>JBBBDQ010000264.1:4207500-4475000 GCA_037127315.1 Ascarosepion bandense
TTTTTGTCTGTCCACTATCTATCTATCTATCTGTTTTTGTCTGTCCAGTATCTATCTATCTATCTATCTATCTATCTATCTATCTATCTATCTATCTATCTTTGTCTATCCACTATCTATCTAACTATCCGTCTCGTTAGTATTAGATATATCTATCTATCTATCTATCTATCTATCTATCTATCTATCTATCTATCTATCTATCTATCTATCTATCTATCCGTCTCGTTAGTATTAGATTATCTATCTATCTATCTATCTATCTATCTATCTATCTATCTATCTATCTATCCGTCCTCGTTAGTATTAGATTATCTATCTATCTATCTATCTATCTATCTATCTATCTATCTATCTATCTATCCGTCTCGTTAGTATTAGATTATCTATCTATCTATCTATCTATCCGTCTCGTTAGTATTAGATTATCTATCTATCTATCTATCTATCTATCCGTCTCGTTAGTATTAGATTATCTTATCTATCTATCTATCTATCTATCTATCTATCTATCTATTTTTGTCTGTCCACTATCTATCTAACTATCTGTTTTTGTCTGTCCAGTATCTATCTATCTATCTATCTATCTATCTATCTATCTATCTATCTATCTATCCGTCTCGTTAGTATTAGATTATCTACGCCCTCCTTCTTCATTACACGTCTCGGAATCTTCGACTCTTTCTCCCTGATGTTAAGTATAAGTTTCCTTTTGGTTTGCATCCTCGTCAAAACTTTGTCGTTGCTCACATGTTCGGTTTATGTTATCCTCAGCATCCTTCTGTGGCTTCGAATCTCTGCTTTATCTTTGAGAAGATTGTCTAGTATATAGAAGCAAATATATCACTTAAGTCCAATGCTCTTTTCTTTGTTTCCAACGATATCTCCCTGTCTCTTAACACTCTCTTGGTCACATCAATAAATTAAGACTTCAATATACGGTCCCTTATGCAGAAAGACGATGTATTTCTCGTTTTGGGGCAGGAACTTATGGCTATACATTTCCTGCACGAAGAAGAAATACATCGAAAACACCTGCAAACCTCCCAATACCCGAATTATTTCCTGCACAATGCCAAACGCAAAGCCTACAAAATTCTCAAAAGAAAAATACTCATCATAATATGTATCTATGTCATAAATGTCTGTGACACTGAAAACGAAATTACTTATTCAAACGTTACCTGTTGAAAGCCATTAAGAACTTTTATTCCGCCCCATTCTCAGGACTTTGACGTTGCAATAACTCGACTCTCGACAAAGCTTTCTTTACAAAAATGCGTCAATGAAATATGATATAAAACCTGATCTACACACTGATTTCTTACAAAGAATATATATTCTATTCACACGAATTTATTGTCCAACTGTTGTTCGCATTAAATTACCCATTGAGCTGTTGATATGCCGCAAAACAAAGCAAAAGAAACATCTCAACCGCAAGAGTAGATATTAACAATAAAAAACAAAAATTAACTTTCAACAAAATTTGAACTCACACTAAACACATGAAGGCTTTCATAGATGTCGTTATGATCTCAGGAGACACAGAAATCTTAATAACGGCGCGAATATCTGGAGCCATTTTGTTACATGTTTGTTGTGTACGTATTTTTAAACAGTATTGGGTATCTCACAATTCTTACATAATACAGTGTAACCCTGATATAAGAGAGTTGCCTGGACAGGATATACGTTCTCTTATCTCCGGGTTTGGTCTATTTTACAGTATAACCGGGATATAAGAGAAACTCGGTTATAAGATAACTTGTATCCGGTCCCGACAACTCCCTTATATCAGGGTTACACTGTACTTTGAACTCTATTGAGAGAGTGTGGTGCGTTTTTACTGTCTATGTAAGACTTTATTGCCTTGGTAAAGTCTGACGTAATCACAATCGACGTATTTTAGTTCTACGTTTTCTTTGAAAATTTAATTTCTTTTCCAATTGAAGACGAAATTTAACTTGGGTTCTTTTATATTATTTATACGTATTTATGTGTTAATTTTATTAATTTATATATTTTCTTTTTACCCTCCTCAGGTTATTGTTTTCTTGTCTTTTGTTGCTGTTGTTGTTTTTTGTGCGTTGTGGTGCAGTGGATATCGGCTCGGAACGAGAAATTGGAGAGCCGAGTTCGAATTCTAGTTGAATTAGTTGCATTCACTTATGCGCAAATACTCTTCGGAAAGGTATTAATCCGTCTCTTCCCTCCAGTTATGGGTTAAATAATAGGACAGACTGGGTTCTATAATAGTTGGAATCATGATTATGGCTTCCACTGGTTATAAAGTGGGGGATCGGTTTTCTATTGTTATGAAGTAATAAACTGATCCCCCACTAAATACTACTTAATAATATAATACATCTCTTTCCCCCCTAGCTATGAGTCAAATAATAGGACAGATTGGGTTCTATAGCCTTGGTCGGCAACGTTTTTGCATTGGAACCTTTCCTTCGCGAGCTGCAGAAGAATTCGGTCCTACGTGAAATCTCTTTACCAGGTGTTACCAACCCGCCCAGATATTGCGACTTTACTGTCGACGTTTGGACTTTTGGGTCGAGTAGAGCCGAGATTGACGAAGTTGGTAAAGAAATCAGAGGTTAGAAGACGGTGACAAGGGCCAAGATTAACCGCGATGAGTCTATCGGCTTGAGATTTTGTGCATGAAAAAGAGTTTCGCTTCCCGTGCCTTTTCTCTAGATGGACAGGCTGGTAAAGATACTTGGCGTCTGGTTCGGTCCTGATCTCTAGTTGGAAATCAATTATTTGAAGGCACGAGAGAAAGTCGAGGCCGCAGGTCGTCTGTGGTCTCGGAAGAATCTTTCTTTAAAGGGGAGGGCGAAAGTATGTGTTTTGCACACTTGCCCAATTCTCCTTTACCAACTCTCTGTGCTTCAACTCCCGTAAGCCATATTAATGACATTTGTCAGGGCCTCAGGGCCTTGTTCTTCTTTTTGTTGGGATCCAAGGCCCCCAAAGAGCGTCGGAAGACCTGTTACCTCCATCTTTCTGAAGGCGGTCTGAATATACCTAGCGTTGAGATTCTTCATACGTTTCGCATCGCGTTCCTCGACTGAATATGTTTGCAAGCAGATGGGAATGGCAAATTCTATAAGGAAGACAACCACAACAACTTCCCATGCTTAAGAAACGTGCACTCGTGCGAGGAGCAGGCCCGCCGTTTATCTCGTGGAGAGTGCTCCTTCTATTGTTTCTGCTCAAGTACCTTTTACAGGCGAGTGATGGCCTCTCAAACGTACAGGCGTTGTCCTATCAGATATTATATCGGCTACTAGTGAGTGGTTCTTTGAAGATGATTTGATCGATGAGCTTGGTCCGACGAAGCAGGAGGCTTACTCTATATGGCCTTTAGCGCGTGGGAGGAAATGCCTCACTAATACCGAGGCATCTCTCAACTGCTGTGAACCGCCGGTCGAGACTCTGCCTCACGCCTTGGATGAATGCGTGATAGTCTGTATGGTTGGACGAATGACTGCTTGATCAATACACGCCCCGCTAAAATTTCGTCTAGCTAACTGATGTTTCTGTTGCGATTAAGGGTTGGGGGCGGGGTAGAGGTTATTACTAACAACATTTTCTTTAGTATTTGTAAATAGTATTATCCATGGTACAAATATTAATCGGTGTTTTCCATTTTAAATTTGTAATTCCCTACAACCCCCCCCCCCCACAGAAAACTTTTAGAGTCCTGAGGCATTATGGTGATTGTTGTCAGTCAGTTTAGGTGCCATACGTGATACACGCTTGGGCGACCATGTCTCGAAAGAGACATGACTGACTGGGCAGAAGATTATCCCACGGTAGGTTGCCATTGCTTTCTGCGGTAGACTGGTTGCCGACCAAGGCTATAGAACCCAATCTGTCCTGCTATTTAACCCATAACTGGAAGGAAGAGACGGATTAATACCTTTCCCAAGGGTATTTGCGCGTAAGTGAATACAATGGATTCAGCTGGAATTCGAACTCGGCTCCCCGGTTTCTTGTTCCGAGCCGATATCCACTGTACCACAACGCACATCCTTCGATTGTTATACGAACGGTAAATAAGAATGTGATGTTTTGGTGCAAGGGATATTGTATAGTCTGCTCAGGTCAGCGAATAAGGCTAGATAAAATAATTTAAGACAGATGAAGACCAGCCTTCCCAATTCCCATTTTTGGCCTATTTTCATGGCTTCTGCTCCGACGAATTTAAGTTACTGGTGCCCCCACCACAAGAATTTACTCGGGCAACCAGACTGGCAACAAGGTCCCACCCATTTAAAGTTAGATCAACCAAATGCAGCTGATAATTCTACTCCAACAGCTTCATTTCTTATGCTTCCCTCCTGTGGAACTTCCTTTCATATACTTGCTTTCCTGACGGCTATAACCTCCAGGAATTTAAATGCAATGTCAATTTTTTTATCCACTTGACTCCAGTACTTTCTACATTACCCCGTGTGTCTTGTTATTTTTCTTTCTCTCTACCTTTACAACTATCTTCACACCTGTGTTCCCATCCTTCTCTTGCCATTTCTCTGACACCGCTTATAACTGGTTCGTCTTTGTTCGTCTTCCTCCTCACTCTCTTCTTGCCTAAACTTTTACTCTAATGTAACCCCCCTGCGCATCATTGATGATACTGCCTTGCTTGGGGAGAAACGATTAAAAAAATGATTTTGCCGAGCTGGGAGTAAGGATGAAAAAAACAAAAACAATGGGAAAATCAAAATGTGAACAAATTTATAGTAGTAATGAATAGTGTATCAACCCGAGTGTTTTAATGAAAAGTAACAGTAATAAGATGTAACAAAACTATGAACTAATTAATAGTAACAATGAAGAGGGTATCAAAACAGCAGAGACCAATAACCCAGTCTTGGTTCCGTTGAAGGATACAATCACAACTGGGGAAAGATAGACAGATATTTTTGGTCTGGCAATATATTCGGGAAGACCCATTTTAAAAAGACCATGTGTCACATTTCGGCTTAAGTGGGAAGTTGACTAAATACCTTTGTTGTTGGCAGTTGCCTCTGCTACTATTGACATTGTCAGCTCTCCGCTTTCGAAGAAGGCCGGAGCGTACAACGGCCGAAACGTCGTACAAATGGCAACAAAGTTGAGAACAATAGTCCGAATAATGTAAATACTGTAAATACTACATCATGTCAGAAATATAAACAAATAGCTTTTTTCTGTATTTAATCATATTAGAGACCAGAATGTTTGTTGTGGTGCAGTGGATATCGGCTCGGAACGAAGAATCGAGGAGCCGAGTTCGAATTCCAGTTGAATTCATTGCATTCACTTACGAGCAAATACCCTTGGGAAAGGTATTAACCCGTCTCTTCCCTCCAGTTATGGGTTAAATAGCAGGGCAGACTGGGTTTTATAGCCTTAGCTGGCAACCAGTCTACCGCAGAAAGCAATGGCAACCTACTTCGGGATAATTTTCTGCCCAGTCAGTCATGTCTCTTTCCAGACATGATCGCCCAAGCATGTTTCACGTATGGCACTTAACTGACTGACTGACTGACTGAGAGCCTTATTGATGATTAATGTGTTTATTCGTTTTTGGATACTTAATATGACTTATTACCAAGAATTCATGTAGAAATATTTATATACAATGTGTGCTTCTATGTTGTTGTTCTTTTTTTTTTTAGTCAGATTATCAATTATTATGTTCTATTTGCAGATCCCATTTAACTGTCATGTAAGTATTTATGTCAAGCTGTCAGTCATTTCCGTGACACACGCTTGAGCGATCATGTCTCTTTTGAGACATGAATGATTGTGCAAAAGATTTTTCCACACTTGGTTACCATTACATTCTACAGCAAACCAGTTGCCAATCAAGGCTATAGATCCCAACCTGTCCTGCTATTTATCCCATAGCTGGAGGGAGAAGAGATGGATTAATATCTTTCCTAAGGGTATTAGCGCGTAAGTAAATGAAACGAATTTGATTGGAATTCGAACTCAGATCTCCAGTTTCTTATTCCGAGCCGATATCTATTGCACCACAACGCACATATACATTTATACTTTGCGTTAAATTTCTGAAATTTCGATTAAAATCATTTCCCCAGATTTTTAAATAGTAAGAAAAAAAAAATGAATTAAACAGAAAAAAAATCAAAATGATTATGTTCCTAAGAAAGTAGTTGCGCCTGTTTTAATAATCAAATAATTTTACTACAAATAAAAACTTAAAAAAAACACTGTTCAAATGCTTCATTGTATCTTCAAAATGGTCATCGTATAGATAATCAAAATGGCGTCCCTATCTTTAGTAATAGAATAACTTGCTTCTATCAAAATCAGACAGTTGTGTATACGTTCTTGACTGAAGAGGCATGCGGCTCACTTTTCACGTTCAACTGGCTTTAAGCGATGTTATTTTTACGCCTATTTGGACTAATATCCTTTTCAATGTTAATATTTTCCTCTCTCGTCATAACTTCTCTCTCCTTTTTTGAAATAATTTTTAATGTCTTTTCCTACTGTTCCTTCTTCCTAAATTATTTTCTAATTTTTTCTCTTTTCCTTTTTATCGACTTTCTTTTCTTTTCTTTATTTCAGTCTTTCTCCTCACTCCTCTTTACTCATTCTTATCATCTTTCTTTTCCTCGGGATCTCTTTCCTTGCCTCACCCTTTAACTGCTTCCGCTTTTTAATTAAATTCAGTCGTCAACACTTTTTTTTTCCCGCTTCTTACACACTCTCATTCTCCTTTCAAATCTTTCTCCATATTTTTTCTTTTTTTAAGTTAGTCAAACTCTGGCAACGTATCTTCTATTCAGTCTTTCTCGTTTTTTCTCTCTCAAATCTTTCTTCTCTTCCCTAAAAAGCAAAAAATCACCGCTCAAGCACAACACGGTTATCTTGGGTGTCCCACTGCACATTTTCCCTCTCCTTTACGTCAATTCTGATATCGGGTAACAGCAGGATAAAGGTGGCCTTTTTTTCTTTTGAAAAGTGTTAGCAGCACGAATTTGAAAAAAAAAATGTCTGTCGACGAGTTCTACAGCTGAAATCCTATCAAATAACATCACTTCTCGGTTTCCTTTTATAAAATACCTGCACTATAGCCGCCTGGTCGTCTGTGAACATTAGAGTCTTTCATCCGACATCCTAACTCATATCGCTTCCACAAAGACATTAAAATATAAATTTAAGTAAAATATAGCCAGATATTCATCTATCTATCTATCTATCTATCTATCTATCTATCTATCTATCTATCTATCTATCTATCTATCTATCTCAGTCTGTTCATATCTATCTATCTATCTATCTCAGTCTGTCTATCTATCTATCCTATCTATCTATTTCTATCTATCTATCTATCTATCTATCTATCTATCTATCTCAGTCTATTCATATCTATCTATCTACCTATCTATCTATCTTTCTATCGATCTCAGTCTGTTCATATCTATCTATCTATCTATCTATCTATTTCAGTCTATTCATATCTATCTATCTATCTATCTATCTATCTATCTATCTATCATTTCAGTATATCATATCTATCTATCTATCTATCTATCTATCTATCTATTTCAGTCTATTCATATCTATCTATCTATCTATCTATCTATCTATCTATCTATCTATCTATCTATCTATTTCAGTCTATTCTATCATATCTATCTATCTATCTATCTATCTATCTATCTATCGATCTCAGTCTGTTCATATCTATCTATCTATCTATCTATATATATATATATATATATATATATATATATAATTTTGTTCATGCCTATCGTAATCTATACATATTTATTTCATTCTGTTCATCACTGAATTCACACACAAATTTGAAACAAACAATTCTGTGCCTTACCTCGATATCTTATTAATACGTAACAATGATAAATTAGATTTTAAAGTTTACCAAAAACCCTCAAACAGAATGATTTAATCAATTTCTATTCTCACCACAATCAGAGAATAAAATCTCTGATTGTGGTGAGAATATCTTAGAGACCTCAGAATATGTAGTTTCAGTTTGCTCATATCTATCTATCTATCTATCTATCTATCTATCTATCTATCTATCTATCTATCTATCTATCTTGTTCTGTTCCTTTTCTATCTATCTATCTATCTATCTATCTATCTATCTATCTAATCCATCCTTCTTCATAGTAATCTGAGTTTGTTCATATGTAGCTATGGGTTGAATATATGAATCGGAATCCGACAAGATGAATAAAATAAATAAAGAACAAATGTCTTTAATCTAACATATTTCACTTATAACAAGCTTCTTCAGAGATTTAATAAGGACGAATGATTTAAAAATCCGAGAGAGGCCTAGTTTCAAAGGTCAGGTACGTGTCACGCGTGATAAAGCAACGGGTGAATATATGTCAACGCTTTCTTTTTAAATAAAATAAGAGAAAACAGTTATGAATGTATGCTTTGAGAGAAATCTAATGATGGAACGATTTTCATTCTAAATAACGTGAGAATCACATATGGAATCATAAACGAAATATACTTCAATTTAAATTCTAGTGAAAATAATTAGAATCTTTTAATCTAAACTTATTTATAAATGGGACTTTGTCTGTGTGTCTGTGTGTCCGTTACCTATAGACTCCGAAACGGCGGAACTGCTTTTCTTGAAATTTTACACAATTTCTTACAATACACAGTTCCAGGAACCATGGATTAGTTTTAAAAGCTTTCATTACACCCGCTCAGACTCTTTGGACGTTGGCACGAAAGACTAAAAAGCAATAGTTGTTTCCAGTTAAAGCGATACCTTGGACTGAAAGAAAAATGAATGGATGTAAGGTCAAATTTTGATTTCCTGGTATCGATATCAAATAAGTTTTTTTCGTCATAAACTGAATTTTAAAGGCTAAATAAGTCCCCTGAGTAAATGGTATCATGGCTGAGACTAAGAACTACAATTATACCTACTTAGAGCCAAATCCAAAACAAAAACTGAAATAAGAGGGCTGAAAAAATACAGACATACAGGCAGATAAACAGATACACACACAAGCATCTTGCCTTTTATATATATATATATATATATATATATATATATATTATCGATTTTCTGCACTATTGTAAGAACTGAAACCTTGAAACTTCTGAATATCGTTTCTTATGTCTTTGTCTATGAGTGTATCAAATTTGATTAAAATCGGACCACTCCTTCTATAACTCGATTTTTCGATTATCGATTTTCGATATTTATTGGGGGTACCTCGACACAAAACCTAGCTAAGAACACTCGCAGACGTTTATAGTACAACTGTGTAAATGTTCAAGAACATCGGTTCAGCCGTTTCAGAGTCTATAGTTAACGGACACACACACATTTTCAAGAACATCGGTTCAGCCGTTTCGGAGTCTATAGTTAACGGACACACACACACGCACACAGACACACACACATAGAGACAAAGTTCCATTTATAAATAAGTTTAGATTTAGATTATTTTGTGAAAAAAGTTGGTCGTAATCTAATGTTTTAATCGTATGTTTATAGTTGGTTGTAATGTTATTAACATGTTCTCAAAATACTTCTTCCTTAAAGGGCTTATGTTCTTCTTTTAAATTAAACTAGCATTTGAGAAATCAAAATTGTGACCTGTATTATTTCGATGTAATACAAGAGAGTTAGAATGTATGTCCAAGCGTATATCTCTTTTATGTTCGTAAATCCGCGCTTATTTGTATCTATCAAAATCCATATATTATTCGATATACGTGAATCTTCATTTATTGTCTCGGTCAAAACTACATTGTCTGATTACGTGCAATATATAATATTTTAGGCATATCTATCTATCTATCTATCTATCTATCTATCTATCTATCTATCTATCTATCTATCTCTGTCAGTTAATATCCATGTATATCTATTATGATCTATCTATTTATCGCATTCTATTCTTATCTATAAATGTTAGTTCATATAAATCTCTGTCTGTGTATCTGTTTGAGTTTGTTCATATCTATCTATCTATCTATCTATCTATCTATCCCAGTCCATTCATATCTATCTTATCTATCCTTCTTCATAGCAATATCATTTCGCTATAAAAATCCATGTATTATTGAATATTCGTGAATGTTCACTTATTGTCTAAGTAGAACCAACATTGTCTGTTTACATGCAATATATAATTTTTTTAGGCATATCTATCTATCTATCTATCTATCTATCTATCTATCTATCTATCTATCTGTCTGTCTGTCTGTCTGTCTGTCTGTCTATCTATCTATCTATCTATCTGTCTGTCTGTCTGTCTGTCTGTCTATCTATCTATCTATCTATCTGTCTGTCTGTCTGTCTGTCTGTCTGTCTATCTATCTATCTATCTATCTGTGTCTCGTTAACCATCTCACCACAGTCGTCACTTCTGAATCCAGTTTAATCAGTTACAATGCAACACTAATGAATTACATCGAAAGATCGATATTATCCCACTTGTTGCTCGTCTTTACCGCCAAGTTAGCTACGTTGCTTTTAATCACTGGAATTTGAAACATTTTTTTTAATGGTAACAACACTATGAAGAAAGTAAGCGCTTAAATAATATTTATTTCATAGGTAGTAGATTAGTTCCATTTTCGGGTAGCATTAAAAATAAACTATTCCCTGATCAACTTCTTGTACCCATATTCTTGTAATGCTAATTCAGTATTATTTTTGATTCCATGATTTTCAAAATTTTCACTCTGTCAAAATACTATCACTCAATCAGTTAAGTGTCATACGTGAAAAACGCTTAGGCGATCATGTCTCAAAAAGACATCAATGACTGGGCAGAAGATTATCCCGCAGTAGATTGACATTAGTTTCTGTGGTAGACTGGTTACCGATCAAGGCTGTCCTCTTATTTAACCCATAACTGGAGGGAAGAGAAGGATTAATACCTTTCTTAAGGGTATTTGCACGTAAGTGAATGCAATGAATTCAACAGGAATTCGAACTCGGCTCTCAAATTTCTTTTACTGAGCTGATATCTACTGTACCACAACGCGCATCCAAAATATAGCAAGTTAAAATTTTAAACATTTATGGACTAACAGAAATGTAACGAAGTACCAAAATTGTTAGGGTAGCTTTCTAAAATTGTTAGGGTAGCTTTCTAAAACTCAACCAAATGACGAAATCCAAATCAAACAGTCAAAATCTAATAAAACATTTTTTCCCAAATTTTATAAATTTAAAATAAAACAAAAAATATGGGTCAAGTACTAAAAAACAGCGTCGGAATACTGACATAAAAAAATAATTACTTAAAATCTTCTTTCCATAAAATTTTACACAAAAATCTTACATTTGAAAGTTTCTTAATTAATTATCACATTGTGAATGAAACACGAACTGTCAACGATATATTTTTCGGTTCAAATTCAACTTAACAGCAACACAAAAAAATGATTTTTTTTTCTGCCAATGAAAAGATTGAAAAAGAAAATAATGATAAACCCATCTATGTGAGTCACTTTTATGGACGAGGTTATTATGAGGATACTCAATGGCATGATAAACACAGAGTTAACCAAATCGTTCAGCTGATACGTCAACAGAACAAAAACAAAAACTAACATTAAAGAAAACCGCTTTAAATCATTGCTAATAATAGCAAAAAATAACTTTTTTGAAATGAATGAATCATTCTTCTTTGTATAACTATCAAATGAACTGACACTAAATTTAAATGTATCTGATTTCAAGGACTTTTAAGCTTACAAGTCGAATTAATGCAAAATATATATTCCCTTATACACAAAGGAAATGCACATTAACAAAAAACTTTAATATATTATTTATTCTAACTGATTAAATATTTAAAGAGTGTAATGGATTTAGATAAATAAATTTCTTATTTGTTATATAATGTAACTTGTTTTTTTTCTACAAATACCCGAAAATTACAACTCAGCATGGCCTAGATATCAGAAACATTTGCAAACATACCCCAAATACCCAAAAGTTGTTGGCATTTTTCTACTTAAAAGTCTCAGCTCAGTAAAAACTTGGTAAATGTCCCGATTTCTAAAATAGAATCAAAATTTTAAAGTTTGAATCAAACTCACCAAACCTCAATTATGGGTCAAAATTTGGATCAATCTTCCCAAATGGAATCAAATTTCAAAACTCTATATAAAACTCTCAAGTTCAGAATCAATCTTTTAAAAGCTGAATCGAAAACTCAGAAATTTAGATCTTAGTATCAAAATCAAATCAAAATTTAGAAAACTGAATTAACCTTCAGTCAGTTAAAGTGCCAAACATGATACACGCTTGGGCGGTCATGCCTCGAAAGAGACACGACTGACTGGGCAGAAGATTATCCCGCAGTAGGTTGCCATTGCTTTCTGCGGTAGACTGGTTGCCGACCAAGGCTATAGAACCCCAATCTGTCCTGATATTTAACCCATAACTGGAAGGAAGAGACGGATTAATACCTTTCCCAAGTGAATACAATGGATTCAACTGGAATTCGAACTCGGCTCCTCGGTTTCTCGATCCGAGCCGATATCCACTGTACCACAATGCACAACCGAATTAAGCTTACTAATTATTAATATCAAAAATCTAAAACTTTGAAAATGGTGGATATAAAACAACATTTCAAAATTTAATGAAACTTTCAAGATCTGAACCAAGTAAAAATAGCAATCACAATCTGTAATGGACTCTCAAAATTAAAATGAAACCTTTTATATATGAATCAAAATTCCAAAAATAAATATGGATATCGAAGTTAGAATATAAAAAGCAAAAAACAGGATCAAACAATAACAATCTACATTTTAAATCGGGTTCAAATATAAATAAAACTTTCACGCCTTAAAATCTGTATCAAAGTTGAAAATCTGAATCAAAATTTTAACAACTGAATCTGTCATATTGTAAATCGTTCTTTGAAAAGTTACAAATATCTGATGCAGACTCTAAGAATATTAGTCAGATTTTCAAGACCAAAAACTATTTTTAATCTAGGGCAATCTCTCAAATTCAGATGCAGACTTTTAAAATTCGAATTAGACACTCAAATCATGAAAAGTCCCAAATCTAAATCAAATATATGCGTTCTGAAGCAAAACCTCAAATTCTGGATCAAACAGGAAATCTGATTCAAATTTTCTCAAGCAGTATCAAAAATTCTAAACCTGAATGAATATTTTAAATAAAAATTAAGGGAGCACAGTCTAAATCACAATCCTAAATTCAACTATAAACTTTTAAAAACCGAATCAAACTTTCAAAATATAAATTAAAAGCTCAAAATCTAAATCTGAGATACAAAATCTTAACATTTTTTTACTTTAAAAAAATCAAAGTCCGAATCAACCAATCAAGGTTCAAAATATGAATCAATAGTTAAATTCTAAACAAACTATGTAGATTATTTATATTGCCATATTCACGACATTTCAGCCATTGTACGCTACAGTTTTCTTCAGATGATTAGAATTTCGAAATGAGCCTTTTATTTTCATCACTGTTCTCGTTCCATAAGCCATGCAACTTCAAGATGTCTTAGTTATCTCCCTTTAACTCAACTCTCTAAATCATTTGTTCACTACTGCTGTAGCTAGGTATTGAACTCACAACTATTTTATCCACGGGGCCTTGAGGTGTCATATGTGCATTAATTGTTGCGACTTATAAACCTAATGTTCCCATTTTTTACCAGAACTCATATTGCAATCTTCAAGCCAATAATTTTCTCTAGCACCCGTATTGCTGGTTTACATACTGTGTTCATTTCTATGCTTGGTCGGCTTAGGAGATTTTTGTGGTGTAGCATATGAGCTGATTCCTTAAGTTTACGTAGTTTCTAGTGATGTTCTCTATCAATTATTTCAACTTCATCCTGTCTTGGACTTATAAACCTAATGTCTCAGTAACCATTTTTTACCAGAGCTCATATGAAAATCTTTGACGTTAATGATTTTCTCTGGCACTTCGTATGATTGGTTCCTCTATTGTATTCATTTCTATGCTTGGTCGACTTTGAAGATTTTTGTGGCCTAGCATATACGCTGATTCCTTAGGTTTATCAATTATTTCAACTTTATGAAGAAGACCATATTTTTGGGTCTTATAAACCTAATGTCTCAGTAAACCATTTTTTTTTTAACCAGAGCTCATATTGCCATCTTTGACGCTAATGATTTTCCCTAGCAGTTCCTTTTACTGGTTTAGATGTTGTATTCATTTCTATGCTTGGTCGGCTAAGGAGATTTTTGTGGCCGAGCATATGCGATCGATACGTTAGTTTTTTTTTATAATTTCCAGTGATGTCTTCTATCAATTGATTTCAACTTCATCCCATAGATAACGATTCTCTTTCTCCCTCCATATGTAGCCAGCTACGCGTCTAATTTGTCTATTTTCTCGCCTATTACGGCATTGTAATGTTCTTACAGTGGATATCGACTCAGAACGACAAATGCCGAGTTCGAATTCCAGTTGAATTCCTTGCATTCACTTACGCACAAATACACTTGAGAAATGTATTAATCTGTCTCTTCCCTCCCGTTATGGGTTAAATAATAGGATAGATTCGATTCTATAGCCTCGGTTGGCGACTAGAAAGCAATGGCAACCTTCTGCCTAGTCAGTCATGTCTCTTTCGAGACATGATCGCCTAAAAGCGTGTATCATGTATGGCACTTAACTGTCTGAATGTTTTTGCAGCCTTACCCTAAGGGGGTGCACCGTTTCTTCTTTATATTTCTTTCCACAACTACATGAAATGGCGTGCACACAGGAAGCCGGGACGTACAACGGCCGAAACCGTTGTAAATATGCCAATAAAGATGAGGACAACAGTCCGAACAATATGAATCATGTAAATACTACCTCATCTCAGAAGTATAGACAAACTATTTAGAACTAAATTAACTCATAAAATCTCAAAACTTTGAATATCCGAATCAAACCATCAAAACCTAAATTACAACGTCAAAACCTAACTCAAGTTTTCAAAATATTCTTCATTTTCTCAAAATCCTTATCAAAGTTTTAGTTTGTGTCGAACCTTTAAAGTTTGAGTCAAATATTCAAAATCGGAAACAGGATTTGAAATCTGATTCTAAATTCTAAAATCGGTATTATTTTTTTTTTATAAGCGTTTCACCCCGAGCAAGGCGGTTCACATTAGTTTAGTTTTCATTATTTTGAATAGACATTTCGTGGTGTTAGAAAATACTTTACCACTAAACTATACACTTTTAGGTAACGCCTTTCTTTATCATTCAGTATTGTAGCGTCCGCGTTAAAAACCTTTGGGTAGCAGTTGTCAAGCGAGAAATAAGTATATTACTTTTAACCTCGACGACAGTGTGCTAAATAGAAATAATGAATTAACAAAGAAATGAAAAGCATGAAGAGAAGAGGCGTGTTATCAGCAAGTGGTAAAGAATAGGAAAATATCGTAGAATAGAGTAAAAGACAAATAAATCTAGTAAATATATATATATATATATATATATATATATATATATATATATGAGCTGTGAAACAGGCTTGTTTGTGGATTACTAATATTTTATGCTCTCATTACGATTGAGCTCTCTAGAGAGGAAAATTTTAAAAGTAGTTACCACTTCTGTGATTTATGCGATACTCTTCATTAATGAATTGAGTTCTTCCAGGGACTGGCGTGTGTATACACCACTTATATATAGAACGCTAAAATTTTCCCGCACTTATTCCATGCGACTATAAGTAGGGACTCTGACTAACACCAAATCGGTCGAGTTTCGATTCCCGGCCAGAAGCAAATGGATGTCTAGACACACTGATGAACTGTGATACTACAAAACAGGCTTGTAATGTGGATGACTAATATATATATATATATATATATATATATATATAGAGAGAGAGAGAGAGAGAGAGATCAGAATTTTGAACTTCTCGACCTTGCCAATAAATAAATATAATCAACAAATTAATAAAAGTTCTATCGATTTATCTTCCAACTGACTTCAAATTTTCGCGGAGACGTCATTCTTCAGTGACGGGGAATTCAAATATATATGCGTAGGTTTTAAAGGCTATCACAATGCGTTTAATAAAATAAATGAAGGTAAATAAGGTGTTGGTTATTACCTATTTATTAATCTTTAATATTTCGAGATCATAGTCTCATCTTCAGAATGATAGGAGAGCTTAATTTCACGTCCGATCGTGATCCGTGCTTTCCATACCCAACACCTTCTTTATTTTACTTTATTTTACTAAACGCATTGTGATAGCCTTCAAGACCTACCCATACACCTAATATACACAATGTTTCAAGCAAATTACAATATTTCATATATATATATATATATATATTCTCTCTTTCTATCTCTTTCTCCACTTTCTCTACACATATATATACATGTGTGTGTGTGTGTGTGTGTATACAGTAATAGAATTAATATATAATAGTATTATATCCCAAACACAGTCATCACATTGTGATCGTGTTCATAGATGATATTGTTGAGTGTTAGCGTATTTTCTTTTATTAATAATGCTTTCATTATTTTTAGCCTTTGTTTTTTACATGTGGATGAAACTATTATATTCAAATTATCAACAAATATGTTACGGAAAAAGTTTGTAGGTCTTCATAGATATTTAAATGAGATCAAATTGAGCTATGGTCAGGGAGATGTAACGTGAGTCTTCTTGTTAAACATGTTTTAGTATATCCAATGTAATTGTTTACGAATTTAGATTGAGCAAGAACACTGTTCTTTAAATGACATGTAAATTCATAATTAATATTGGATCTCTGTATTATAGCTCTTGCAGGTGAATTGTTATATTTTACGATCAGGTTAGCACTTTTAAATTTTGTGTAATAGTTAATTTCATTTTTTTAGTTGATGTCAACTGGAGTTGAGTATTTCCTCACCGTTTTTTTTTTTAATATAATACAATTCTATTACTCTACATACTTGCACAAAACAGTTTATTTATTCAATTAAAAGTAAAATTAAATTCATCTTTGATAATGTCTAAGAATATAACCGAAAGCACTTAAAGAATTAATATAATTTATTAAAATTTAACCATAGCACCTTATCTGGTATTTTTAATGAAACTTGCATATATATATATATATATATATATATATATATATATATATATATATCAGCATGCAGTGTGGGTATAGAAGAATCCAAAGAAGTATCGTGTACATACAGTGGTAGGATAACTCTCTAAGAGAGCTCTAAATATATATGTATATAAATACATATACAGCACATATAAGGAAAATTAAGGCAGACACGTTATTTTATGGTAAATCGGAAGTGTATGCCTATTTCAGGCGAACCATCATCAGCTTCCGTCTTTATTTTACAAAGGACTTTACACGAATAATTCTTTGTAAAATAAAGACGGAAGCTGATGATGGTTTGCCTGAAATAGTCTTATACTTCCCATTGACCATAAAATAACGTGTCTGCCTTAATTTTCCTTATATTTGCGCTATATGTATTTATATATATATATATTTAGAGCTCTCTTAGAGAGTTATCCTACCACTGTATGTACACGATACTTCTTTGGAGTCTTCTATACCCACACTGCATGCTGATATTATATATAATTCTAACATGCTTCAGCTAGACGTCGACTAGTATACATAGACATTGCTGGTAATATGAAAGAATTAGAAGAAAAAAGTCACTGGTTACGTGTAATAAAAGTTGTAATGTAAACTAAGGTCGGTTGTGCCGAATCGATAGCTGACAAATAATTAAATGCAAAACAGGAAATCCTGTCATTACAAATAGAAATCAAATCTAAATCCAGAAAGCGACAAAAAGGGTGGCGTTGTCAATTTGCTTGCCAGTCAGTACACGGCGTAAACAAATGAGTTGAGGCTTCTTAAGTACAAGAGACATATGTCGAGCTTTTAAAACTGATTGGATTACTTCGCTTGTCTGGTCCAGGTGTCGCCGAAGGGCCTGATGACCAGATTCGATTGGAAACTAGACAACACAATGTACAGGACATGCTTAAACAAACACGCTGATTATTGCATATATGCATATACGTATGTGCATATACACCCACACATGCACGCGAAACTATCTGCACACACAGACATACATAAACACCCAAGTATATTTCAGTCAGTTATGTGGGCCATATGTGATACACGAATGGGCGATCATGTCTCGAAAGCGACATGACTGACTGGGGAAAATATTTTCCCGCGGTAAGTTGCCATTACTTTCTGGGTAGACTGGTTGTTAACCAAGGTTAAAGAACCTAATCTTCCCTGTTATTCAACTCATAGAAGAGGAAGAAATGACGGATTAGTATCTTTCCAATGAGAACCTGCGCGTGTGTGACTGCAACGAATTCTGCTGGAATTCGAACTCTAATTGCTGATTTCTCGTTCCGGGCCGATACCCACTGCACTACAACGCACATGGAATATTAAACCTGGAACACTAACCATCAGTTAAAGTTACACCACTACAAACCATGGGTATATCATACCCGATTTTGAAAATATCAAAAAAATATTAAATATAAATTTGAAATATTTTACATGCAAGCACTTCAAACTTTGTACTTTGAGTTAACATTAATAGGAACTAAAAAACATTATTTAGGTAAGAAAATCAGGTACTGAATATTGTTTAATTAAATTGTAATTAAAATGGCATCATTTGCGCTGGGAACCTACGACGGGATAATCTTCTGCCCAGTCAGTCATGTCTCTTTCGACACATGATCGCCCAGTGCGTGTATCACGTATGGCACTTAACTGACTGACTAAACATAATAGTTGAAACCCATTAAAGATTCTACTGGGCATAAATGGAGGATCGGTTTTTTATTGTTATGAAGTAATAAACTGATCCCCTACTAATTATTACTTAATCATATAATACATCTCTTCTCCCTCTAACTATGAGTCAAATAACAGGACAGATTGGGTTCTATAGCCTTGGTTGGCAACCAGTCTACTGCAGCAAGTAATAGCAATCTACTCCGAGATAATCTTCCTATCCCACTACACACTAACCATCAATTAAAGTTACACACACTACTAACCATAGGTATGTCATACCCGATTTTGAAAATATCAAAAACATATTAAATATCAATTTTTATTTTAAATATTTTACATGCAGGCACTTCAAACTTTGTACTTTGAGTTAACATTAACAGAAACTGAAAAACATATTATTTAGGTAAGAAAATCAAATACTGAAAATTGTAATTAAATTGTAATTAAAATGGCGTCATTTGCGCTGGGTACGATATACCCATGTTTAATGTTCTCGGGTTAAGACAGCAAAAATTCGATTCATGAATTCAAGTCAATAATTTATTTTTGAATTTAACCAAAGAGGTCTGTCTGTCTAATTTTTCATTGTATGTGAGGGTGTGTGGGGTGCATTATCAGCGTATTTACCCCATAGCGAGTGAATTGGCCTCCATCAATCTCTAACAGACGTCTCCAAGATGTCGCATGGATACTGTTACAGCCACACGCCGAACAAGGATATTGACTAAACTGTGATGGTAGTCGGAAGGTTTTTCGACCCAACCGATGAAAGGAAACGTCTCTCTCCAACCCACCTGTGTCAAGTGGTCATCAGCAAAGTCGCCAGTCTGGTCGTAGAAGCTGTGCCTCAGTGATCAACGGCTTTACCAGTGTGCAAGGAACGGGGTAACCTCAACATCCGCGGTGCAAATGAACCGGCAAACCATTGCATTGTTCTGCCTTGAATGTCACCATGAACAATTCTTCTTCTATGTGCCTTGTCCCTTCAGAACGTAGGTGATCATGGCTTTCCACGTCTCCCTATTCCTGGTGGCTCTTAGCACGCCTTCTCCTGTTACACCATGCAACCCCCGCTCTGTCATCCACTAGCTCAAGCCCATAAATCTAGAATATAAATGTATGGAAATTATAGTGGTCACAAAATGAGGGAATCAGTTTATATATTGATTATAATATAGAATGGATCCCCCATTTTATACCCACATTATAATTTCTTATAAACAGTTGGCATATATATTCTTCTTCTATGTGCCCAGTCCCTTCAGGACGTAGGTGATCATGGCCTTCCACTTTTCCCTATTCCCTGGTGGCTCTGAGCACGCCTTTTCCTGTTACACCATGCAATCCTCGTTCCGTCATCCACCTGATTAGGTCCTTCAAATATGTTTTCCGTTGCTTTCCCCTGTCTCTTTTTCCCTCTATCTGGCCTGTTAGTATCAGATTCTCCAAGCCCTCCTTCCTCATTGCGTGCGGCGTAAGATGTGTTAAATGAATGAAAGTTACACACCCAAATTTGTTGATAACTTGACCGAAGTTCATGTTTTGTTCTGTTTTTGGTCAAATTTAATGTACATCATCTTATTCTAGAATTGGAAAAACACAATAAAAATTAAACAGGCATAACTTGCCATCTGAATTTAATGTATGTTTAATCATTTCACCCCCAAATAAGGTAAAAATGGGACTAAGATGGGGAGTGGAAGAAAAAGAGAATATTTGAGAAGGAACCAGAAACCCAATCTTATAGAAAAAACAAGGAATGAACCTCTACTCCTGTTCAAAAAATGAAGAAGAGATTGAACCAGGCGATGGCGAACATATATAGATATAGTTTATAATTTGCGAAATTTATAAAATATTGAAGTGTGAAAATGACAATCACCATGCGATGTTGATTCTGTCCATACTTTCTCTCTCTCTCTCTCTTTCTCTCTTCTCTCTCTCTCTCTCTCTCTCTCCCCATGTATATATGAGGTCGACTCTGAGGTCATTACTGAGTAACAATAATCTGTAACATGCTTTAACGCAATCTGTAGATACTTAAATTAGAGGCCCGAAGATTGCGATCAAGCCTGAAACAGACTGTCACTGTTTGCTGTTAAATTCACTCTCCGCTTTAATATGCTCTATTGAATACTTGATCCTGTAAATATAGAATACCTTAGAACTACACTACCGGACATAATTATTAGGCCACCCCAACATTTTTAAAAAATGATGTATTTCATACTATTTTTTAGTATTTTTGCCAAGTGAATAATTGTAAATGAAAATAGAATGGTTCTTTTGTTAATATTGCGCAATAACCTGTGCATCAAATGAATTTATAAATACTTAATAATTACCTATATTGCAGTTTCATCAATGAAAGAATGAAGAAAATTTAAGGGTGATTCGGACGAGTTCATCTTTGCTTCCTTGCCTTGTAAAATTTTGCAAAGTAATAATAACAAAAGAACCATTCTATTTTCATTTAGAATTGGCAATAAATATTATGAAATACATAATTTCTTTTAAAAAACTGGAGTGGCCTACTACCTATAGCCGGTAGGGTGTATTAGGAAAATCTATGAGATATTCGAAAGATTTTTTTTATGTACAATGCCACTTTTTAATGCCATGTAGTTATTTCCCTTTAACTCAACTCTCTAAGTTATTTATTCACATTTCATTGGGTCAAATCACTGAAACTAACCAACGCTTAAATTCACTAGGCTAAGTGTCCTTGAGAACATCAGTGTATGAATTTTGGGGACTTATAGAACTAATAACTTAGTATCTATTTTTACTAGCGTTTAAATTACAGTCTATGAAGTTATGAATTTCTCTAGCTCTCCGTATTACTGGTTTCCATGTTGTATTCATTTCTATGCCTGGTTGGTTTAGGAGATTTTGTAGACTAGCATATGTGCTGATTCCTTAAGTTTATCAATTATTTCAACTTTATGAAAGAAGACCATATTTTTGGGACTTATAAACCTAATGTTTCAGTAAACATTTTTTTAACCAATCTTGATTTTTGCAATCTTGATTTTCTCTTGCACTTCGTATTGCTGGTTCCCATATTGTATTCATTTCTATGCCTGATCGGCTTAGCAAATTTTTGTGGTCTAGCATATGCACTGATTCCCTAAGCTTACGTAGTTTCAAATGGGGTTCTCTACCAATTATTTCAACTTCATCTTATAGGGTACGGTTATTCTCTTTCTCCTTCCATATCTGGTCAGCTAAGCCTGATTTTTTTTTCATCTCCGCATACATTACGATGTTCTTAAGGCCTTAACTTATAATGTACAATATATATTTTAGAAAGATCTATGAGAAATTGTAAATATATTCTCGTGAAACGCGATTTACTTTTAAGAATCAATCATTCTTAAGGAAGGAGAGTGGATGCTTAAATTTTCAATTTCGTATTCGAAAAAAATTAATAAAGGAAAATATGCGCTCTTCTAAATAATAAAACCAGTCGGATTATTAA
The DNA here is from genome assembly GCA_037127315.1 of Ascarosepion bandense. NCBI lineage: Eukaryota > Metazoa > Mollusca > Cephalopoda > Sepiida > Sepiidae > Ascarosepion > Ascarosepion bandense. Next base: position 4,229,806 of record JBBBDQ010000264.1, read on the forward strand.
ATAAAAAAGCCGCCACTTCTTAAGACAATTTCATGTTTACGTAATGATACGAAATTTAGCAGATCTGAACGTTTCGAGAGTTTCAGAAAGATTTGCTTTCATAAGGTACTTTTAATCTTTGTTGGATTTTCGACGCACTTTTTGGCTGCTGAGTTTGTTATAAGCACGTCGAATCTAACAATAGTTTCTCCAACCAAGAGCGACGTCGGTTCGAATTCCGCAAGAGAGCACTTATTTTTCTTTAAAAAGATTTCTCGAATATTCGGGTTAGGTAGATAAAAGCAAATAAATATACTGTTTAATAAATAAACGGATCATCTACTCAAATATGGGTATCCACAAAAAATAACGCTTAAGTAATAGGTATAATTGTAGTTCTTAGTCTCAGCCATTATACCATTTATTCAGAAGACTTATTTAGCCTTCAAAATTCAGTTTACAACGAAAAAAGCTTATTTAATATCGATACCAGGAAGTCAAAATTTGACTTACATCCATTCATTTTTCTTTCAGTCTACGGTTTCGCTTTAACTGGAAACAACTATTGTTTTTTAGTCTTTCGTGCCAACGTCCAAAGAGTCTGAGCTCCAGGACCATGGATTAGTTTTAAAGCTTTCATTACACCCGAGCAACGCCAGGCTATCCTGCTAGTTATTTCTAAGAGGCAAAAGTTAGATGCATCTTTTTTCATTGTCAAGTATGTCATGCGTTGATTTCCTATTCTATCTTCCCCTCTATCCATCCCGTGAGCAACAGTTTCTCCGAACCCTCCTTCCTCATCACATGTCCCAAAAACCTCAGCTGACTTTTCCTGATGTTAAATATCCGTTTTCTTCTTGCTTCCATCCTCTCCAAAACCTCGTCGTTGCTCACGTGTTCCAATCATGGTATTCTCAGCATCCTTCTGCAGAGTCACATTTCGTTTGCTTTAAATATTTCTTTCATTTTTGATGAGATTGACCAGTATTCACTGCCATATTGAAAGACACACATCTCATAACAATCCAGTAATCGTTTCTTTGTTTCCAGCGAAATTTTCCTGTCTCTAAATAACTCTACCCAGCTTCTCGGCCATGCTACTAGGCCTTCGGATCTCCGTATCTCACATTCCGTCCTCCGTTCCCAGGTATTTAAATGTCTGCACTCGTTTGATTTTAATATCTCCAACTTATAAAGGTCATTTTGGGGTCCTCTTTTCACTGATTACTATGCATTCCGTTTTCTTGTGGTTTATATGTAGACATTTTTTCGGCTTTCTTTAACTACTTCCTGTAGGTGGTTTGAACTTCGTTTAACGGCATATCACCTCTGTGTGTTATTTAATGCCAAAAAAGTGGGGTTTGAGGGTATTTTTATTTTATAATGTTCGGTTATCGTGGAAAGGTTGATTTAGTCAGATTTTAATGTTTTTTTTTTATTATTCTTTTTTTATTTTAGAAAACTGAAAATGACTTCTAGTTTTTTTTTCCTTCAAAAATGTGTTATGGTAATTTTTTTCTTCAAAAATGTATTATTGGTAATATTTTTCTTTCAAAAATGTATATCTTATATAAAAGTTTATTTTATGTATATATTTCTATAAAAGTATCTTTTTATACTTTCATAGTGTTTTGACCCCAGTGTTGGGGGGGTTAACTATTTTCCCATAGCTGGAACCTTAACAAGTGCTACCACTCCGGGTCAGAGTGGACCTGAGAACAACAGCAATTAAGAGGTGGTTCCATGCTCCTCACAATCTCCCAATCAAAGGCCTTGCTGCCGAATGCAGTTTACCGTCATACCCAGGACCTTGTAAGTGGTCTATAAGAGGTTTGTTTGAATGTGTATAATATCAATGTGGTTTTTAAAAAAACTCTTTAAATAACTTCTTTATCATAAGCATCATTATCCCTTGATGACGCTTGACATCAAATTTTAAATTTTATACGTCGATAGTAAAATATGTTATATTTTTTATATATCAGAAATAAGGTGAAGAAAGTGGGTTTGTCACCAGAAACTTTCCCACCTACCATCAGCATGGATGAAGCTCGTATTCTAGAAATCAACACACTACGCCTCCTTGGCCTCACTCTCTCAACCGACTCAGGTGGAACGACTACATCGAATTTATAGCTGCATCTGCCGTTAGGAAGGTTGGATCACTCTGTCGGGTTAGAAAGAGGATTTGTAACGTAATCGATATTGACTTAACAGCTGGCCTTCAACCACTTCTTCACCGATGGGATGTGGCCTCCCTCTATCTTTTCTACTAATATTTTCACGGCTTCTGATCTGACGAGATTCTTTCTCTGCTGCCCCGACAACATGAATTTACTCGTGCTACTAGATTGGCATCTAGGTCCCACCCTTTTGCCCTGAAAATAGTTAGATTTTACTACTAAATTTTACCAGTTTCCTTTCTCGCACTTCCCGCCTATGGAACTCCGTTCCGTATACTTGCTTCTTTGATAGCTACAATCTCCAAAAAATTAAATGCAACGTCAATTCTCACCTTCTATCTCTCTAAATCCCATCCACCTCCCTAGATCCCATCAACATCTTATTATTTCTTCGATGTCACCTGTACCCTGTATTTTTCTCTCACTGTAACCCCCTGCGCACCAGTGGAAATCTTGCCTTGCTTGGGGTGAAATGATTATAAAATAAAATTGGTCTTTCAGATTAAAATCGTTTCTGACCTAGGATGCTCTAAAATTGTTACTTAATTAGCAAAAGGATCAACGAGACAGCTATTAGCTATTTGAATATACTGTTGTGGATTAGTTTTCGTCCTGAAAGTTATGATCATGCTATGTCGGTTGCTAATCGAATTAAGGCACCCAAAAATGTTAAGAACTTGGTAATCTTCCACTCCACTGTAAGCTGTCTCCTTAGTATTCGGCTAACTGCCGACTAATATCAACTGCCTAGTAGTTCTACTGAACTCCAATAGGACTCTAAAGAATTCTCTAGAACTCCTATGAACTTCCCAAGAACTTCTCGAGTAAACTTCCTGTTAACTCTTAGTAATATAGGACGGAGAGTCCATTATCTGAGGAATGTGTGTTTCACCATATCATATACCCAGGTCTGGTCAAACGAGAAAAAAAAAACAGATTATGAATAGAATGGGTTCATTCACCGACTTTCGATGAGCAAGAAGAAAATGAACGCCAGTTATAGAGAAAATGAGTCAAAATCATGATCCGAGAAAAAGGTGTGACCAACATTAAAAAAAAACACCTGCATTAAGTCACGTCACTGTATATTTATACAGAAAAAAAAAACAAGAATTAATTGTTGAATCAAGGTTTTCTTTTCTATCATTTCATAATTCTTTTGAACTAATATTCTCAGCCAAACCGAACCAGAAAGCCGGAGTGTACAACAACAGAAACGTCGGGAATATGGCAATAAATCTGAGGACGATGGTTCGAACAATGTTAATCATATAAATACCACCTCATCTCAGAAATATAGACAAATAATATTCTTACTTTTATTATCTCTATTTCAGAATTTTGAAAGCTCTAAATTCTGAGCGACCAGACTACTGGACATCCGTAAACTTTACGTTAAAGACAAGACAAAATTCCCCCAAATTTAACGACGGTCAGTTATTTCTTCTTAGGTTTTTACGTTTTTTGTTTTTGTTTTTTACTTTTTTTGCAGGCCATTTTCATGGCAACTGCACTGATGTACTGTTTTCAATGATACCCGACCATATGAATTAAAGCGTGTTATTAGATTGACGCATGTGCCCCACCCTGTTACTGCTGAAAGATAACCTCTACTTCTACTCTAACAGTTTCTTTTCTCGTACTTACCGACTGGGAAACTCCCTGCCGTTTACTTGCTATCCGAATAAGTAGACTCTCTAATATTTAGGGGCAACGTTAATTGCTATCTTCTTGAATCCCATTCATCTTTTACTCATTTTTTTTACACCCAGTCTTTTCTTTCATTGTAATCCCTGCGCACTAGTAATTTGGCAGGTGAGCAGTTTACGTTCAGCGGAAGCATTTTTAGGTGAGCAGTTTACGTTCAGCGAAAGCATTTTTAGGTGAGCAGTTTACGGTCCACGGAAGCATTGGTAGGTAAGTAGGTTACGGTCCGCGGAAGCATTGGTACGTAAGTAGTTTAAGGTCTGCGGAAGCATTTTTAGGTGAGCAGTTTACGGTCCGCGGAAGCATTGGTAGGTAAGTAGGTTACGGTCCGCGGAAGCATTGGTACGTAAGTAGTTTAAGGTCTGCGGAAGCATTTTTAGGTGAGCAGTTTACGGTCCGCGGAAGCATTGGTAGGTAAGTAGGTTACGGTCCGCGGAAGCATTGGTACGTAAGTAGTTTAAGGTCCGCGGAAGCATTTTTAGGTGAGCAGTTTACGGTCCGCGGAAGCATTGGTAGGTAACAAGTATACGGTCAACGAAAGGATTTTTTGGTGAGCAGTTTACGGTCTACGAAAGCATTGGCAGATAAGTAGTTTACTGTGCGCGGAAGCATTGATAGGTAAGTAGTTTTTGGTCCGCAGAAGCATTGGTAGGTAACTAGTATACGGTCAGCGAAAGCATTGGTAGGTGAGCAGTTTAAGGCCAGCGCAATCATTTTTAGGTGAGCAGTTTACGGTCTGCGGAAACATTGGTACGTAAGTAGTTTAAGGTCCGCGGAAGCATTTTTAGGTGAGCAGTTTACGGTCAGCTGAAGCATTTTAGGTGAGCAGTTTACGGTCTGTGTAAACATTGGTAGGTGAGCAATTTACGGTGAGCGGAAGCATTTTTAGGTGAGTAGTTTACGGTCCGCAGACCCATTGGTAGGTGAGCAGTATCAGGTTCTCCAAGCTCTACTTCCTCATTGCATCTCCCAGGAAGTTTAGATGTCCCTTACTGATGCTCAGTATTAATTTCTTTCCAAAACCTCATCATTGCTCATATGCTCAATCCAATATATCCGCAGCATCCTTCTGTAGAACCACATTTCAGTTGCTTCAAGTTTGTCCTTCATCTTTGATGATATTGTCCAGCATTCACTGCCATATTGAAAAATCAACATCACATAGCAATCCAGTACTCTTTTTCTTTGTTGGTAGTGAAATTTTCCTGTCTCTTAACACTTTACTCAACTTCTGGAACGCATCCTTCGTCATGCCAATTCGCCTTCGGATTTCTGTGTCACATTTTCCGTCTTCTGTCAGAACAGTTCCCAGATATTTAAATTTTTGTACCTGTTTGATTTTAGTGTCCCTCACCTGTATTTGGTATTTTGAACTGCTCGTTTGCTGATGACCATACATTCAGTTTTCTTGCATTTTATTTGTAGTCCTTTCTTGTCACTCTCTTCAGCTACCTTCTGCAGGAGGTCTTGTAGCTTCCTTTCTGTGTCTGCTATCCGCACTGTATCATCTGCGTATCTTATGTTGTTCAAATTGTGGCCTCCGATGACAAACCTTGGCATAACATCTACGGTTTTTACAATAGTCTCGCTGTACAAGATGAATAGATCCAGTGAAAAGACATTCTTGTCTTACGCCCATTTCTATCTTTGTATATCTGCTGAGTTCGTTTCCTGTCCGTATGCAGGCGGTTTGCTGTCAGTAGAGATTCTTGATTATTTTTATGTCTTTCAGTGCTGACAAATTTCTATATTTGAAGAATTTTGCTGGGAAAATATTTCTATTTTTGAATCCATATACACCTGGGAATGAAGTGTTTCTTGCATGAACATCAACAAAAATAAAAATAAATCTTTTCTGGCTGTCAATAACTTGCGGGCAATGATGAAGATTTCAACAAACAAACCTCACTCCTGATTTCTAAAGACTTGTTGAAAAGTGTGAGAGGTTACATTTGTCTCATTGAATTTCTTGCACTAAAAAAGATTTTAGTATTTGCACTAAAATATGTTTGTATTTGCACGTAAACAATTTTATTAAAACATATTCTGTCTGCAATTATTGTTTTATTTATTTATTGCATGTATTACGTATATAATTTAGGTTTATACTTCTCATTAAATTAAATATCTATGTAAGCTAAAGAATATGATCAATTATAGAAGGTACGGCCCTCCGCTAAACGCAGCTTACTCAAAGTAGCCCCCGGACCAAATTAATTGCCCCCTGACCTAGCCTACTAATTCTTATGAAATATAATTCTTACTCTGTCTTTGTAGACCCTTACAACAACCGTTTTCAGTAGACTTTTATCTTGAGTAGGACTTGGGTCTTGCAATTTAAAAACAATAGTAGTTTTTTAATCATTCGTTAAAACTATTTAGTTATATCCTTGAATCTCACCCAAAATTATTTTATTACATGATCAATGCCGACTTGCCTGACCGGCTGCACTCACTCTCTCACTGGCGTGACGTGGCTTCCCTGTGCCTCTTCTATAAATAATTCTGCTCCGATGAACTTAAATCACTGGTGCCCCCTAAGTACGAATTTGCACGAGATACTAGATTAGCAACTAGATCCCACCCTTTTACAGTGAAACCGATAAAATGTAACCGCAATTCTACTCCAATAGCTTCTTTTCTCGCACTTCCAGCCTGTGGAATTCCCTTCCACATACTTGCTTCCCCCGACAGCTACAATCTCCAGGAGTTTAAATGTAAGGTCAATAGACACCTCCTAACACACTCATTCTTTCAAACAATCTTCCTATGTACCTCCTTACTCGTCTATCACCCTCCTTCTGACATTTCCTATATCTAATTACTCTCTCAGCACCTTCCCCTATGTAACCCCCTGCGCTATAGTGACAGTGGAATACCTTGCTTGGGGTGAAATGATTAAAAAAAACGTAAAGATTTATTTTGAATTTGTGAAATGTGTCAGTGAGGTTGGTAAAACATGGATTTAAAATTCCCATATTGTGCCATAGAAATAGAATCTTAGTAAATACCATACACAAGCACAGAAACAGTTAACAATGATATCATCTGCTTATCGTAGAATTAAACTTTGCTCTTCCACGTATCGACCCTAAAGTTATCTTTCTACTATTGAGAATCTAACCACATAATCTTTTCAAATTCCTTAAAACCGCAACTTGGGCACTTACTCTAAAGTGAACACTCGAAAACCTCTATATTTTTTTCTTTCATTTTAGACAAACTTTCGTAATCTCACATTTACACTTCGCCTGTCGTCTGCTTTCAGATATTTTATATATATATTAAGGTGGGTATATCCGGTTTTGATTCTTTCAGTTATTTGAGCTATTTTAATGAGGCGATGGGTAATTTTACTTTCGGGGAAGCATCGTTTTATAATTTATTCAAAAATGTCGCGGTATTTATACTTATTTTTAAAGTATAGCAAAAACAGCCGATATGCATTTTTCACGGTCACCAAACGGCATCACCAAATTTGATGACAATTTAAATGCTTTAAATGTTAATTAACTATAAATGAAAAAAAATACTAAAAATATTTGAATTAGCATTATGACATTTTGCGTTTACAGAGCAGATATCTTGTAAGAGCACAGCGGCGACAGCCATATTTCATAAAATTTTATGAATGCTGAATGATAAATTAATAAAAAACAAACGTAAACGTTATAAGTAACACAATTCCTTCCGCGACAAATTTTCTTCGGATTAATAACATTTTTATTAATGGAATCAGTTTTACATATAAAATATGAGGGAAATGGAGAAAAATACAAAACGCAGGTTACTGGGTACATAAAAAAAAAACCTTAGATATATAGAAACAATAAACTTTTAAATTTAAACTTTGACGTCCGATGTTGTCTAGATGTTTATCTTAACCATTTTCATTCAGCTTTTTATCGTGTTTGTTTTTATTTTTATCACTAATGAATTTTCAAAATGGAGTGCTGTTATGATGTTGATAGTTGCTCATTCTAAGTTATTCCGGTTCCGGGAGGTGTAGTTGGATTGGTTAGCTAATAATAATTAGCATAGCCATACCCCCATATAGATATATGGGGGTATTGGAGATAGAGCCCAGAGGAGTCACTTGTGTTAATAACTTCGAATGATATTGGCTATGTTAAGCATGTAGATACACCGACGACAAAACTTTAAAAATCAAACATAAACATTGTATTTTCGCCATTGATTCCCGTTTCCACCATGCTTCTCTATAAGGTTGATTCCCGCTTCGTGACATTTTATATATGCGGCTGGTTCCATATCATGTAACCGTCTGAGTATCGCTTCATTGCGTGAAGCTTTTGTTCACAATAAAATAATGTTTCGAATAATTCTGGGTAGTATTCCTATTGACCTGATTTTGATTTTATTTTTTTATCAGATATTTTAGTTTTGGTTTTAGAACATCTTATGTCCTTTCAAGTTATAAAGACACCATAAAAATATCATACAAGAAATGTGCCCTAACTTGATTGGACATGAAGTGCTCTACAACCCAGACTTTAAAATTTTATATAAAAAATGATTCTTAAGTTACATACGCATTGAGAAATCTACTTAAATCAACGCGCGTAATTGGATCAGAGCACTCATTGTCAACCATGACAAAAACAGATGGGTAGGTATTTAATTACCTTAGCTTATTCCTATACACGGATATAGAGGAGATGTAGGAGGATTGTACTGCGCCAATCATACACGTGAAAGGTGTTCTTTAATATTCTGTCTTTCTTCAGAACGTAGGTGATCCTGGATCTTCACAATTCATCCCTAAAGATGTAGGCGATCATGATTCAACACAAATTCCTATTCATTTGTAGCTTTTAAAAATTATTTTCTTTTTTCTGTTCAGTCAGTTAAGTTCCATACATAATATAGGCTTAGGCAATCATGTCTTAAAAGAGACGATAGAGCGGCAGAAGATTTTCCTGCAGTAGTTTGCCATTGCTCTCTGTGGTAGACTAATTGCCAACCAAGGCTATAAAACTTAATGTTATTTGACCCTTAACGGGAGGTAAGAGATGAATTAATACCTTTCCCAATGGTACTTTCGCGGAAGTGAATGCAACAAATTGAAGTGGAATTCGAACTCGGCTCTCCGATTTCTAGTTGCGAGCCGATATCCACTGCACCACAATATATATCCATTTTTCTATTACTATTCTATCATTACCTCATTATGGTTCCAATAAGTTTCAATCTCGGTTTTTGACTCAAAGTATAAGTGTTTTCTTTAAAAAAAACTTCCTCTTTGTTCCCATGCTCCGTACATGATATACACAGCATCCTTCTGTAGAACTACATTTCTGTTGCCTCAGTTTTTTTTTTTTTTTTTTTTTTCAGCCGTGAGAAGATTTTCCAGTATTCACTCCAGTGATAACCGAATGCACTAGAAAATACAAAACCTTTGGACGATTCTTATATTATTTTAGTTCTTAAAAGAAAAAATCGTAAAAACACATGAAAAATTATATAAGACTTAATGATAATACGTTCTCTGTCATTTTCAATAAAACCTGCATATATATATATAGTTAAATAAAATAAAGACAAGAGTAAAACTGTATTTTAAATCGCCTACGCGTTTCATCCTGTGATGGACTTTATCAAGGCAAAAAGACGAAATGAGCTTTATTCTAAATTACGTATAAACAAACAGTGTTGGCAACCACAAAGATGCTCACAAATCATTTGAAAAGATCAACAGAATATTTTAGCTTTTAGAATTTCTTCATGTGTAGTGCGAAGTCACGAGATATTAAAATGAATGGAATTTATTCAGAAGAAAAAATCTCGAGAACGCCGCTATCCAGTATTACCAAAACATCAATTTGCGCCCCGGATTTTTCTCAATCTCACTTTTACTTATGGAAATTATACTAAAACAGACTAACACACATAATAAAAATATCAAAGAAAACAGTTGAATTCCCTTCATTTTAACATCTCGTGACTTTGCGCTACACATGAAGAAATTCTAAAACAGACTAACACACGAAATAAACAGTTTTCAAAGAAAACGGTCAACTTCCCTTTCTTTTAATATCTGAGACTAAGAACTACAATTATACCTACTCAGAGCCAAACCCGAAGCAAAAACTAAAATAAATGGGCTGAAAAAAATACAAACATACAGGCAGATCAACAGACACACACACAATCTTCTTGCCTTATATATATATATATATATATATATATATATTATCGATTTTCTGCACTATTGTAAGAACTGCAACCTTGAAACTTCTGAATATCGTTTCTTATGTCTTTGTCTATGAGTGTATCAAATTTGATTAAAATCGGACCACTCCTTCTATAACCTGATTTTTACGATTATCGATTTTCGATATTTAGCGGGGGTACCTTGACACAAAACCTAGCTAAGAACACTCGCAGACGCTTATAGTACAAGTGTCTAAATTTTCAAGAAAATCGGTTCAGCCATTTCGGAGTCTATAGGTAACGAACACACACACACAGACACACAGAGGCAAAGTTCCATTTATATATAAGTTTAGATATATACATAAAAATAGATTTTATAGAAATTTTGTTTTTATTCTTTTCTGTTTTAGAAAACTGAAAATGTATTCTAGTTTTGTGGTAAAATGAGGGTTGCAGAAATTAAATTGAAGTTGTAAAATTATGAAATTATAAAATAGAATTGTTGGTTAATTTCTGCCCCCCTCATTTTACCACAATACCTATAGCATGAGAATATATATTATATGAATACACACACACACAATTTCCTCCGCTACACAAGCCCCATAAATTATATACAACACCCTCCAGTCAGCCCACCACGAAAAACAAAGTATAATTTTTTAATCCTCTCCCCAACACCGGGGAAAATATTATATTTATGTATACAACTATTACAATATCTATATAATATATCAATAAATATACATAGATAATCCCCCTTCATCTCTTGATAATTTTCTAACACCAATTTTTAACACTTATTTTTTAACACCAATTTTACTATAAATACGGAAGAACTATCACTCAAGGACTTCAGTCATCAACCTGACGAGGGCGCAGAGCGCCGAAAATTCGTTCACAACTTCACTGACAGCCAAGGGCTTGACAACAATCGACAAATAACCAAACTATATATATATATATATATATATATATATATATATATATAAATTGTGTGTATTTTGGCAGCATTTTTTCATTAATGCAGGTTTCATTGAATAATATAGACAAGTTTTGTCTATTAATTTTGTGTAGGATCCGTTCATACCGTCTGATATACTTGATGGTGATGTCGTTGAAAGACAACAAAAAATCACAGTAATTGTTCATTTTTTTATCAGGTCTAAGCTTTATATATATATGTATATACGAACTAAATCTAAAAATGAGCCAAAAGTCGACCGCGGTTTTACTCACCGGATCGTCAGGACACTCTAACGATCCGGTGAGTGAAACCGCGGTCGACTTTTGGCTCATTTTTAGATTTAGTTCGTATCTTTGCTCTGCTTTCGTACTTTCGTATCGAGCTCTTTTTTGTTAAGGTTTTCGTCTTGGGTTTTTTTTCTTTCAAGCACGGCTTTTGCTTTGTTTGTTTCGTTTTTTTATCCCCCTTTACCCATTTGGTGTTACCTTTGGGGTCTAACGACTTAATTTAACGTTTTGTTCACGGTAGAACTTTATGATTTTAGTCATTAGTGATATCGTTTTCTTTGTACGTTTTTCTATAATAATAATAATTATATATATATATATATATATATATATATATATATATATATATATATATATATAGTCATCCGCAGACAGATCCGATTGCTTTTAACCCAGGATTGAAACCTGACTGAATTAACATCAGTCGGTGATTCTACCTCTGGGCTATGGGCGCTCGGTAGCAGAAGGCAGACTTTTTAGCGTGTATATTATTATCATTATACCCGCCCAATAGCCCGAGTGCTCTAATTCATTACTGAATGAGCGCTGCGTACATGCCAGAGTAGCTACTGTTTTTCAAAGTCTACCATTCTTCCAGAGTGCTCAATCAAGGTGTGAGAGCGTAAATAGTGATCCGCAGACAAATCTGTTTTGGTGTATCACAGCTCATCAGTACGGTTAGACATCCGATTGCTTTTAACCCAGGATTGAAACCTGACCGAATTGGCGTCAGTCGGCGATTCTACCTCTGGGCTATTGGCGTTCGGTGGAAGAAGGCAGACATTTTAGCGCATATATTATCATTATAGCCAGTGTGCTCTAGTTCATTACTGAACGAGAGAGTCATCTGTAGACATTTTTGTTTCGCTGTATCACAGCTCATCGGTACAGCTATACATTTGATTGCTTCCAGACAGGATTGAATAAATGTACATATATATAAACACAGTCATGTCATATAAATATGACATGACTTTGTTCAGTTGAATGACAAACTTCTCCACATTATTCATGTTTTAGAAGACACTCACTTTATTTTTAAACAGTATTTTATTTTCGTATATCGGCCTGAATAATCCAGAAATCTTATTTTTAAAAGTGCGGATTCGGTAGGATTCGAACCTACGTTCCTCTTTGAAGGAATCATTGTTAGCTCTGACGTGAGTTAACAGATACGAGTACGAAAAGCGTCGTTGATTAAGCAAGGTTGCATACTGCCTTTTAGATTCCTGAAAGTTTCATTTCTGCCCAGTTTCGTATCCGAACCGTAAACAAAGCAATTTCTAAAGAATTATCGGATTTATTTTCAATTCGATATTTTTATTGTAGATACTTCGTATCTAAAATAGACACCTCATTTCTATTCATTAAACATGGTATTACGCTTATCGGCCAGCGCATTCGAGAAATCTTAATAAATAAAATGTGTGTGGACTTGAAGCAGACTACCACCACATTTATTTTCGTTGTTTGTTTTTTTTTGTTTTGTTTTTTGAAACTTTTTTCAGCGCAGTCCTATCGATTGTTACTTAAACTTTCAGATTATCAAAAAAATTTTGAAAAATTACAATATTTAAACAAATTTGGCGGGTGGGGGTCACTTTCTCATACAACATTAAAGTAAATCGATCCTCCATTTTCAATCCACTTTAAGATTGTAACTGGCCCCCTGCTAAAATTACTTAAATATTTAAATTTTTGCATTTTTTTTTTTTTTTTGTCATTAGGAAAGTTTAAGGTGTAAAAGATAATATTGCACTGAATAAAGTCCAAAAAATTTGATAATGAACACATTTACAGGCGGCGGTAATGTCGTACCGGCGACTGGTTTTAAAATGGAGGCTCGATTTACTAAAACGTTATTTGAGAAACTGATCTCCCCCCCCCCCACAAAAAAAATGTTAAAATATTGAAATTTTTCAAATTTTTTGTTTTTCTCAATCGTAAAGCTGAGAGGGTTATTCGATAGGAGTGCACTGAAAAAAGTAAAAAAAAAAAAAAAAGAAAAACAGCAAGATTAAACGTGGTGGTAGTCTGCTTCATGTCCGCCAAAATGTGTTCTTCGGTAGAGATCGAACCTGTCTTTCCTTATGGAAGTCACTTTTTGATTTGGCGTGCTTGAACGCTCTGTCATGAAGAACCTCAAAAAATGCAATTGTTGCTGCATTTACCCTTTTTAAGGACGGCTCATCCTTTCATTTAAATTTATCATTTAAATTTTTTATCGAAAGCTGCATATCTGCTTTGAAACTTAAACAAAGCTATTTCTAAAAATTAATGGAGTTTTTTAATTTATTTTCTGACATTTTTTATCACTTTTGTTGTATCGTGGAATGAAGAGGTACACAGAGAAATGTAGATAAACTACTTTATTACAACCAAGATTTATATACAATATTTACAGTCTCTCTCAGTAGTAGGTGTTACATTTTTTTTATAATCGTGTGGCCCCAAGCAAAGCATTTTGCAGCCACTGTTGTGCAGGGGGTTAAATAGGAGGAATGTTATGAGAAAGAGTGACAGGTTACAGAGAGTGTCAGGAAAAGTGTATGAGAAGGAAGAGACTACTGATGAGTGGGGTGGACGGAGAAAAAAAACCATGAAAGGTAGGATGTAAGTTAGTGAGACAAGAGGTGACTGTTGACTTTACATTTGAATTCTTGAAGATTGTAGCTGTCGGGAAAGCAAGTATGCGGAAGGGAATTCCACAGGCGGGAAGTGCGAGAAAAGAAGCTACTGGAGTAGAATTTGCGTTTACAATTTATCGGCTTCACAGTAAAAGGGTGGGACCTAGTTGCTAATCTTGTGGCTCGAGGAAATTCATATATAGGGGGCACCAGTGAGCTAAGTTCATCGGAGCAGAAGCCGTGAAAATATTTGTAGAAGAGACACAGGGAAGCCACACTGCGTCGGTGAGAAAGCGTCTGTATCCTAGCTGCTAAGTCGGGATCGTTCACATTACAGATTCTCTGTTGGATTTTGTCAAGGATACCTAGGTGGATAGCAGGAGCATCCTACCAGATATGGCAGCAATATTCAATGCACGGGCGGATGGTAGATTTGTATATGTGCAGGATTGTTTCGGACGGAAAAAAACTTCCTGGCTCTACATAGAGAACCGAACTTCTTAGCAGCGGATTTAGCTATGGATTCTATATAGTCATTCCACTTTAGGTCTGTTGTGTGAGTTAACCCGAGGAGGCGCAGTGTTTTACTTTCAGGGAGACTAGACTGATCCATATTAATGGTTGGGGGCAGGAGCGATTATCTGTGGTGCTTAATTTGATAGCAGCTTCGTTTTGGAAGCATTTAAATTCACGAGTCATTTCTTACCCCAGTCCACCACGGATTGGAGGTCCTTTTCAACCTCGGTAGCGAGGTTTGCTTTGTCAGCCTGGGCAGATTTTTGATCGAGACGAGAATAAACCGTTATGTCGTCAGCGTATATGCCTAATTGGGTTCTTATTACGTCACGAAGTCTGTGATAATAACAACCTTCCTGTGCTAAGCACACATTGTCTTTTATACATCTGGGCGACCGGATGTCACATGGTACGAACTGCAACAAAACAACTTTAAATGTTTTTTTTTCTTTTTTAGAGGATGAGAATCCGCTTACGAGTTGTATAAAAACGCGATTAATCGACGGCGCCCTTCGTGGCCGAGTTGGTTAAAGTATGTTAGCGCGAACAACGGTTTGTACAGCCAAGTGTGCTGGTGCAGATTCGAATCCTGCAGGATTATTTTGTACCTTACCCTGCATATTGAAGATTTTGTTAAAATTTAAAAAATCGAATTACAAATTTTAGCTTCTGTTTCACACATTTCCTTTACAAGAGATGAAGTTTTTATGCAAGAAAATATCAACATATTTAAATGTTGTCCTCATTAAAACCCGACCAAAATTGAATATATTTTCAATGTTTCCCTCAAACATGATTATGGAAAAAGAAATTTAGCCTTTTGTATCTGAAATGGTTTTAGACTTTCATGGAAATTGCAGGAAATGATCAATTAGACCAATTACTTAATCTCCTAGTAATACTTGACATATGTGTGTGATCAATTACTTATTCTCTTGAGTACATAGGACGTTTATGTTTTATAAGGGAATAAACTTCCTACCCCTGTATATCACTTATCTAAAAATTAAAAGCGACTGATCCAACCATACTTATCAAATAAATAGTGTTAATTCCATTAACGAATTTCTTGAAATATGACGCTGAAATAAACCCTTCAACAAAACCCTAACCTTGATAAACGTTGAAAGACTCTTTGCCGATGTCTTTTTCAGAGAAACTATACGCGTTTGTTGCGACTAAACGTATAAAAGTTTTCTCAACTTCACATTTCTAATCTTTTTCTTCATGTGTCGTGCTACTTCCGAACGTAGGCGATCATGGATTTTTATTTGTCTCTCTCTCTCTCGTCACTCTTGGTATCTCTCCCAAAACCCGCACCGCCATCCATTTGCACAAGCCTATCAAATATTTCTCTCGATACTTTCTTCCTGTCTCTCTTTCCGTCTATTTGTCCTGCAAGTATTAGATTCTCTTGGCCGTCTTTCCTCAATACGTGTCCCAGGAACCTCAGCTCTCTCTTCCTGATGTTAGTTACGAGTTTTCTTTTTGTTTGCATCTTCACCAACATCTCGTCATTACTCGGTCCATGGTATCCTCAGCATGGTTCTGTAGAACCACATTTCTGCTGCCGCGTGCCTCTCCTTCAACTTTAAAGTGATTGTTCAATATTCGCTGCCATACAGAAGAACAGATACCATATAGTAGAAAATTACTCTTTCCTTTGTTTCTAATGAGCTTTTTCTGTCTCTCAGTACTCTGGTTAACTTTTGAAATACGTCTTTGGCCATGCCAATGCGTCTTTGGATCTCAGTGTCGCACTTTCCATCCTCTGTCAGAACGCTTTCCACGTATTTAAATTCCTTTAATTGTTATATTTTAGTTTCCCCGACCTGCAGTTGGCATTTTGGGTTCTTCTTTTTCCTAATGACCATATATTCAGTTTTCTTGAAGTTTATGCTCAGTCCTTTCTTCTCGCTTTCTCTTGCTACCTTCTGTAGGAAGGCCGGAATTTTCCTTTCTGTATCTGATATCGGCACTGTGTTACCAACGTATCTTGTTTTATTTAGATTGTGACAGCCAATGACCAATCCCAGCAAGGATTTTATTCCTCTTATAATTGTTTCTCTGTATAAGTTGAATAGATCCAATGAGAAAACACATCCTTATCTTAGCCCTTCTCTATTTTTGTATTAATTTGTTATTCGTACGAAAACAGTTTGCTGCCAATACAGGTTCTTGATTATCATAATGTCTTTGCTGAAAATGTCGTGGTTGCCTATCATCTTAAACAATTCTTTGTGGCATACTTTGTCAAATACGTTTCGTAGTCTATAAAGCGCAGATAAAGGTCTTTCTTCATTTGTATTGCTCTGTCAGATAGTATTCTGAACATGAATATAGCGTTCCTTGTTCCGGTATCTTAAACGAAGCCTCACTGTTCTTGTCCTGTCTATTTGCCGATTCTGCTGTGCGCTCTGTACATCAGAATCAGGATGTTTCCTAATATCAGAACAAAAATTATATGTAAAATTCTGCACAATACAATTACATTTTTTCTTATCAAAATTGCAACAATTAAACCTCCGCTCTTTCGGCCATACCCGATCATGGGAAAAATTTCGGGACAAATCCGGAGCCGGACACGCTAAGACAGTTCGATGTTATGTTCAACTTCGTATTAGCAACTTCTGCGACGATACCGGTGCCAAGCTGATTGGGCCTTTTCTTTCCCCTGGACAACATGGGTGACATGGAGAGGGGAGACTCACTTCATGGTCAAAGGATCTCTCATCAAACCCTACCCAGACCTGCGCCCTGGAGAGGACATTCCAACGTCGGGACGTAAAAAAAAAAAGAAAGGGAAGCAATAGTGTGCTGATGGGAGGATTCTGTAAGTCTTTCTGTATGGGGAACTGGCCACCGACAAGAGGGCACGAAGGTGGCCTCGTCTTCGCTCCAAGAACATCTGCAAAAGTAACATGGACATTGGCATCGAGAGGTGGGAAGACATCACCAACGATCGCTCACGCTGGAGACGTGATTTACACCTAGAGCTGAAGTGAGGAGAGAAGAAACGTGACTTGACGCTAGGAGAAAGCGTGCTTGAAGGTAAAAAAAACAACACAAGCGACAAGAGCTTACTCCACGTGCATTGATTGCGATCGAGATTGTTACTTTCGGTGGGCCTCTACAGACATAACAAATGCTGTTCCGCCATCAGCAGATGAGGCATAATTTTGTGGGGGCAGATCATGATCTCTCGATACCGACAGATGCCACATACAAATTGCAACATTTACGCACAAGCTGACGATGTAGCTATGGGTTCGCCTCTCGGTTCCACTTTATCTAATTTCTACTTAACTCAAGTATGAAATAAAATCTTTGATAATTTTTCAAAACCTTCCATATTTGTTTCATATCACGATGACGTATTCATACTAACGAAAAACCTATACGTATTAAAAAAAAGAACTTTCTACTATTGTATTATAACCTCATTATGCTTGCAAGAAGTGTCAACTGTTTATTTAATTTTCCTTATGAAATTAAGATTACTAACTGATGTGGACCGGCGATGGGACCACGAAATGATAACTCGAAACACGGTGGTAAGGTTAACAACATATGTTAAGTCAAAAATAGATATAAGAGAAAAGAGTGAATATAAGCCTGGTTTACTTGTGACTGACAGACAGACAGACTGCGCTGAGCTGAACTGAAGCCACGAGAGTGATTAACTTTCAGTTAATATACTGGTAGGAATAGTCCATATTTAAGCGGGTAACGCCCCACAATACTAAATCAATCGCTTTCCTTCCTGTTTTACTCAGTGGTAATATAGTATCTGAAACAATAAAGAAGATGAAGAGACAAAATAGAAAATTTATAGACGACGCCTTTCACCAAGAGCATCAACTCTCTTTAGCTTCCTCGGATGAGAATAAAAGATAGATAAAACTGTATATGACGAAAATGCATTGAGATCTCTGAGAATAAAAGTGTAACATAAATGAATTAAATTAGATTACCTTAGATACCAACAGCCAGGTATCAACTCCTGTTGAAGTTGAAACAGACAGCTCAAGTCTACCCAGCAAATTCGTAGGTGCTTTATATAACAGCCTGGGAGATTCCACTCTGCGATCTAGGCAAGTCTATTCTGTAGGTTCTGATTCCCGTGTGGATATTGTGCTCAATAAATATCAGCACAATATCCACCTTAAGATGAGAGGATAGAAGGGCATGTATTGAGTTACAATCCTGTTTATTTTTGTCTGCCAACTGGACACTAGTTGGAAACATCCTTGCGAAGGTGAGTCTCATACTGTTAATTGTTCAATCTCTAATGTCTAGACTCAACAGTGTCAGTTTGCCTATTGCTTTTTATTTTGTTTTGTTTTTTAATTAATGAAAAGAAGAGTAAAAAGTTTTTTTTTTCGTTCGCCCCAAGGTGATAAAGTCTCTAAGACGCAAGTGGCTAATGGAAGTGAAAGAGAATCAAAATAAACTTTAGAAAGAACGGGAAAACCTAATTCTAAGCAGGAATCAAAGGATAAACCTCTACACCCGTTAAACAGATCCGGGAAATTGTTTGTTTCGTGCATATACATGCGTATCGATATCAGAGCCGTTTAGTTTTGTTGAATTATAAATCAGTTCACTGAAACTACAGTGCTTTTATGTACATACTTGAATATACATGTACATGCATAGCCACCGATCCAAGCCTATGTATATATTAGATCTATTTTATATCCTTACACAAATATCCATGTTCACTCATATATATCCACACACACACACACACACACACACACACACACACACACACACATATATATATATATATATATATATATATATATATATTGGGGCTATTTTTCCTGTTTTTCTTATATTATGGATTGCATATTTCTGTATTTTTTCCCTCATACAGTTTTGTCTTTCTTTCATTGTAATTTGAGAAAGCCAAAGAGAGCAAGCGATCCAGGCGAAACGCGTCGCTTATGAATTTCTACTTTGTCTCAGCATCCTACTTTAATATATATAAAACTCAAAAACTGTTGAGTGTTCCGGGTGAAGAACCGTACAAAATAATGAACAACAAAACAGATATGGAGATAGAAAAATAGGTTATATTGAATTTAATATACAAACTTGAACGCAGGTTAATAAATCCAGGAATACTATTAGTAAGAAATAAATATATACAAGTCTTGAAGTGAAGTCGTTGGAAATAGTATATCCGTGTATATTATTCTAGCTGAGTGGAGCTCAGAGTTAGTCTGACTTCTGAGGTGGTAGTCTCCGGGTAAGTTCGGTATCTCTCGGTAACTTACGTATCTATTCCGGTACTCTCCGATAACTGTAACGGATCTCTACGAATACTTTCTCCTGCCAACTGCAGCGGTATTTACCAACCTTCCCACGCAAGGTTAGATGTGACACAACGTCATTTTATAGTGGGTCTTCCCGGCCATATAGCCTGGCCAAAAAATGTCTGTCTATTTTTACCGACTCGTGAATCTAGCCTTCGGCGGAACCACGACTGGGTTTGTGCTCTCTAACCGAAGGCAGAGAGCTGACAGTGAGAGTAGCAGAGGCAAATGCCGACTGCAGCCACTGTTCTCTCTATGGCAGGAGTATATATATATATATATATATATATATACTCAGTAGAGTCCATTATCATATACAAACGGGAGATCCCACAACACAAACACACCCTCTTGAGTTCGTAATTACAAAAAACTTTTGAAAAAGCATGATTAACAGTGCCAATGTAATTTTTTCTTCAGTCAATTGACTTTATAAAGAACAATAAAAACAAAAATTTAACAACAATAATTACTCCAACACTGTTTCTGACAAGAAAATAAATTTAGCTTTTAAGAATTTTAGGAATAATAACTCTTAAAACTATATTGGTGCAAACAAAGATAAGAAAATATCATTAATTTATTCTACGTGCGTTGTGATGCAGTGGATATCGGCTCGGAACGAGAAATCGGAGAGCCGAGTTCGAATTCCAGTTGAATTCATTGCATTCACTTTCGCGTAAATACCCTTGGGAAACGTATTAATCCATCTCTTTCATCCAGATAAGGGTTAAATAACAGAACAGATTGGGTTCTATAGCCTCGGCTAGCAACCAGTCTACCGCAGAAAGTAATGGCAACATACTGCGGAATAGCCTTCTGCCCAGTCAGTCATGTCTCTTTCGTGTTTCTCGTATGGCACTTAACTGACTGACTGAATATAATAGTTGGAATCATAATTAAGGCTTCTACTGGTCATAAAGTGGGGGATAAGTTTTCTATTGTTATGAAGTAATAAACTGACCCCCCCTCTAATTACTACGTAATAATACAATATATCGCTTCTCCTTCTAGCTATGAGTCAAATAACAAGACAGACTGGGTTGTATAGCCTAGGGTGGCAACCAGTCTAACGCAGAAAGTAATGGCAACCTACTGTGGGCTAATCTTCTGCCAGTCAGTCATGTCCCTTTTGAGACATGATCGCCCAAACGTGTTTTAAAAAGTTGTGTTTTAAAATGTGATTAAAATATTTATGGCACTTAACTGATTGACTATCACTTAATGATTCGGATAAATTAAATTTGTTATTTACTATGAAATCATTACAGTAAAAATGTTCTTTACGAATTCTTACGTCCTTTTCAGATATTAAGTCACCAATACCAAATATTAAGAATCCATTAACCAACGTCTATATCCACTGGGCCATGTGTCCTTATGAACAAGAACAACGGAATTTCTGTGACATATAAACCTAATGTCCAGTAACCATTTTTTACCAGAGTTCATAATGCAATTTTTGATGTTAATGGTTTTCTCTAGTATTTTTTATATTAATGGCTTTTAGCTAGTAAGAACACATGACCCAATGGATATAGACGTTGGTTAGTTCTAGTGACTTGACCCAAAGAATTGTGAGTTCAATACCAGGCTACAGCAGTGGAGAACAAGTAACTTAGAGGGTTAGAGAAAGATAACTCATGACTACCAAAAGAGACTTTATGAAAGGAATGAGATGATATACCCCAGTGATTGTAATAATAGATTAGGTTCGAAATCACTAGCACCCCAAGAAGGCCGGAGTGTATAACGGCCGAAACGTCGTGCAAATGGCAACAAAGTTAAGGACAATAATCCGAATAATGTAAATAGTGGAAAAAAATTTAAATGTTCGAATTTTTGATAATGCAAAGAAACAATTGGCATTATGTAAATTATCCTTCACAGCAAGAAGTTGTGTTTTAAAATGTGATTAAAATATTTAAAATATGTGTAAAAGATTTAATCTATTCGTTTGTTTTTTTTTTGTTTTTTGTTTTTTTGTTGTTGTTGTTGTTTTTTGGGGGTTTTTTTATAGCGTTATATGAGCTTTGATGAAAAAAAGATCGGGAAGGGTGCTTTAGAACGAAATAACAACACATACCAATTCTTCCACTTCTGAAGTCACACAGCGTCATTTCCGTTGATGGAACTATTCATGAAACTCATTTTTCTGGATATCAAGCAGTTGCTTCACCGCACTCTCTTAGATTTCCTCGACGTCTTGAAATCTTCTTTCAAGTAGGATTTTTTGAAAGAGGAAAAAGACGCAAAGGGCGAGATATGAGGAATATGGTGGTTGTCGGACTTGGGGAATGTCGTTCTTGGCCAAAAGTATCATTGTATATATATACTAGCAGTATAGCCCGGCGTTGCTCGGGTGTAATGAAAGCTTTAAAACTAATCCATGGTCCTGAAGCTCAGATTCTTTGGACGTTGGCACGAAAGACTAAAAAGCAATAGTTGTTTCCAGTTAAAGCGAAACCGCAGACTGAAAGAAAAATGAATGGATGTAAGTCAAATTTTGATTTCCTGGTATCGATATCAAATTTCCTGCAGTATTGTAAGAACTGCAACCTTGAAACTTCTGAATATCGGTTCTTATGTCTTTGTCTATGAGTGTATCAAATTTGATTAAAATCAGACCACTCCTTCTATAACTCGATATTTTCTATTATCGATTTTTGATATTTATCGGGGTGTACCTCGACATAAAACCTAACTAAGAACACTCGCAGACGCTTATAGCACAACTGTGTAAATCTTCAAGAAAATCGATTCAGCCGTTTCAAAGTTTATAGGTAACGGATACACGCATACACAGACACACACACACACACAGAGAAAAAGTTCCATTTATAAATAAGATAGCGGAATTTGGCCTCGCAACACATTATCATTGATGAAATGTGTGTTGTGTGGTGAGCCGACCACACTCTACACACTTATCTTTTAGAGTACTTCTGTAAACAGTAGAAGTGAGTATAACTTAATGCGAATGCGTTACAAAGTTCAATGTCAATCGGTGCCAAACTTCCCTTTGCGTACTATAGCAACAGACCTCGTTCATATGAGGTTACTTCTATTAGATACGTATATAAGAATTTGAACTGTAATGTTCCAGAAATGCAAGCATGTAGTTAACAATACTTTTGTCTATGAAGCTAGTAATATATTTCAGTTCTGGATTATGATCGATATAGTCGAAAGTGCATAAACAAATACGCAACATAAACTTTGTATATTTTATGGACAAATTTGGTCCGTAGGTGCAACACTTCATTCGAAAACTGGGCAAATACAGTACAAAAATTAAACAGCTCTTGTCGTTTTAAATTAATAATATGTGTTTAAATGTTCGTTAATCGGTAATAAATAATAGATGCAATCATTTCTGCAAATTTCTGATTTGTATGCCCTTTCGTGTCAGACGCCGTGTTGCCAAAATTCCGCTATCTGAAAGAAAAATATGTATTATTGATGGGAAGATTCAAACATTACTCTTACAATACTCTCATTCACCTCTGACGCTGTGAGTTAAGAAAATAAAACAGACTTCGTTCATAGCGCTCACTCCCTCCTGTCTGTGTATATATATATATATATATATATATGTGTGTGTGTGTGTGTGTGTGTGTGTGTGTGTGTCTATATATATTTAAAGATATTTTAAAGGTACAAAAGCTAATTAATTATATGAAAGTGTGTAGCTTAATATTACACAACATTTTTAAAAAAGGTTCAGCCATATATGGCCACCAATTAAATAACAGTAAGTGTGCTGCTAATTTTAGTGTTGGTCGACTGGTTCAATGTTGTGTCCCTGTCACACTCTGTATTTCATCTCAAGTCCCGCAAACCTTCCCTGTGTAAACAGCGTGAATGTTTGTTAAGGCTCGCTATTATTTGTTTCTAGCTAATTTTGTTTTTTCATTCTTTCCCTTTTTTTCTCGTCGTCACCACACATACCTTTGTCTATTTAATCTAAGTTTGAATCTCCTGTAGAGGCCTGAAGAGCGGGAGCGAAACCGGTATGCTTTGCTTTTAAAAATGTCTTGTAATATTAAGCTACACACTTTCATTTCATTAATATATATATATATATATGTATATATATATATATGGTAGCAATTTTTCATTTAAACATGTTTAGTTAAAAACGATTGACAAGGAAGATTTTATTAATTTTTAATTTAATTTTTTCAGTTAAAATATGGAATCAAATCGCTGAAAATATTTTGAAGGAAAAACAAGACCAACACAAATTTCGTGAGCCATTGCGAAAAATAGAAATTTTGGATTTTGATTAGACAAAAAAATAAACGTAACTTTATGACCCGTGTCATATTTTTTATCACTAAAAAGTAGAATTGCACACGCGTAAAACTAGAAGAAAATCACTGAAAATAATTTTGAAGAAAAAAAAACGAAAGCAAATTTAGCGAGTTAGTGTAAAAAACAATTCTGGCCAATGAAAAGTAAGCGATTCTCAAAACTGAGAAAAATTTAATAAGCCAGTGTGAAACTACCCAGCAAATGAACACGCCCGCATATCAACTTTCTGACCTGTTCACTGACCACTTATTTGCATATACACGGTGTTTTCGACCGCCAGGAAGACAAACGGATCTCGATATGTAAAGTTAGAAATTTATTCGCCTGAAGACAATCAACTTTGGACTGAAAACACGTGCAGTGACACAAATATAATTATGGACACTTAATATATTATACAAAAGATGAATAATAATAATAATAATAATAATAATAATAATAATAATAATAATAATAATAATAAATCTACACTTTAAACTAAAAGGCCATGACTTCTCAAACTTTTTCATATATATATTTATATATATATGTATATATATATATGTATATATATATGTATATATATATATATATATGTATGTATATATGTATATATACATATGTATATATATATATATACATATGTATATATATATATGTATATATATATATGTATCTATGTATATTATAAGGAAGTGAAAAAATAGAGATTAAAACCCTACTGTTGCATTTAGTTTTTAAAAAGTGCTCAATGCAAAGTAAATTTTAATATTGTAATTTTGTTTATGCAATGGTTTATAAAACCATTATATCACTACACAAAAAATGATGTTTCAGAACATTATTGTCTTTCTTCAGGTGAGATTTTAAAAACAAATGGTGAAAACCACTGCAGCTCATGATTTCCTTTTGAATAGAGAAAATTTCAAGGTTTCTAAAATAAATGATTGAGCGAAAACATTGTCATATAAGAGAGAAACGGGGAAACAAAAAGGCATCTCCTCATAGCAGAGTCCTGAGTTCGATACTCGCGCTCTCCACTTGTCTTAACATTTAGCTCGTCTCAAAGGCTTTGATTTTTTGATAGTTTTCCCTCGTTCACTTTTATTTCAGGGTTCTTTTTTTCGGTACGAAGAGCACGCATTGGTAATAGGTAAATCTACGAGCCAGAAGCATCGGTTAATAAAAAACAAATTCTTGTAAAGCAAGAATGCATGGGTATGATATTGTCTTCGAATGTCAAAAATATCGGTTAGCATTCAAAGCAGTATCCTTGCCTGCACATCACCCGGTGCGCCAACAGACGCTGTAAAAAATATCCTTGAAATAAGAATCGTACCGAAGAGATATCTCTGTATCTTAGAGCAATGATCAGCACATCAAATAATATGAATTACCTATCAGTGACAGTCGATATTTCCGTATGAAGAAGAAAGACCTTATTACAAGACTATCGTTGATAGAGTTAAAGCAGCACATAAGTGAACAATATCCCTGGCAAAGGATGACACTTTCGATTTAATGGTTAAAAATAAGTTATTACATGTCAATATAAAATAACACAAAGTATTTACACTTCTCAAGAATATTCTGTATAAAATCATTTACAGTACGAGTTCACAAGAATCTCACCAACGACGAAGTTTGGGGATTTCGTGCCATACATTACTTCTAAACAGTGTAGTTGATTGTACGCAAGCATTCGCCATTAGAATCGAATCATCTGTGTAGGGTGACTTGCTGTTCAGTTAAAAAAATCTAACTAGATTCATTCGTATATATATATATATTGATTCATTCATTCATTCATTGATTAATTGTTTAATTACTTAGTTTCGTTCATAATAAAACTAGACTAGTGCACATTTGTATTAAAAAAGTGTTCAATGCAATTATATTGTAGAACTTTTGAATACAATATTATAGAACTTTTGAATATTTTCCATTAGTAAACTCATTCGTAAACATTTTCTTGCATTCAAAATGATGTTACACTCCTCATCCGTTAGGTCTGTGTAAATTTCAGCAAAATCTAATTGCAAATTTGAAGATTTCCATCGTTATTGACGGTTAATAACCTTTGATATCAAATTAGATAAGGGTACATTTAGTTTTTTCATCAATCGTTGAGGACCAATTTGTAACATCCTTGATATTAATCCATAGGATAAAATCCAAATAGTTTTTGATGTTTAAATTGATTCTTTCAAGTATTCGTTTTTACTAATTCTTCCACTTTCAGGTCTGGTCGGTTTAATAATCCCCGAAATCAAGTTTATGGTCCTTGATATATATATATATATATATATATATATATATATATATAGGGTGGTCTAAAAGTAGGTGGATAGTAGCTTGTGTATCGATTGTATTCTCAACTGAGTATCTTGAATGAGAAATCGAAGGACCGGGTTCGAATTCCAGTCAAATTTGTTTCATTCACTTACGCGCAAATATCTTTAGGAAAGGTATTGATCCGTCTCAACTCACTCCAGCTATCTATGGGTTAAATATCTATGGGTTAAATATAAGAACAGACTGGGTTCTATAGACTTGGTTGTCAACCAGTCTACTGTAGAAAATAATGGAAACCTACTGTGTGAAAATCTTCTGCCCAGATAGTCATATGTCGAAAGAGACATGATCACCAAAGCATGTATCACGTATGGCACTTAACTGATCTTGGGAGAACATTTTCTGAGAAATGACCTGAACGACTTGACCCCAGGGGATTTCTTCTTTGGGGGAGTACTCAAGGACAAAGTTTACAGGTCAGTACCAAGAAGTGTTGGTCACTGGAGTGTCATTTGACGAGAAGATTAACTTTGCACGTCTTACACCTTAATTCAATTTGATCTCATTTAAATAGAAACGGAGACCTACTAAACTTTATCCGCAATATAAACGTTGATAACACAGATATCATGGCGTCATCAACTTGCTAAAAAGGCTAAAAATAATGGAAACATTTTTAAATAAAAACAAAAAACCCAACACTTAATAATAACAACTACGAACACGGCAACAATATGTTTACCGTGTTCGGAATATAAAACAACCATATTATTCTGCACACACACACATAAATATTACACAATATTCAGTCAAACGCAAAATAAAATCCATCCTAGATAATGGCTAAAAATATAGAGGAAAGCGCTCTGGAAAACAAAACATTAAAACAATTTTTGTATAATTTATGTCCTGAAAGAAAAACAATCATCTACATACATTGTAGATATTATTGATATATATATATATATATATATATATATATATATATATATATATCGGTCGAATTTCGATCTCGGACAGAAGCAAGTGGATGTGTCTAGCCTCACTGATGAGATGTGATACAGCGAAACAGGCTTGTATGTGAATGACTAATATATATATATATATATATATATATTGTAGGTAGTTACATTTTTTTCTTACTTATTCTCGGATTCCAATCTATATATTCAACTAATTATACATTTATATTTTAGGTAGTATTAACAGATATATATATATATATATATATATATATATAAATTCTTTGCAATGAATTTTCTTTCAAGGTGTAGTGCCAGGAAGTTTTGCCCGTGTGAATCCATCTTGCACATCTACGTTTATTGAATACTGCTGTCATATCTTGTCTGGTGCTCTTGCTATCCACCTCGGGACCCTTGACAATATTCAGCGGATAATATGTAATGTGAACGATCTCGACTTGGCAACACAGATGCAGTCACATTATCACCGTCCTAATGTGGCTTCCCTGTGTCCCTTCTACAAATACTTACACGGCTTCTGCTCTGAAGTACTTAGCTCATTGGTGACCCCTATGTATAGATTTACTCGAGCTACTAGACTAGCACTTAGGTCCCACTCTTTTATAGTGAATTCAAAAAAATGTTACCGCAACTTCTACTCTAGTAGCTTCTTTTCTCGCACTTCCAGCCCATGGAATTTCCCTCCGTATATTTACTTCCTCGATAGCTACAATCTCCCGGAATTTAAATGTAAGACCAATTGTCATTTCCTATCTCACTGACTCACATCCCTTCTCTCATACTCTCATTACACCAGTATTCTCATCCTTCTCTTACTCACTTCCTGATACCCCCTATAACCTTGATTATAATATATATATATATACGTTTTGTAGATAAAAGCTATGTGTGCGTATGTATGTGTGTGCGTACCAGGTGCAATTGGTAAATTTTTACTATTTTATATTTTGAATGGTGTGTTTTCTATAATTAAAAATTCTATAATAATTCTCTCTCTCTCTCTCGCTCGCACGCTCTCTCTCTCTCCCTCTCCCTCTCTCCCTCTCTCTCTCTCTCTCTCTCTCTCTCTCTCTATATATATATATATATATATATATATATATATATATATATTCGCATATAATTCGAGTATAAGTACTCATAAGGAACATATACAATATGACAAATCCTGCGAATATCATGAACCGAGCATGTGAGCAATGATGAGGTTTTGGAAAAAGGAAATTAATACCGAGCATCAGGAGGAGACAGCTAAAGTTCCTGTGACATGAAATGAGGAAGGAGGGCTTGGAGAACCTGACACTAACAGGCCAGAAAAAAGAGACAGGAGAAAGCAGCGGATAAAATATTTGAAGAGCCTGAGCAGGTGGATGACAAAATAGGAGTTGCGTGGTGTAACAGGAGAAAGCATGCTAAGAGCTACCAGGGATAGGAAGACGTGGAAAGCCATGATCGCCTACGTCCTGAAAAAACAAGACAAACAGAAGAAAAAGAATTGCATTGACAATTGAGTTTACGCTATTGCGCTAGTTTTATGCCCTGTGCTATATGGACGTAAAAATACATTTATTTCATTAAAATTACATACAAAAAATTACTATGTACAAATTGAATTATTATGTTACTGAATAAAAAATTACATATGAATGATGATGTGACAAAATCAAAATTGAATAAAATAAAATATAAAGAAACAGTGAAATATGTAACGTCTAAATTTTATCAGCTGCAATTACTCTTAATCCATACAAGGGATTTGCATTTTTTATCCGTAAAAACGACACAAAAAAAAACTTGATTTTATTCCTTATTGGATTGTACATTGTTATTGTAAGATTTGACATGCCTAGTTTATCCAGACCTATTTCTACATACTTTACAATTTTGACAAGAAAATCCTAAATAAAATCATTTGCTTGGAGTAATTTTGACTTTTTAAGTTATATCTACGCATATGGCTGCTTGAAAGAGGTACTCGCTGCTACAAATATCACAAAATATATAAGTGTGTGTATTAGGGAGTGTACAATTTCAGATAGAGTATATATATATATATATATATATATATAAAGAGAATATGACGTTTCCTCTCCTTGGGATTTTATCAATCATTTGTCTTGATAAAGACTCTCAGAAGACGAAACGCGTCGGTTGGATAAATTTTCCATTTGTCATTATTTATATATGTTGGGGATCGAAGAATGGACTCGCCTGATGTGTACTTATAATCCTGCCGATACAGAGAGCGGGGGTTGAATAGTTGTAAAAGACAGTTGAGTAGTTTTGCAGCCGCTTAGTTGGTCAGTAAGTTGGTGCATATTAAGTTGGAGTTGTTTTGGATATCTAGGTACCTCCATTACATAACAAAAAATCCAGCATAGCATGATTTAAAAAGGTTCAAAACTTAATAAAACAAACTTTTTCTATCAAAATGTTTATAATATTAAGAGGAAAGATCAAAGTAAATTTTATTTATTTTATAAAATTTTCTAATTCCTTTTAACATGTTAGAAATTTTGGCAGAAAATTTTGTTTTGAATTGGCATTAGCGTGGTCGAAAATTTTACGACTATTTTACAATTGATTACGTAATTTTTTTACTTAACTAACTTTTTTGGTGACAAACACATTAATTTGGAAATTCTCGCAAAAATCGTCAGATTTTAATGAAACTTTCAGTACTCATTCACAAATGAATAAAATTATTTTTGAAATTATTTCTTCTTTAAAATATTGATGAATTTTTTTTAACTCTGTTACCCCTCCTTCACGTAAATTCATGAAATTTTAATAAATTTTAATTTTCTGCTATTTACTTTTTCATTAGTTAAACGCAGAACTCATCAGGAAATATAAATCATGTATTTTTTTATTTAAAATTATGGTTCACTATACGAAAATCTGTTCCGAAGAGAAATATAAAAAATGCAATAAAACTTTGATAGAATTTAATTTGATAAGCTGGAATAAATAATAAAAATTAAAGACATTATAGTCTGAAGATAAAAACTTTTTTTTGATTACTAATAAAATTTTAAAAGAATTGTTTTCATTTTTTTTTAATTATAAATGATTCATAAAGTTTTTAAAATATTTTAAAAATATTTTAACGAACTGTATCGTTTTTTTATTAGTTAAGAATTGGTGATTATACTGCCTATCAAAAAAAAATAAAAATTAATAAAATTTTTCACCCCGTATATTTTTAAAAGGAAAAAAATTATTTGTGCAAATACGTTGAAAGTTATAAAGTCCGATGTTTAAATTTATAAAGTACGGTGTTCCATATGGGTCAAAATGATTTTATAAGTTAACCAGCGTTTTGGGTTGTTCCTCCTTACATAACAAAACAGAAGAACACACTTTCGTCCTTCTTGCGATATTTAATTCTCTACGTTTCTAAATTTTAATAGCCTGTTTTGCAACTAATTCCTTAAACATTTAAAGTAAGTATTTTTTTTTCAATTCCTCAATTTTTAAATTAATTCTGACCGTAGGTGCATTAACTAATTTATGATAATTAGAAAAAAAATGTATTGTACAGTACAAGAAAATGTGAAAAAAATTTATATAAGTGCTGAAATTATGTTAAATTTTTAATTTTACTATTTAGTTAAAAACCAAAAAAAGCGAGGTATTTTAGCACGATTGGACGCCATACATTGTGTTCTTGTCAACATCTCTTATCAGACATCTGTCATCGCTTCCATGGCTGATATAAAAACAGGGTATAAAAATAGCGTAATTATTTTTTTTTTTATTGTAAATTTCTGGGAGTAAGCAATTATTAATTGATTGAAAACAGATAAAGGTAAGTTTTAATATTAAAATTTGACTTAAATAAAGTGCCAGCGCGGCATATTTTTTTTTTGCAAGATTTTTAAAAACAGAAATTTGGCTACTGTTTACGTAATGTGTCAATCAATAAAAAATGGCGGTATATTTTTAAAAATTGGTAAAAATTTTAAAATTTTAGATTTAAATCAATATAATTTCAGTTAAAAATACACCAGTATGTTTTGCTTACTAGAATTATTAAATTTAATCTCTTGGCTTTCAATTAATGCTAATTTTAAAGCTTGAAGATAACTTATTTATTTTTAAAATTTCAATTTAAATTTAGGTATAGAAAAATGACTGGACTCCAGTGGAAGTACCTAAAGACTCTTTACCCGGACATACTATTTCACTTCAAAACTGTATATAATTATTTCTACTAATAGTATCCCTGAATTGACTAACCCGTGTTCCAGTTTGTATATCTTGTTCAATATAACTTACATTTTCTATCTCCATATCTGCTTTTGTTATTTATTATTTTGTGTGGTTTCTCAACAAGAATCTACAACAATTTATATCTAATATGTGTGTATTTGTACATATATATGTGTGTCTGTCTGTCTGTCTGTCTGTCTGTCTATGCCTGTGTGTCTGTCTGTCTTTGTGTGTGTGGGGGGGTGTTTTTTTTAATCGTATCACCCCGAGCAAGGCGGTAACGCCACTGATGCGCAGGAGGCTAGAAAAAAATTAGTAGGTTTGGAAAAGTGAAAGCCGGACACAATATCCTAAACAGGGAACAAGGTATGAGCCTCTTAACCTGTTCAATGTTTTCCGTCTTCATTTTATAACCCAGAGTCCCACACGAATTTATGGTACAGCTCTGTGTATATAAAAGAAAAATATGACCTGAAGAACAACGGTATAAATTCTAAAAGGAAAGAAAAGTAAAAAAATAAATAAAATTATTTAAACTTTTTTGGGAAAAAATATGGCCCTAATATACTAGGATCTCATAAGAAATACATTAGTTCATCCCACTCCCAGAAATCTTTATAGAAAAGAATTTAGAGCTTGAATTTTAATGGCATATCAACACCTCTGTGGGTTATTTAATGTCAAAAAGGTGGGGTTTTAAGGTAATTTTTAATGTTCGGTTATAGTGAGAAGGTTGATTTAGTCGAACTTTAATAAAAAAAATAATTTTGTTTTTATTCTTTTTTATTTTAGGAAACTGAAAATGTTTTCTAGTTTTGTGTTCAAAAATGTTTTGCCGAGAAAAGTTTTGCCTTCAAAAATGTATTATGATAATAATTTTTTCTACAAAACTGTATTGTTGATAATATTTTTCCTTCAAAAATGTATATTTTTCAATAAAAACCTATTTTTATGTATATATTACTATAAAAGTGTATTTTTATACTTTCATAGTGTTTTCACCCGAGTATGGAGGTTAACTATTTGCCCATAGCTGGGACCCTAACAGGTGCTACCACAGCAGCAATTAAGAGGTGGTTCCATGCTCCTCATAACCTCCAAATCAGAGGCCTTGCTGCCGGGGGCAGTTAACCGTCATGGCCAGTATCATAAAAGAAATTAAAAAACAACCCACCTGAGGTTCGTGTTGGCCTGTAGACATAACACCAAGACAGTCTAGTGGAACGTGTGGGTGCCAACGTGTTGACGAATATATACTATCGAATTCTATTTTATGTTTTTTTTTTTTTCATATTGTTTATTGTCAGTATGTATCCTGTTACGCTAGAACAAGAAATGTGTCCTGATGATTGCGCTTAGCAGGAAACAATCTGTCGCTCTTGAGTCTTGACTTCAATGTTCACTTTCATATATATATATATATATATATATATATATATATATATATATATATATATATGTTACGGAAATTAACGAAACTTGGTTATAAACAACCAACAATTTGAAATGATTTGTTTGAACATTATTTTTGATCGATACTCATAATCAAGTAGATGTTCTGTTTTTTTTTGTTTTGTTTTTTTATTAAACAATATTATATATTGGTATCTACTGGCCTGATTATTTGCGATATTTTTTTTTACGAAAATGTCTGTCATTCGGCAGGATTCGAACCTGCGACCCCTATCCACATAGGGGAAGCTACTATTTGATCTGGCAACGTCTTAGACCGCTCGACCACGAATGACCTCCAGTCTAAACGAGGTTTTAATCAAGCCAATATAACACAATTTTCGATTCATCGCAACAACCATATCTGCTTTAAATGTATCGTAATGTCAATAAATGTAAACATGTTACGGAAATTAACGAAGATAATTAAGAGTTTTTTTTTCCTAGGAATATGTGAATGAATGGCGCTATATCAGGTTTACTTGGTTTTATAACCAATTTTCGTTAACCAAGTTTCGTTAAATCTCTTCTTTGTGTCTATCGAAATTTTCCTGTCTCTCAAAACTCTTACTCAGCTTCTGAAATGCCGATTCGTTTTCCGATCTCACAATTTCTTTCACTTTCCTATTCTGCCTAACGTTTTATTTAAAAACATCGTCAATGTGGAAAAGTAATATTAAGTTACCTGCTGGTAAATCTGTACTTACATACTGTCATTTGATAGCCAGAACAGGTTTTTCCATTTCATTGGAACCATTATTAGGCTCTTGGGTTAAAAAGCAACTGATAATGTCAGAATAAATGTGTATCATATGACAAAATTCTATTTTCGTTCAGAGTCAAAAGTGTCAGTTGAAAAAGTAGTTGGGACATGAAACGTTAGATACGAAGACCGGCTTTTGCGTTTTGGAAATCCTGTACCTCTTGTGATTAATGTTCGTCTTTGAAAAAAAAAAGAACTTAATAGAATTTCTGTCACTATATTGCTGTGAATTGTGGTCTTAAATGGACAATGTGGTAGGGTGAGAGACATAAAAGAACGTATATTACACGTTGTTTTCACCTGTCTCTCCTTCTCACTATCTGGCCTGTTAGTATCAGGTTCCCCAAGCTCTACTTCCTCATTACAGGTTCCAGAAACTTCAGGTCTCCCTTCCTGATGCTCAGTATTAATTTCCTTTTCGTTTCCATCCTTTCCAAAACCTCATCATTGCTCACGTACTTGATTCATGATATCCGCAACATCCTTCTGTAGGACCACATTTCAGTTGCATCAAACTTTTCCTTCATCTTCGATGAGATTGTCCAGCATTCACTGCCATATTGAAGAACTGACATCACATAGCAATCCAGTACTCTCTTCTATGTTTCTAGTGAAATTTTCCTATCTCTTACTACTTTACTCAGCTTCTGTAACGCGTCCTTCGCCCTGCCAATTCACCTTCGGATTTCTGTGTCGCACCTTCCGTCATCTGTTAGAACAGATACGAGAATTGATACACAACATGTGGTAATTTGTCCAGTAGGTGGAAGAATGGGAGAAGAGTAAGGTGCATGCCTACATATCTACTTAAAGACGCCAGTGAGTAAGTATACAACTACTTCAACAACCAAACTTTTGAGCATAAGTATTAAAGGGATTTATCAGTGTATTGAAATTAGCATCATTACTACGGCACTTCGGAGAGAGCCTCTAAACCTCATTGTTGTCAGACTTGTACTCTTCCTAGATAATTACTGAATCCGCCTGGTAAGTAAGATGGATTTGATGGGTGCATCTGATAAAGTCCTGAAAGTCTCCTCATGAAGCAGGTTTCCCGTAATTATTAATGAAGTAACTGAAATCCTCGCTCGGTGCTCATAATTGTGGCTATATCCCGTACAAGGATGGCTATTTGGCCGCTGGTGTACGAACGTAGTGGCTAACTCTATGTATAACACAAGATCAAATCATTAACATTCACTTTATATTCGACTAGCAGTATAGCCCGGCGTTGCTCGGGTGTAATAAAAGCTTTAAAACTAATCCATGGTCCTGGAGCTCAGACTCTTTGGAAGTTGGCACGAAAGACTATAAAACAATAGTTGTTTCCAGTTAAAGCGAAACCATAGAATGAAAGAAAAATGAATGCAAGTAAGTCAAATTTTGATTTCCTGGTATCGATATCAAATAAGTTTTTTTTCGTCGTAAACTGAATTTTGAAGGCTTAATAAGTCCTCTGAGTAAATGGTATCATGGCTGAGACTAAGAACTAAAATTATACCTACTTAGAGCAAAAAACTAAAAAAGAAGGGCTGAAAAAAAAATACTGACATATAGGCAAATAAACAGACACACACACAAACATCTTGCCTTTTATATATATATATATATATATATATATATATATATATATATATATATATATATATATATATTATCGATTCTCTGCACTATTGTAAGAAATGTAACCTTGAAACTTCCGAATATCGTTTTTTACGTCTTTGTCTATGAGTGTATCAAATTTGATTAAAATCGGACCACTCCTTCTATAACCCGATTTTTTTATAACCTAGATAAGAACACTCGCAGACGCTTATAGTAAAACTGTGTAAATTTTCAAGAAAATCGGTTCAGCCGTTTCGGAGTCTATAGGTAACGGACACACACACAGACAAAGTTCCATTTATAAATAAGTTTAGATTAATAAGAAGTAAATACTATGCGGTGTGGTGCAGTGGATATCGGCTCGGAACGAGAAATCGGGGGAGCCGAGTTCGATTTCAAGTTGAATTCATTGCATTCGTTTACACGCAAATACCCTTGGGAAAGGTATTAATCCTTCAGTTCCCTCCAGTTATGGGTGAAATAACCGTACAGATTGAGTTTTATAGCTTTGGCTGGCAACCCGTCTACCACAAAAAGCAATGGCAAACTACTACGTGATAATCTTCTGCCCAGTCAGTCATATCTTTTTCGAGACATGATCGCCCAAAAGCGTGTATCACGTATGGCACTTAACTGACTGATAGATTCTTTTCAAAGAACCACAACTTTGTGGAACCGACTTCCTAGATGGATGCTTTCCTAATCCCTATAATCTAGGAATTTTGAACCGAAACTTTTATTTCAATCACTGGGGAATATCATTCTCATTTCATGTGCAATGCCACCTCCGGATCACGTGTAGTTACCCCCCTTTAACTAAACTCTCTAAGTTATTTGTTCACAACTACTGTAGCCAGGTATTGAACTCACAACTTTTGGGGTCAAGTCACTGGAACCGACGAACGCCTATATCTATTTTACCATGTGTCCTGAAGGATACCTGGCTACAGCAATGCTGAACAAATAATTTAGCGAGTTAAGTTAAAGAGAGGTAACTATATGCCATCCGGAAGCGGAATCGTACGTGGAACGAGAATTATATACCTCAGTGATCGAAATATAGGGTTCGGTTCAAAATTTCTGGCACCTGAAGAAGGCCGGAGTGTACAATGGTCGAAACATTGTAAACATGGCAATAAAGATGAGGACAACAGTCCGAACAGTGTAAGCATTGACTTTCTTTATGTTATGGTGAAACATACCTATTCCTCATTTTGGTTCACCCCTCCCTTTACAGGGCTCTCAAACTAACATTTCCCTGGGATGTTGGTGGCCTCTCCCGTGACGGCTCCATTGACAAAGAGATGGGCAAAGGATCTATGGGAGAGGCTGTTGGCATCCTTTCCCCGTCCATGTTCTGTCCAGGACCCCAACCCTAATTAAGGATCACAATGGCTCTTTGGTTAGCAAGTGTAAATGCCCGGGGGCTGAGGTCAGAGTCTCGGAGGGTGAGACTCACTCATGATCTCCAGCGCCTCGGGGTTGATATTTGTTGTCTACAGGAAACCCGGTTTTTAGCTGGCGACTATGAGGGCATACTGTCTAGGGATTACGATCTCTATTCAGCATGTTTTGATGGTCGTTCTAGAGGAGTTTCTTGGCTAGTGAGCAAGTCATTGGGTGCGGTGTGTACGCTTGTCTTCGCGGATCCAGCGGGCAGGATTTGTGTGCTGGATATTACCATAAAGGAGAAGTCTTTTCGGCTCATTGGGGTTTATGCGCCCAATGTCCATACGGAGCGTCCTGCTTTGTTTCGGCAGCTCGAGTCGTTCTTTGGAACATCGAGGCGGGTAATTTTAGCGGGGGATTGGAATGCCGTCCTTGACCCTGAGAAAGATCGGATAGGAGAAAGATCGGGTACTAACAACCCGGATGTGAAACCATTTCGGGAATTTCTCGACAGGAATGATCTTGTCGATAAATACCGAAATGAACACCCCCGGGAGGTAGTGTGGACTTGGACTAATAGGGGCAGCTCGGATTCGAAGGTACGCGCCAGCTACCTCGACCGAGTCCTAGTTAGGAGAGTCGACGTAGGGCTCTTAGGTTGTCCAAGTTTCCATTCGATAGTTTACACGGATCATAGGCTCGTCCGGGTTCGTGTAAACTTAGATAAGCCTAAGGTTAAGTTGGCTGGCTACTGGAAATTGAACGCGTCATTATTTGATAGCCAAGATTTCCAGCACCAGCTTTTACTAACACTAAAGCGGGAACTGACGGGGGCTGTGGTTGGGAATAAGTGGTGGGACACACTAAAATCCAAACTTAGGTCGTTTGCTGCCGACTATAGCCGTCGGTTCAACTTAGCTAATTTAGCGGCGCAAACGGCAGTAGAAAAGAAAGTCGATCGGGCAGTGAAATCCCGTAATAGTGGGGACGTAGCCTTAGCTATGGCCGAGCTGGCCTCCTTGCTTATCAAGAAGGATCAAGCTCTGGTAGTTAGGGCTAGGTTAAAAAGAATGTCTTCTGAGGCAACGAATATGGCCGCAGAATTGCGTGCAGAAGAAGCTAGGCGAGCAGTCAATCGGCATATCAAGGACATCACATTGCCGGATGGACGTACCGTGACTACAGACGTGGGTATATGTGGGGCTTTTCGTGATTACTTCCAGGATCTTTTCACCAGGGAGCCCGGTCTGAGTTCGGCTCAGTTCGATACCTATTTGGCTGACTTTCCCCGCCTCGAGGCGGCTGAAGCGGCTAGGTGCGAGGGGCCCATAACAGAGTCGTAAATCTGGGATGCGCTGAAAGTGGTTGGCCGGGACAAAACTCCAGGATTGGATGGTCTTCCCTACGAACTGTACTTGAGGCAGTCGTCCGTTTTTGTTCCTCTGCTGGCTCTTGTTTATAACAACTGGATGGAGCAGGGGTCTATACCTCGACGCTTCACCAGGGGTGTAATCAAGTTGCTTCGCAAGAGCAAGGACGGTGGGGGTGGCATAGATAATTATCGGCCTTTAACGATGTTAAATACTGACTTAAAGATTTTTGCCAAGATCTTGGCCGGCCGTTTGCAGGCTGTCCTCTCTAGTCTGATTGGCCCCGAGCAGACTTGTGCTGTGAAGGGCGGGACTATTCAGGACAACCTTCATTTGGTACGCCTGATCATCGAGAAAAGCGACACTGTAGCCGCGCTGATCAATTTGGATCAGTCCAAGGCATTCGATAGGGTTGACCATCGGTTTTTGGAGTCTGTCCTTTCCGCCGCCGGTTTCGGGCCGTACTTTCGCTCCTGGATCCGACTGCTGTATGAGTCCCCCGGTGCGCTGGTGGAAGTGAATGGGGTAAGATCGAAGCCTTTCACATTATCTCGCTCCATTCGTCAAGGTTGTCCACTTTCGCCTTTGCTTTACGTTCTTGCGTTGGAGCCTTTCCTTCGCAAGTTAAAGGCGAATCCGGTCCTTCGCGGAATTTCCCTACCTGGTGCTACCACCTCGGCCAGGTACTCCGCCTATGCTGACGATGTTTCGGTTTTTGTGTCGAGCAAAGCCGAGATTGACGAAGTTAGCAAAGAAATCAGATGCTATGAGACGGTGACAGGGGCCAAGATCAATCGCGATAAGTCTGTTGGCTTGCGATTGGGTGCGTGGAAGGGAGTTTCTCTTCCCGGACCTTTCCTCTGGACGGACGGGCCGATCAAGATTCTCGGTGTCTTTTTCGGTCCTGATCTCCAGTTGGAAATGAATTGGTCGGAGGTTCGAGAGAAGGCCGAAGGCGCAGTTCGTCTGTGGACTCGGAGGAATCTTTCCTTAAAGGGGAGGGCGGAAGTATGTGCCTCGCACATCTACCCGATTCTCCTTTACCGACTTTCCGTACTTCCTCTCCCGTGTGCCATTCGTTTGGGACTAATACAGCTCGTGTTCTCCTTCCTTTGGGGAGAAGGCAAGTCTCCCAAGGTACGTCGCGAGATCTGTTACCTTCATCCTTCTGAGGGCGGTCTGGGCATGCCTAGCGTTGAGATTCAACACACGCTTCGCATTAGATTCCTGGATCGAATGTGTATGCTGGCGGATGAGAACGGCGCCCTCGTTAAAGATGACGTCCATAAAAACTTTCCATCCTTGAGAAGTGTGCATTTGTCGGAGGAGGAGGCCGGACGTACTCCTCGTGGCGAATGCTCCTTCTATAAAGAATGTCGTTTGGCTCTCCAGTTTCTCTTGCGGGCTACGGATGGCCTCTCCAACGCCCAAGCGTTGTCTCTTAGGGCATTATATCGGGTGTTAGTTAGTGGGGCCGTTCAAGATGAACTAATTGGCGAGCTCGGGCTTACGAAGCAGGAGGCTCGCTCCATATGGCCTTGGGCGCCTGGGTTGAAATGTCTCACTAACGATGAGGCATCACTCACCTGGCTTGTTATTTTATTAGTAGTATCATATCCTTTTTAATATATTTCAGCTTCAAAGATTTTTCAGGGGCTCTAATGGCGAAAACAAGTACTGAAATTATTTTCAACTGGGTGCCATGTCTCTTCAGGACGTAGGCGATCATGGCCTTCCACGTCTCCCTATCCCTGGTGGCTCTCGGCACGTTTTCTCCTACTGCCGTACACAAGCCCCGCTCTACCATCCACCTGATCAGTCCCTTCAAATATGTTATCCGCTGCTTTCCCCTGACTCTCTTTCTCTCTCTGACCCGTGAGTATCAGATTCTCTAAACCTTCATTCCTCATCACATGTCCTAAGAACTTTAGCTGTCTCTTTCTGATGCTCAGTATTAATTTCCTTTTCTTTGCCATCCTTTCTGAAACCTCATCATTGCTCATATGCCCGATCCATCATATTCGCAGCATCCTTCTGTAGAACCACATTTCATTTGCTACAAGTATTTCCTTCATTTTTGGGTGATTTTGTCCAGCATTCACTGCCATATTGAAGAACCGACATCACATAGCAATCCAGTACTCTCTTTGTTTTTAGCGAAATTTTTCTGTCGCTTAATACTCTGCTCAGCTTCTGGAACGCGTCCTTTGCCATGCCAAGTCGCCTTCGTATCTCAATGTCGCACTTTCCGTCTTCTGTTAAAACACTCTCCAAAAATTTTGTACTTTCTTGATTTTATGTACAGAAACCCTTAAAACCCTTTTAAAAAGTGAGCTGCCATCTGTTGTCACTTATGTGGTTTTAAAACACAACGTAGAGAACTCGCCTCCCTGCACTTTAAAGGTTTCAATGGCACAAAAAATATTAAAAGATTCTATATAGAGAACAGTTTTTTTTTCTTCTTCAATGTATCATTAGGGTCGTGACTTTTTGTAACCCTGTGTTCCTGTAGCTATTCGTCATGTTAGAAATTTAATTCAATGGAGCATATTTTCCCCGTTTCACGTATTCATCATAAAAGTTCAACGCTTGATCCAGTTTTGTTTGCATGACTTGAATGGATAAATTTAGGAAATTTGGTGCAGTGGATATCGGCTCGGAACGAGAAATCGGAGAGCCAAGTTCGAATTCCAGCTGAATTCATTGCATTCACACGCGCAAATACCCTTTGGAAAGGTATTAATCCGTCTCTTCCCTCCAGTTATGGGTTAAATAATAGGACAGATTTGGTTCTATAGCCTTGGTCGGCAACCAGTCTACCGTAGAAAGCAATGGCAACCTACTGCGGGATAATCTTCTTTCGAAACATGATCGCCCAAGCGTGTATCACGAATGGTACTTAACTGACTGACTGAATATAATAGTTGGATTCATGATTAAGGCTTCTACTGGTCATAAAGTGGGGGATCGGTTTTCTAGTTATGAAGTAATAAACTAATCCTCCACTAATTACTACGTAATAATATAATACATTTCTTCCTTAACTAGCTATTAGTCAAATAACAGGACAGATTGGGTTCTATAGCCTTGGCTGGCAACCAGTCTACCGCAGAAAGCAATGTCAACCTTCTGCGGGATAACCTTCTGCCCAGTCAGTCATGTCTCTTTCGAGACATGATCGCCTCAATACTGGAAAGAGTGATAACATCTATTGGATAAGAGAAACATGTTTTTCTGAAAAATTGTTTTAAAAGAAAGATTTTATGAATTTCAAACGATAGTAATACTGGCTACTCGGTCAATGGATGCTGGATGTTTATTTATAACATAACGGCTTATATTATAATTGCCCCTTTTTTCACCAAAACATATGAGGCAGGTTTCCTCGCTATTTCTCTCTGTTCTTCTTCCTTGAATGTGCCCCGTGAGTGTTAAAATTTCTATGCCCTTTCCCCACCCCCTCCAATATGTTCCAGAGATTTCAGCAGTCTTTTTCTGGTTGTAAATATAAGCCTCTATTTTGTTTTCATTTCACTTGGGGCTTTCTCCTAACTCACATATTCAGTCTACGGTATTCTCAGCATCCTTCTGTAGAACCATATCTCTATTGTTTTATTGTCCAGGAGTCACTGCTGTACAGGATAGACATGACATAGCAGTTCGAGCTTCTTTTCTTTTTTTATGTATGTCTGTTAACATTTAGACAAATATATTTTTGCTATAATTTGAGACGCTTAGAAGTTTTGAAGAATGTTTCCAAAAACTAATTATTAAGAATTAGAAAATTTTTTTTGTAGAAACAAAGAAAAACTTGTGTGGTTGTTTTGTAATATGAATTTTCCTACATGAAAGTGATGCTGATTA
This sequence comes from Ascarosepion bandense, assembly GCA_037127315.1. Lineage (NCBI taxonomy): Eukaryota > Metazoa > Mollusca > Cephalopoda > Sepiida > Sepiidae > Ascarosepion > Ascarosepion bandense. The sequence continues at coordinate 4,271,805 of JBBBDQ010000264.1, forward strand.
TTTTTTCATGGATGAAGAGGAGACTTGAGGCATCATAGATGTGGTTCTACAAATGAATGTTGCGAATATCATTAATAGCGTATGTGAGTAATGTGGAAGTTTTAACAAAAACAGAAACAGGAAGAAAATGCAAGAAAATTTTGGAACGTCATAACGAAGAGATACTGACAAACCGACAGCAAAAGAAGCAGGGCATAACATCGAGTAAACTACCTCACAAGATTGTTTAATCAAAAATCCGTTCAGGGTACGGAAAGGATCAAACATATATATATTTTTTTATCAATTCACCTCAAACAAGGGGATAATGCCACTAAGACACAAGGGAGTAAAAGAGAATTAAAACATTTTAGAAGGAATCTGAGACCCAATCCTAAACAGGAAACAAGGGATACAATTTACTCCTGTTCAGAAGAATGGGGAGGAGGGTGAACCATGCAATAGGCAAACCTGCCGACTCCTATTGAGGTGGTGAATAAATAATTAAACTTAAAATAAAATTTCAGAGTTTAAGCAAAGACAATTAGAAGTATATAATTAAGTCAAATTTAAAAATCGATGATAATAATAATAATAATAATAATAATAATAATAATATTCAATAATAAAAGAAGGCAGTAAATACAAACAAGAATTACAGTTAGTAGATTCTGTAGAAAAGCAAAACAGTAGCCAAGAACCAACTATTGCGGCAAAAAATATGAAAATGAAAGCCAAAGATAAAGCTCTTGAAAAGATGAAACAGCGCTGGCAAGACAAACCTCTGCATGGCCAATATCCAGTACGTGCCAATAAATCCAATGTTGACAAAGTTAATACTCATCGATGGTTACGTGCATCTGGATTAAAGTCTGAAACTGAAGGATTTATACTTGCAGCACAAGACCAAAGTCTTTTCACGAGAAACTTTCAGGCAAATATTATGCATAATAATATGGATCCAAAATGCAGGTTTTGTGATAAACACCAAGAAACAATAGACCACCTAATCTCAGGCTGTTCTGTGCTTGCCCCAAACGAATATAAAAATCGCCACGATAGAGTTGGGCAATATTTACATTGGGCAATGTGCAAACATTATGGAAAAGCTGTAAACAAACACTGGTATGAACATCATCCAGCACCGGTTACAGAAATAGAAGATGTAACCATTCTATGGGATTACACCATCTACACAGACAGAAAAATTGAAGCAAACAGGCCAGACATTATTGTTAAAAACCAGAAGGAGAAAACTTGTCTATTAATTGATATGGCTTGTCCAGCGGATTGTAACATAGCAATCAAGGAATTTGAAAAACTGTCAAAATATAAAGACCTGGAAATTGAAATAGAAAAAATGTGGAAATTGAAAACAAGAGTTGTGCCAGTGATAGTAGGTGCACTTGGAATGATCCCTGGAAACCCCAGCTTAAGAGATATACAAAAAATTGTATTATTAAGTACAGCCCACACACTAAGGAAAACGTTATCTATGTAATGCTGGGGATGATAGGGAGGATAGAAAAACATGAAATGGAGTCATAACAACACGCCACTACCTGCCTTAGGTCTCCCCGCAGACTTGGTTGGTAGTGAGACCAATGCAGAAATCTAAATATGATGAAAAATGACATAATAATAATAAAATTGTCATAACATCAATTTAGAACATTTAAGTTTGCCAAAGAGAGAACAAATTATTTTTAAAAAGTGTAAGAGAAATATTTAAGCTAAAAAAGCATTTCAGGGTATTTTAGAAAAAAATAAGATAAATATTTTTTTATTAGAAAATAATCATAAATTAATATTTACAAAAAAGTTTAGATAATTATTTTTTTCATTTCAACCCAAGCAGGGCGATAATTCATTTAAGAAGCAATGGGGCTACTAGAAGTGAACGAGAATTAAAATACTTTAGAAGAAACCGAAAACTCAATCTTAAACATGAAGCAAGGGATAGATCTCTAATCTTGTTCAAAAGACCGCGGAGATGTGTGAACAGAGCGATAAGCAAGCCTGTATACACCTATGGATGAATATATAAATAGTAAGTAAAATTTCAGAGTTGAGGCGGAGACGTTAGTGGCATAGAATTGAAATAATGTTTAGAAGGAACCTACATAGGAACCGGAGGATAAACATTTACTCCTGATCAACAAAGCGAGGAAGAGTGGACTGAAAGTAGAATTGGAGAGGAGTGTGAATTAGACGATAGATGAACCCATCTACTGTAAAAGACCTGAAGTTTTAAAGCGTCATAGTTGCCTATGCCCTGATGAGGTACGGTCTGTTGTTTATCTCAGGGTTCTCGACATGGCTCCAAAGGAGAATCTGTAATGCGATCGGTTCCGACCTGGCAGCTCCACTCCTGTCACTTTCTCACCGGTGGGATGTGGCTTTCCTATGTCTCTTCTACAAGTATTTTCATGGCTTCTACTCTGACGAACTTCGGTCACTGGTGCCTCCCCCCACAAGCATTTACTCGAGCAACCAGACTGGCAACAAGGTCCTACTCTTTTACAGTTAAATCTGCCACATGCAGCCAACAATTCTACTCTACCAGCTTCTTTTCTCGCACTTCCCGCCTGTGGAATCCCCATCCGTTTTCTTGCTTTCCTGACGGCTATAACCTCCAGGAAGTTAAATGCAATGTCAATTCCCATCTCTTATCAATTTGACTGCAGCCCTTCTCTCGGCCTTTCTACATCACTGCGTGTATGTTTGTCTTTTTCTTTCTCATTCTATCTTCGCAACTGTCATTACATATGTATTCCCATCCTTCTCTCACCCTTTCTCGAACACCCCCTGTAAATGGTTCGGTTTTCTCTTCGCTCACAACCTGCTTAAATTTTTACTCTCTTATGGAGCCCCCACCTCCTGCGCATCAGTGGCGGTACTGCCTTGATTGGGGTGAAACGATTATATATATATATATATATATATATATATAAGAAGAAAAATGGTTATTTAAACAGTGACCACTTTTTTCGTTTCTTTTCTTTTTGCTTTCTATGCACTAAAATCTTTTGCTTGAATCCTATCTCCGACGTTTTAAATTGACATATGATAGAATCATTAAGATAAAAAGACAACCGTCCCCCAGTCTCGAAGACTACAGTCTATATGAGTGAAGGATTTTACTTGTGATACTAACATTTGCTCGGGTCGGTAGATGATGTATATGGGGCCCTAGGGACGCGGATTGTCGAGGAGGGTCGATAGCAGTGTGTTGTGTTGGGCCTCACGAGATCTAATCCCTGACAGTGGCGCATGGGGAATGAACTGTTTTCTTTGCGAGTGAAGTCCTGGCTGGATTCATACGCTCTGCTGCGTTAAGGGTGCTTGAGGACAAGTTTTGGGTATCACCGGAAGTGTGCGTCAGAATTAAAGTGAAACAAGCACCAGGTGGCGCTAATTGGCCAGAAGTGTGTGACAGGGGAAAAGAAGGGAAGGAAGCGAGACAAAACGGATGCGAACGTGGAAGCAATGGTAACAGTGAAATAAATAAAGGTTGTGTGTCTATGTGTGTATGTACTTGTGTGTGTGGTTGTGGGTGTTTTAACGAGAGAGGAAAAGTGAAAGGAGGTAAAAACAGTAAAATAAATACAGAGAGAGTCACTTTCAGATTTTTTGCAATGACGTACAAAGTCCAAGACCCATTTGTACAAGACCCAAGAGCCACTCGAGGTAGCGGGTCACAGAACTAGAAACACAGTTTATTGGGATATGTTGGGAGGGAGATAACGATTAACATTAGACTTGAGCGGGTTTAAGATTGTAGTGATCAGGGAAGCATCCTTTGGAGAGTCGGTTCCACAATCTAGCGGATCGTGGAAAAAAGCCGCTGGAATTCGAAGAGAATGACGATGGGTCGCTACGATTTCCGAGATTGCAAAAAAAAAAAAAAAATAGGACATTGTTTGGATAAATCATTAAAAAATGCCCATGCATATGGGCAATTCCATCCAAGCAAAAGCTTAAAAAACTGCAAATTCTTTTTGGCTTACAGCTATTATTTTTGCTATTTATCAGTCAGTTGGTGTGCGTTGTGGTCCAGTAGATATCGACTCGGAACGAGAAATCGGGGAGCCGAGTTCGAATTCCAGTTGAATTCGTTGCAAGCATATACGCGCAAATACCCTTGGGAAAGGTATTAATCTGTCTCTTCCTTCCAGTTATGGGTCAAATAACAGGACAGATTGGGTTCTATAGCCTTGGCTGGCAACCAGTCTACCGCAGAAAGCAATGGCAACCTATTGCGGGATAATCTTCTGCCCAGTCAGTCAAGTCTCTTTCGAGACATGATCGCTCAAGCGTGTATCACGTATAGCAATTAACTGACTGTGCCATGCGTGATTCACGCTTGAGCAGAAGATTTTCCCGCAGTAGGTTGTCATTACTTTCTGCAGTCGACTGGTTGCCAACCAAGGCTATAGAAACCAACCTGTCCTGTTATTTAACCCATGGCTGGATTAAGAAGAGACGGATTAATAGCTTTCCAAAGGGTATTTGCGCATAAGTGAATGTTACGAATTCAGCTGGAATTCGAAATCGACTCTCTGATTTCTCGTTCCGAAACGATTTCCACTGCACCACATTAGCCTGAATATTGTACTCAAGCCTGAAACAGACTGACACTGCATGGTGTTGACCTCAGTGTCCACTTTCATATTTATATTTGCATACGCTCTATCCCTAAATATTGAACAGTTTTACCCATAAATATTGTATACCCCAAAACTATACAGGGTGCGACGGATAAATTATCGTCTAAATTAGTGGTTTCCAAACTTTTTTCTGTCATTTCTCGCTACACCCAGTTCAACCATCCAAATTTCCCCTCATGTGTATGTGAGTAAGAGCAGTTAAAAAACACTAAGACTATTTACTAATTTATTTTTCAAATGTACAAATATACTGATAAACTTATAGTTACAGAGTAAAGTGGATAGAGAACAGTTAGTAACACCTAAGCATAGCCATAGAGAGTGGTTAGTAACAATAAAAGGACTTTTGTTTGCTCTTCTACTTCAGAATTAAATTAGTGAGGAGGTTGATGCTGCTTCTTGTGCACCAGTGTATCAATATCAGGATTAGTTTTGGCAACCGCGTAACGTATGTCACATTCCACCTCCAGTCGGTTTCGTGCTTTGGGCTTGATTGTGAGTAAAGTAGAAAATCCTGACTCAAATCTAGTTTGTGGAAAACAGAATGAAGATTTTAAATGCGTCGTCGCTCATCTCTCTCTCTCTCTCTCTCTCTCTCTCTCTCTCTCAGATTATTTAGTATGTAGTGTAATTATATTCTCCCTGGTGGCTTCAAATTTCGCCCCAGGGGAAAATTTCCCCTAGTTTGGGAATCGCTGGTCTAAATAATGTCAAAATGGAAGTAAAATTAACATCTCATTTTAACGGATATATATATACCAAAATTATACAAAGATTTCTTAAAATACTAAAGAGTTAACTTCCTGTTAACTCTTATTAATATAGTGGGGAGAGTCTATTATCTGAAGAATAGGTGTGTTTCCTCATAACACAGACGACTTCCGAATCTCCTGCATCTCTTGGGAATGTTTACCTCGTTTAAGTTGGGGCATGCTATCATAATCCTTGCCTTCAGTTTATCTTTGGTGTGACAAGGTGTTTTGTTGATCTCTCGCTCAACTGCGTCCCACGCATAAAGAAGTTTGCAGTCTGGGGAGTTAGGTGGCCAGATGTAATGGATGATGTGATCGCAGAAATTATCTAAGAGCTCTGATTGGGTCCCTCTGCTTGCCTGACATGGTGCAGAGTCCTGTTACCAGACACGGAGTCTTCAAGCAACCACCCTCTTGGTCCAGAGCAGTACTAAATCGTCAAGCCCCTTGATGTAGACCGCCGTGTTGAGTCTGATGCCCTGTAGGATGATGAATAGAGTCCTAATGTCGTCATCACTAATGATCACTCCAACACCATGATGTTGACTGCAACGAATTCAACTAGAATTAGAATTTGGCCTGTGGTACAGTGGATATCTGCTCGGAACGAGAAATCGAGAAGACGATTTCGAATTCCAGTTGAATTCGTCGTATTCACATACGCGCAAATACCAATCCGTCAATTTTCCTTCCAGCTATGGGTTAAATAGCTGGACAGATTGGGTTTTATAGCCTTGCTTGGCAAACAAGATATAACAAAAAGAAATAGCAAACTACTGAGGGAAAATCTTCTGCCCAGTCAGTCATAGATCGAAAGAGACATGATCACCTAAGCGTGTATCACGTATGGCAATTAACTGGCTGATATGTGCGTTGTGGTGCAGTGGATATCGACTCGGAACGACACCTCAGGGAGCCGAGTTCGAATTCTAGTTGAATTCCTTGCATTCACTTACGCACAAATACCCTTGGGAAAGGTATTAATCCGTCTCTTCCCTCCAGTTATGGGTTAAATGATAGGACAGATTGAGTTCTATAGTCTTGGTTGGCAACCAGTCTACCGCAGAAAGCAATGGCAACCTACTGCGGGATAAACTTCTGCCCAGTCAGTCATGTCTCTTTCGAGACATGATCGCCCAAGCATGTATCACATATGGCACTTGACTGATGTAACCGTAAATATTATGCTTTTCTCACGTTTAACTTTTTATCTTCTTAATTCCTGTTCCTTTATTGTTCACTCACTTTAATAGTCAGTTAAGTGCCACAATTGATACAGATTTAGAGATTTCAACACTAAGTCAACGTCTTTCCTCACTGCACTAAGAGAAGTAAGGTTGGTGTAATACCGGCTCCAGTGTGACCGTGGTCGTGGGGATTTGCTAAATTAGTCTTTAACTCATATGTATGCGTGTAGGCACTCCACAAAAAAAGACCTCGTGTCACGATTTGCCTTCCTGGTAAATATAATCATGGACAGTGCTGTATTCGACACAACATCGGAAATGTTTGTATTCTGCATCGTCTGACTAGAATTTTCTGCGCTAACAGACACATGGCACTGGTTCAAACCACACCCACGTTTATTGCAATGGTCAGTCAGTTGAGTGCCATACGTGATACGCGCTTGGGCGATCATGTCTCGAAAGAGACATGACTGATTGAGCAGAAGTTTATCCCGCAGTAGGTTGCCATTGCTTTCTGCGGTAGACTGGTTACCAGCCAAAGCTATAAAAATCAATCTGTCCTGTTATTTTAACCATAACTGGATGGAAGTGACAGATTAATACCTTTCCCAAAGTTCTTTGCGCGTAAGTGAATGCAATGAATTCAAATGGAATTCGAACTCGGCTCTCCGATTTTTCGTTCCGAATCGATATCCACTGCACCGCAGGGAGTATTTTCCTTATATTCACTTGTCACTTAATAAACCCCTATCTTAGTTGTTTTATTGTTTTTCTTGGGGTGAAATGATTTTCAAACTTATTTTTAATTACGTAAGACAAAGAAAAATTTAATAATGTCATGAATAAACAGTAAAGAAAAAATTAGTTTGCTTAAACTTTGTCACCTACACAAATTGCTGCCTTGGTCGTTCCTGTTCAAAAGTTCACAGTCACCAAACAAGTTTGATCTTCAAAAATTGAAATGCAATGTCAATCACTATCTTCTCTCTTCTTAATTCCTGTTATTTTATTGTTTTTACTCCTTAGTAATATTTATTTTTATATATTCTCCCATACTCAGTAAGGGCTTACGGTCTATCACGTTGAATGCACCGGTTCTCGCTCGATCACCGAAGTTAAGCCACGTTGAGCTTGGTCAGTACTTAGATGGGTGACCGCTTGGCGAATACCAGGTGCTGTAAGCGTTTAGTGACGGGTGTGCGTTGTGGTGTAGTGGATATCTCCTCTCGAAAAGAGAAATTGGTGAGCCGAGTTCGAATTCCAGTTGAATACCCTGCATTCACTTAAGCACTGGTACCCTTGGGGAAAGGTATTAATCCGTCCCTTTTCTTCAGTTATGGGTTAAATAATAAGGGTAGGACTTGGGGACCCTGCCCTTAAAAACAAATCCCAATGAATCTTGATACTTGAAAAGGAAAAAGTATTACTAGACACAAAAACTTATATAAAACAACAATAAATTGTTGAAAGAAAAAGGTATTACCAGCAATAAATAAATAAAGTTTAGTTGGCAATAAATGACCCGCCGAGGTGTTGATGTGCCATAAAAACAAAACAACCAAGCAAAACTTAGTTTCTTAGTGGTTATAAAGCTTCAAATTTTCATGCAAAAGCTTACAAAGAATCCGAATTTCCAAGTTTATATTTCCCGGTGTCTGAAATGCGCTCTGAATGATATATTTTACTTTCCTTATTTTTTTCTAATGAACTATTTACATAAAAATAATCAATTAAGTGCATTGACATGATTGACATCATAATATACTAGCAGTATAGTCCGGCGTTGCTCGGGTGTAATGAAAGCTTTAAAACTAATCCATGGTCCTGGAGCTCAGACTCAGACTAAAGAATATTTATGTGAAGTTTGGCGAGAATCGGATAAAAATTGTGGATTTGTATAAAGGACATACAGACAGATAAACAGACACACACACAAACATCTTGCCTTTTATATATATATATATATATATTATTATCAATTTTCTGCACTATTGTATAAACTGCAACCTTGAAACTTTTGAATATCGTTTCTTATGTCTTTGTCTATGAGTGTATCAAATTTGATTAAAATAGGACCACTCCTTCTATAATCCGATTTTTTCGATTATCGATTTTTGATATTTATCGGGGGTACCTCGAAACAAAACCTAGCTAAGAACACTCGCAGATGCTTATAGTACAACTGTGTAAATTTTCAAGAAAATCGGTTCCGCTGTTTCGGAGTCTATAGGTAACGGACACACACACACACACACACACACACACTCACGGAGACAAAGTTCAATTTATAAATAAGTTTAGATTTTGTAAACTATACTCTTTTTTTCTTAATTATTCCTCAACGAACTTTTTGATGTCCCTGCCAAAGATTGTGATTTAATACAAACGTGCTTACTCTTACAGAATTAAATAACCGTAAAAAGATGTTATGCATATATTCAATCTTCACAAAAACCAGCTCATATAACAGAGAGAGCGGGAGGAGAGAGACGGGGAGGGAAGGAACGAAAAATGAAACTGTATAGTATATTGACTGATTTTTTACGGCTTATCATCCCTTTATTAGTTATTTAAAATCAAAATATAATTTGGATTGTAAAATATAATTTGGATTGTAAAAGTTTACCTGTGGCTCCCTTTATAAAAAAAAAAAAAAAAAGTAAATGCCGGAGAACTCGGAATTGTAAAATTGTTGGTTCTCTTCACCTGGATTTATATATATATATATATATATATATATATATATATATCTCATCTCATATCTCATATATATATATATATATATATATGATATATATATATATATATATAAATGAGATATATATATATATATATATATATATATATATATATATATATATATATATATTAAATGAGATATATATATATATATATATATATATATATATATATATGAGATAGAGAGATAGAGAATATTGAAATAGAAAATCAACACATAATTAAACGGTTATAAATCCAGAATTTATTTCGGCAGTTGTAAAACTGCTTTTTTCAGACCATTGAAAAATGAATAAATGCTAATTTCACTCAGAATATTCTAAAAACGGTTTTTATCAGAGGAAGTGAACATTGTATCTTTTACACCGGAAATATATTAAGAATACACACATCAAATTTCGCATATACACAATTCAAGTTCACAGAATAAAGAATACATATATGAAATCACACATATATATAAAACAATTTTTAGAAGAGAATATACAGACAAAAATGAAATTTATTTATTAACGGCCTGAATGAAGCAGTTCTAAACTTTTTACAATGCCGAAATAAATTCTGGACTCATAAATATATAATTATGTGTTGAGTTTTCCTCTCAATACGTTATAGTGCTCTGGATAATATCCATTGAGCTCTCTATTTTTATCTAATGAATATTTTATATTATTTAGAAAAAATCTTTTGGACTATCCTAGCAGTTTTTACGTGTTTGACATTCTTTCTCATATATATATATATATATATATATAAACTGTGTGTGTGTGTCCTTTACCTATAGACTCCGAAACGTCTGCAAGTGTTCTTAGCTAGGTTTTGTGTCGAGGTACCCCGATAAATATCGAAAATCGATAAACGAAAAAATCGGGTTATAGAAGGAATGGTCCGAACTTAATCAAACGTGATATACTCATAGACAAAGAGATAAGAAATGATATTCAGAAGTTTCAAGGTTGCAGTTCTTACAATAGCGCTGAAAATCGATAATATATAAAAGGCAAGATGTTTGTGTGTGTGTCTGTTTATCTGCCTGTGTGTCTGTATTTTTTCAGCCCTTTTATTTTAGTTTTTGCTTCGGATTTGGCTCTAAGTAGGTATAATTGTAGTTCTTAGTCTCAGCCATGATACCATTTCTTCAGAGGACTTATTTAGCCTTCAAAATTCAGTTTACGACGAAAAAAAACTTATTTGATATCGATACCAGGAAATCAAAATTTGACTTACATCCATTCATTTTTCTTTCAGTCTACGGTTTCGCTTTAACTGGAAACAACTATTGCTTTTTAGTATTTTGTGCCAACGTCCAAAGAGTCTGAGCTCCAGGATCATTGATTAGTTTTAAAGCTTTCATTACACCCGAGCAACACCGGACTATACTGCCATTATATATATATATATTGGTCAGTTATTGGTCAGAATCAAATTAGACCATTACACAGTTGTATTTTAAAAGGTGCTCAATAGATCTCTAGTGTAAAGCTTTAATATTTTAATTTGGAATTCAACCTTGGTTTCAATCATGCGGTATTTCAGGTGTTTTATATTAACTGTTCATCCAACGCTTTTTCGAACGCTAACAGGAATTTTCAGGAACTCCTCTCTTATTTTCAAGTTCTAGTTAAGCGTTCTGAAAGTTCTTGTTATGCGTTCAAATAAACTTTGGATGATCAATTAATATAAAACGACTGAGGATAAGGAAAGGTTGAAATCAATACAGTGTACTCGGTTGACTTCCAAATTAACATGTATATATGATAAAAAATATAGTTTTAATTGTATGCTATATTTTAAAACGTAAAAGGTGCTCACCGCCAGAGATAGAGCGTATGTAAATGTACATGTGGACACAAAGATCGGATACTGAAGACTGCGTTCATTTTTACTCAGTTTACTCATATTTAGATAGATAGTAAGCCTCCTTCGGTCAGTGTTGACCATGAGTAGCATCCTAGTTGTCTGCTTGGCTAGAGCATTGGCGTCTGTGACTGTATAAACAGATGCGGGAATGACAGTCTTTGTTGCAGAGGCTGCATTTATGTCTTGTTTCTAGTCTGTCGGAGCTTTCATTTTGTTTTCTGCGAACCCGCCTCTCCATGGCGACTTGTGTTAGTTGCTCCTCCCTTGTTTTGAGCCGTTACGCCAGGGTTCCTCTCCAGTTGACTGCTACGCTCTCCCATGACTCCGTGTTGATGCCCACAGCTTTCATATCGCGTTTTATGATGTCAAGATACCGCAGTTGTGATCTCCCAGTGGGTCTTTTACCAGAATTCCGAAACAGGACCTCAGTGTTGGGCACCTTGTCTTGCCATGAGATTCCCAATATACATCGGTATGCCTCTCTTACCTAGCGTACGTGGTCCATACCTCACTACCGTATAGCAGTGTACTGATGACACAGACGTTGTACACTGCCATCTTTGTCTTCACTGTCGACCAAACACGTGTTGTGAGGTGCGCAAGGGTTGTGGTTGCTTTCCCAATTCTCTTGTCGAGCTCTATGTTCAGGGAGAGTTTGTCAGTGACCGTAGAACCAAGGTAGATAAACTGATTGACCACAACCAGCTCAGAGTCATTGATGATGATGACCGATGATGCTGCGATACCTTGACCCAGGACGCTTGTTTTATTTTTTCCAGATAGATAGATAGATAGATAGATAGATAGATAGATAAGAAAGTAACTACAATATAAACAATACTATATATAGCATCCCAAAAATTTATGGACATTCTTTAAGAAACAGACATTCTTTGTTTTATTATAAAGAGAATGTTATATTTTTAACAAGTTGCATTAACCTAACCACTTTTTTTCCTTCCTTTATCAGGATATCTTAAATAAATATCTGAAAGCAGATAAATTATGTGATTATTTAACACTGTCTTGATTCTTTGTATATTGGGAAGATCTTATGAGTAAAGTTCACGCAATGAGTTTCAATACAAATGTAATGGCTGTAATCAAAATACGATGCGAGCTACATAATACAGTGGGAGGTATGGGTTATTTTGATCCCATAAAAAGACGGGGATTTAAGCATAATGGTTTTATGCATTTAAACTTTATATATATATATATATATATAAAGTCATCCGCAGACAGATCTGTTTCGCTGTACAACAGCTCATCAGTACGGTTAGACATCCGATTGCTTTTACCCAGGATTAAAACCCGACCGAATTGGCGTCAGTCGGCGATTCTACCTCTGGGCTATGAGCGCTCGGTAGAAGAAGGCAGGCTTTTTATCGTGTATATTATCATTATACACGCCCAATAGCCAGAGCACTCTAATTCATTACTGAATGAGCGATGCGTATATGCCAGAGTAGCTACTGTTTTTCAAAGTCTACCATTCTTCCAGAGTGCTCAATCAAGGTGTGAGAGCGTAAATAGTGATCCGCAGACAGATCTGTTTTGGTGTATCACAGCTCATCAGTACGGTTAGACATCCGATTCCTTTTACCCAGGATTAAAACCCGACCGAATTGGCGTCAGTCGGCGATTCTACCTCTGAGCTATGGGCGTTCATCAGAAGGAGGCAGACTTTTAGCGTATGATGTATCATACGCCAGTAGTTAGAGTGCTCTAATTCATAATTAAATGAGCAATGATTAAAATTTTTAGGAAATTGTTTTAACTTTCAGTCAAAAAGTCAGTCAGTTAAGTGCCATACGTGCTACGCGCTTGGGCGATCATATCTCGAAATGGACTTGACTGACTAGGCAGAAGATTATTCCGCAGTAGGTTCCCATTACTTCCTGCGGTAGACTTGTTGCCAGCCAATGCTATAGAACCCAATCTGTCCTGTTATTTAACCATAACTGGTGGGAAGAGACGGATTAATACTTTTTCCAAGAATATTTGCTCGTAAGTGAATGCAAGAAATTCAACTGGAATTCGAACTCTGCTCCCCAATTTCTCGTTCCGAGGTTATATTCACTGCACCACAACGCACATCCTAAGCCAAAAAGCATAACCGCAATTAAAATTTATACCTATTTGTGCATTATTTATCTCAGTTTGTTCATATTTATCTATCACTGTCTTTCTACCTGAATATATACATTACAGACAAAGTTAATGTAATTAAATTTAATTTATATTTTCCTTGTCTGTCGTATACAACAAAACATGTTTAAAAGAACTGTTGCTTTTTCCAATATATATATATATATATATATATATATATATATATATATATGACGAGATTTTATCTCGAAACAGAAATTTTCGTGTCACAATGTACTTTTAATTCATAATTATATGATTATATAAGACTCTATAATATTTATTGTATTGGGCACTGTTTATTAAAAAATAAATGCCAGGGAACTCAAAATCGTAAAACCTTGGGTCTTCTTTACCTATATTTATATATATATATATATATATATATATATCGCATTTAAGCCCAAAATTATTACTGCTGAATAGTCAAGAGAATAATTAGGAACGTGACTCTTACTACCCACCCAATAATGATTTGGGTTATGCAATGCACCTTACAACCCATAATGCACCGCTAACCAGCATATATAAATAGAGGAGCAATACACATGGCCTGAAGATTGCATGAAACAGACTGTCGCTGCTTGGTGTTAATTTGCTGTCAACTTCCGCATATATATATATATATATATATATATATATATATATATATATATATATATATATATATATGATTTTTTTTGTATTTCTGGTTGATTTTGTATATTTTGTTTATATATATATATATATAGTCATCCGCAGACAGATCTGTTTCGCCGTATCACAGCTCATCAGTACAAGAAGGACAAAATATTCAATAGTTTTTTGCAACTCTGATTTCAATCATGTAGGTCTCTCAGGCATTTTATTAATATATCTTCGGGAAATAAACAAAAATCAACCAGAAATACAAAAAAAAATCAGTCAAAGCAAAAATGAATAAAAATGCAAAACAAAATAACCTTGAAAATATAGATATATGAGAGGAAGCAGCGAATCTTTTATCGGCAATCCTGATGTAGATCAAAGCAAATCAAGTATTACAATTCTTGATATAACTTAATATATCTTCGGGAAATAAACAAAAATCAACCAGATAATGGACACTGGATATGCGAATGACATGTATTGTTGTGGGTTTTGTTCTTTTCTTAACTAAAGCTTTTTAAAGTTAAGTCCCTAAGCAACATTGAAACAAAAACACGTTATTTTTCAGGAGGCATGTGAAGAAGGAGTGATGTTATTAATGGTTGATTCCATTAATCCGAGTAGTTTTGAAGAGAAAGAACACAAATGATAAATTTATGCGAAACTGAATAGAAAACAGTAAATAAAACTGAACCGTTTAGTGTGATATACATAGAAAACAAAAGTATTTCCGAAAAAAAAAAAACCGGTATTTTGTCATTGAAAAATTTACAATAGATTTTTATTTTATTTACATCAGCAATATGCGGTGAAATATGTATTTTCACAGATTACCCATTGTAATAAATCTAAAATCTTTTCTAAATTATATATATATATATAATTTAAAATAAATAATAATAAATGGTTTCGTAATTTTGACCACAGAAATAAGCGTGACATGTGGATTTTGATTTTGCGCTAAATGCTACACTATCTACCGTTGTAGATTAAATGAATGATTTACTTCAAAATTTCCTGAAAGTTACTCGGGCCGACCAGCTTCTTAGTTCTCCACAAAGTGAAATGTATATATATATATAAATATCATCATCCCAGAAGTTCCAAGAGTTCTAGGATTTCACTAGCATGATGTAAAAAACAAACACTTTTTATAATTATAATAAAAAAGGCTTACAAACAATGTATTGCCATCAACAGTTTTACACTTATTTTAGGAGGTAAGCAAAAAAAAAATTGTCGTTTGGAAATTCGTTAAGTGTCTGTCAAAACTTGCCTACTCGGTGCTGCGGTAAGCTTTCCAGTGTTTTTCAACCGACAGAAAGAAGACATACCGCTTTCTCGAGATATTTTCCTATATATATAAACAAGTGGGAAGGGCTCTTTTGACCACGTGACAGGCCTTCTTATCAAGGTGAAAGTTTGCTTTTAGACGACAAAAGTTGCCATAATGGCCACCAGGGACCACCCGAAACTGTACGTCGCTCATAAACTTGACATGAACTGCTATGTTGAATGGTCTGACACAACCAACAAAGGAGCAGATAAGCTGAATAGAGGAAACGTAGAAAAAGGAGAATTTAAAGACAATTATGTGGAGGTTTGGAAACTGTGTCCCTAGGGACGCACTCTCGGTAAGCAGGCGAAGGCTGGCAGGAAAATCTATGCGTTTATTCAGTTTTGGTGTGAAGTCTATCAAAACTCTATCATTAATCAAACGTGACTGCTTTACGTATGGCTTATATCAATGGTAGTGAGAAGGAGAATGTGTAGGCGGGCGTCAGGTGGAACTGAGAAGCGAGCTTAAGGACGTTCAGTTAAAGGAAAGGGGCGGTTGGTTTATAAAAGTTTTACAGAGCTGTCTATTATTGTCGATATTATTAACTTTATCTTGCATCATTTGGGCAGGTTCAAACATTATGTCTCTCCACCGCCATCTCTCTTTCTCCCTCTCACTATATATATATATATATATATAGGGTGTTGAGGCAGCAGATAATTTTCTAAACATATTAATAAATATAACAGACAATGAATGTCTTATGTTTAATCATGAGCCGTTCTAAACATCGTATTTTGGCTTTAATTTCAAATGAAAATAAAGACAAACACAGTCCAAAATTTGGATAGGTTTTTTATTATGCTAGTTCTAAGCTTTCGGCTCACATGAAAAACATGTGCGTGTGCGTAATATAAGTCAGCTAGATTCTAGTCGATAACACAATAATACTCATACATACACACAGTAAAAAGAACCTTCAGAGATTGGAGGCCATCTACATTAAATCAAAGCAAACCTCACTCAATATAATCACATTACAGTCTAGTCACAACACATAACATTGCATTTAGACATATTGTTCTGTTTTTAACATTTCGGTCTCTGACGTGCTTTGACGTCATAGAACTGCATTACAAATTTACGACCTGCGTCTGCTATTCGGTGACTGTTATCCTCGCATAGCAATGTTTTATATCAACACAAGATACTATCATCTTTGATGGGGGATGTCTTTAAGTTAATGTCCATGTAACGTCTCTGAAGATGGCTCATGCGAGCCGAAAGCTTAGAACATAATTAATAAAAAAAATCATGTAATTTTTTTTCTTTATTTTCATTGAAATTAAATCGAGAATACAATGTTTAAAACTGCCCATGATTAAGAAAATATACATTCATTGACTGTTATATTTAACAATATATGTTTAGAAAATATATTTATAAATATGTGTGTGTGTGTGTGTGTGTGTGTGTGTGTGTGTGTGTGTGTGCAAATATTCTTATATATAAATCTGTAGAGAGGAACAATACGACTAAAAGAAAGAGACAAAAGGAAATCTGTATTTAGTTTTATTTGAGCCGTTTTGTCCATTGACGGACTTTATCAAGGCAAATATATAATCTGTAGAGAGGAACAATACGACTAAAAGAAAGAGACAAAAGGAAATCTGTATTTAGTTTTATTTGAGCCGTTTCGTCCACTGACGGACTTTATCAAGGTAAAAATACGGAATGTAGATTATCCCGCAGTAGGTTGCCATTACTTTCTTTGGTAGACTGGTTGCCGAACAAGACTATACCCCAATCTGTCTTGTTATTTGACTCATAGCTAGAGGGAGAAGGGATGTATTATAATATTTTCGTAGTAATTAGTGTTTGTCAATTTATTACTTCATAACAATAGACAACCTATCCCCCACTTTATGACCAGTAGAAGCCTTACACAGAATTCCAGCTATTATATTCAGTCAGTCAGTTAAGCGCCATACGGGATACACGTTTTGGGCGATCATGTCCCGAAGACTAGCAGTATAGCCCAGCGTTGCTCGGGTTTAAAGCTTTAATGAAATCTTTGAAATTGGTCCATGGTCCTGGAGCTCAGACTCTTTGGACGTTGGCACGAAAGACTAAATAGAAAAAGAAAGAACAAAAAGATACAATAAAATGAAAATAAACATGTGAGCGTCTATGTAAAATAATTTTTGGTGGGGATATTTTGAGGATCAGCTTTTGTACTATTTGGGTCTGATGAGCCGCAAAATATGTATTACCCAATGTAATAAATCTAAAATCTTTTCTAAATTATATATATACATATATATTTTCCCCCAAATGTTTACAAAACGTTACAAAATAAGTTTTAAGATATTTCTAATACACTTATATTAATTAAACTTTTATTGCTCGTTTCAGTCAATCAATTAAATTTTTAAAAACTTCAAAAAGTATCTCGCGAAGAAAAATCGGTATGTAATCATTCAAAAGTTTACAATAGATTTTTATTTTATTTACAGCATTTTTTTTTAATCGTATCACCCCGAGCAAGGCGGTAACGCCACTGATGTGCAGGGGGCTACGTAATAGTGAAAAGATTAGAAAATAGAAAGGCGGAAATCACATCCTAAACAGGGAACAAGGGGTGAGCCTCTTAACCTGTTCAATAGACGTGGGTGGAGTGTGAACCGGGCGATAGATAGATCTATCTACTCCAACTGAAAAAAAAAACCAAAGTGAAAAGATTGGAAAAGAGAAAGCTAGAAACCACATCCTAAACAGGGAACAAGGGATGAACGTCTTAACCTGTTCAATAGACGTGGGTGGAGTGTGAACCGGGCGATAGATAGATCTATCTACTCCAATTGAAAAAAAAATACAAAGTGAAAAGATTGGAAAAGAGAAAGCTGGAAACCACATCCTAAACAGGAAACAAGGGATGAGCCTCTTAACCTGTTCAATAGACGTGGGTAGAGTTCTATTATAAAAGTGAAAAAATTTTACTAGAATGTTCCAAATTAGGATAAGGTTGCTTTTAGAACGTCCAATATTAATTTTATGATTATTTTAGCAATGATTAAAAGTAAAGCTTCATTCTTTTTCTGCCAACCATTCTTTTAACATTGACAAAATTGGGAAAAGCAAAATAATTTATCAATATCTCCGTAAACGTAATGTTGACTTTCTTACAAGTGGACTTGTTTATAGGAAGACTAACAGTATAGTCCGGTGTGGCTCGGGTGTAATGAAAGCTTTAAAATTAACACATGGTCCTGGAGCTCAGACTCTTTGGACGTTGGCACGAAAGACTAAAAAGCAATAGTTGTCTATTCGGAAAAAAGAGGAAAACTGTACTTAGTTTTCTATGACCCGTTGAAGGGATGTATTATATTATTACGTAGTAATTAGTGGTTGTCAGTTTATTACTTCATAACAATAGACAACCTATCCTCCACTTTATGACCAGTAGAAACCTTACACAGGATTTCAACTATTATATTCAGTCAGTCAGTTAAGCGCCATACGGGATACACGTTTTGGGCGATCATGTCCCGAAGACTAGCAGTATAGCCCGGCGTTGCTCGGGTTTAAAGCTCAGACTCTTTGGACGTTGGCACGAAAGACTAAATAGAAAAAGAAAGAACAAAGAGATACAATAAAATGAAAATAAACATGTGAGCGTCTATGTAAAATAATTTTTGGTGGGGATATTTTGAGGATCAGCTGTTGTACTATTTGGGTCTGACAAGCCGCAAAATACGGTGAAATATGTATTACCCATTGTAATAAATCTAAAATCTTTTCTAAATTATATTACTCTGTTAAATTTAATAAATGAATTTCACATTGAATTCTTTTGAGTTTGTCTCTATCGGAATTTACCTGGATAGAATACCAAGTGTGCAACGTTATATATATCCCCCTTCTAACTATCCCCCTATTAGCCTCTTACTGTTGTTTTACAAAGTATTCATAGTTATTATCAATGCTGAAATGATTCCTTATCTCAAAACCTACAACAAGCAGTATAGATTCTGCTTCGTCAGGTCTAACGCTGATGTGCTAACATCTATCACTTTCAGGCTCTTGGTAAGAACAGCGAAGCTTGAGCTGTTGCCTTGGATATCTCAAAAGTGTTTCACAGGGTTTGGCATGCTGGCCTTCTGCGCAAGCTATAGATAGACGCATATAACTGGAGGATTATTCTATTTAAACCAGTCGTTAGTGTCATATCACAAAATAAAGGTCATTTTGAACGAGCGTGCTTCCAAATTCTTTCATGTGTCCCTCTAGGTCCTTACACTCTTTCTGATCTTCATCAATGATCTTCCTGGTGTAATGAGTTCCCAAATAGGCTTCTATGAAAATGATAGTGCTATCTACAAAAGTAACCTGACAAAGTAAACACCGCTTCTGCTCTTGGAAAATACTTCTAATTTATGATGCATTGAAAAGAAATGTCTCGTAAATTTTAATACATTATAAAACAAAGCTACTCTCGTTTAACCATCATCGAGAAGCTTTCCTACCTTCCATCAGTAGGGATCACGCTAGTCTCCCTAAATGCAATACACTGCGGCCACACTCTCTCAGCCGATCTCAAATTGAATGACTACATCGAATTAATAGCTACATCTATTGCTAAGGTGGTTGAGTCACTGTGCCGGTCCAGAAAGTTTTTCTGGTTAGAATCTATCATAACACCCATGGAGCTCTCTATACAGATATAACACTTAATATTTTATAATAAATTGATCTTATTGGATTATCCTCGCCATTTATGAACTTGACATCTATACCTATGGCTCATTCAGTAAGGAATTAGAGAACTCTGGTTATTGGGCGTGTATAATGATAATATACACGCTAAAAAGTCTGTCTCCTTCTACCGAGCGCCCATAGCTCACAAGTAGAATCGCCGACTGATGCCAATTCGGTTGGGTTTCGATCCTGGATAAAAAGCAATCGGATGTCTAACCGTACTGATGAGCAGCGAATGACTATATATATATATATATATATATATATATATATATATATATTGGTTTATAATCGTTTCACCCCTTGCAAGGAATTACTGCTACTGGTGCACAAGAGGTTACAGTGTGATGGAATGGGAAAAAGGTAGAGGAGATCTCGAAGAAAGGATAATAGAAAAATCAGAGTCAATCTGATTCTACTGTTATATATCTGGAGATTCTACACATTATCTTAAGCGTCTATAATGTTACGGGTTCGAGCTGGCATTTCGACTTCAATCAATTCTCCACATCCCAATCGGAAACCTCTTAATTGACACGGAAATAAATGCATAGATGCCTACTTCGGAAGTGATTACATCAGGAAGATCATTGATGAAGAGCAGAAAAGGCTTTGGACTTAGTATAGAGCCTTGAACAACAACTGTGTTCGTGTGAAAGGATCTGGAAACTTGCCCGATTTGTTAGGAACTATTGGATTATATCCAATACTTATCCAGTTATACCGGAGCTTGCGCAGAAAGCCAGCATGCCAAACCCTGTCAAGTGCTTTCGCGATATCTAGAGCCACAGCTCGTGCTTTGCTATTATTATCAAGAGCTTGGTATACATATTCAGTGATGGCTGTTAGAACATCACCGATAGACCTGGTGAAGGGGAAGCCATATTGTTTATCAGAGAGTAGGTCGTGAGAGTTTATATGCTTAACCACTTCAGCATTGATTAGAGCCTCAAATACTTTGCCGAAAGGCGGTAAGAGGCTAACAGGCGATAATTAGAAGAGTTAAATGGTTTATCAAAGTTATTAAAACAGGAACTACAAATGAGGACTTCCAGGAAAGCAGGAAGTAGGGAATCAATAGTTGCAAAGTTTGGGTAGAACTGAAACTAGATCAGGGGTACACTTCTTTCAGAAGATGGTTGAGATTCCATCTCTACCACTTGCCTTATGGGAGTCTAATTTAGAAATAATGTCCGAGGACATATATGGGGTTACCTATATATCACTCAGTTGAGCCTCTGTTCTATGTGGTTTTCATACATTGTAAGTGTCGCTCCTCAGTTGTCAAAAACGAGCTTTCCAAAGTATTTTTATCGTTTTCGTATCTTTGTTCATTATGAGCTTTCTCCTTGTTTTATAATCATGTCGCCCCAAGCAAGGCATTTTACTGCCACTGTAGAGCCGGGGTTACATAGGAGGAAAGTTATTAGAAAGAGTAACAGGTTTCTTGGGATGTCAGAAAGAGGGTAGGAGAAGGATGAGAATACTGATGAGAGAGAGGTGGACAGATAAAGGATCATGAGAGAGGGGATGCGAGTTAGTGAGATAGGAGATGACTACTGACTTTACATTTGAATTCTTGAAGATTGTAGCTGTCCGAAAGCAGGTAAACGGAATGGAATTTCACAGGCGAGAAGTGCGAGGAAAGACGCTGCTAGAGTAGAATTTGCGTTTACAATTTATTGGTTTCACAGTAAAAGGGTGGGACCTAGTTACTAATCTTTTTGCTCGAGTAAATTCATATATAGGGGGCACCAGTGAGCTAAGTTCATCGGAGCAGAAGCCGTGAAAGTATTTGTAGAAGAGACTCAGGGAAGCCACATTGCACGGTAAGAAAGTGACTGTATCCTAGCTGTCAAGTCGGGATCGATTACATTACAGATTCTCCGTTGGATTTTGTCAAGGGCCCCTAAGTAAATAGCAGGAGTACCCGACCAGATATGACAGCAGTATTCAATGCACGGACGGATAGTAGATTTGTATGTGTGAAGGATTGTTTGAGACAGGAAAAACTTCCTGGCCCTGCACAGAGAATTGATCTTAGCAACGGATTTAGCTATGGATTCTTTATAGTCATTCCACTTGAGGTCTGTTGTGAGAGTTAACCCAAGTAGGCGCAGTGTTTTTCTTTCAGGGAGACTAGCCTGATTCATGCTAATGAGGGGTAGTAGCTGTGATGGTTAATAGATAGCAGCTTCGTTTGGGAAGCATTCAAATTCACGAGCCATTTATTACCCCAGATTTCCAGTTCGACAACGAGGTTTGCTTTGTCAGTCTAGGCAGATTTTTGATCGAGGCGAGAGTAAACTGTCGTGTCGTCAGTGTATATGCCTACTTGGGGTCTTATTACATCGGGGAAATCGTTAATGTAGATAAGGAAAAGCGTAGGACCTAGAATAGAGCGTTGAGGACACCGTCGTTTGTGTGATATTATTGGGATAGCATTAAATCTACTAAGTCTACCTTCGTTAGACTTCGTAGATTTAATGACATTTCAAACCATGTTGAGTCATTCTGTGGTTATTATTTTTCTTTCATTAATATCAATAACTAGCAGTATAGACTGGCGTTGCTCGGGTTTATTGAAAGCTTTAAAACAAATACATGGTCCTGAAGCTCAAACTCTTTGGACATTAGCACGAAAGCCTAAAAAGCAATAGTTATTTCCAGTCAAAGCGAAACCGTAGATTTAAAGAAAAATGAATGGATGTAAAATGAGCCATATTGATGTTTGAATATCGGTTTTCGATCAGATTCGATAGAATATCAGGGGTATCGATTTCCGATATCGAGGAAAATGCGTCGACTGAGAAAATCTTCTAATGTTTGAGACTAAAAACGATAATTTTACCAAGTTAGAGCAAGAACCACGATAAAAGGTCTGAAACCCTGATCTTGATTAGACCTAATTGGATATCGGGGTATTGATTTCCGAGAAATCGGAAAAAGTAAGTAACCCATGACCTGACCGGAAGCCTAAAGAATATTTGTCTGAAGTTTGGTGAGAATTGGATGAAAATTGTGGATTTGTATAAAGGACATACAGACAGACACACACACAAACATCTTGCCTTTTATATATATATTATGCTGGATATAGCAACACCTGTTACGTCATTTAATGTCGAAATCTTGTTTGAAAAGAACACATTGATCTGCTTCATACTTCAGTCTTTCTATTTTCAACTTTCTACACTTTTTTCCATTGGACTCTCTAAGTATTTGTTTATTCCTTCCCCTCCCCATCTTCAAAACGTTTCTCAAACGAAAGCGTTATCGTTATATAATTACAGGTCGTCATCGACTTAGAACTGCAATTGGTTACGTCCGACAAGTCGTAAATTAAGTTGGGCGTAATTTGGCCTGTAATTAAATCCTTTTTTTTTTTCAATTAGAGTAGATAGACTAAACTATCGCCCGGTTCACACTCCACCCACGTCTATTGAACAGGTGTAGAGGCTCATCCCTTGTTCTCTGTTTAGGATGTGGTT
Source organism: Ascarosepion bandense (assembly GCA_037127315.1). Lineage (NCBI taxonomy): Eukaryota > Metazoa > Mollusca > Cephalopoda > Sepiida > Sepiidae > Ascarosepion > Ascarosepion bandense. The sequence continues at coordinate 4,295,298 of JBBBDQ010000264.1, forward strand.
TCCGGTTTTCTCTTTTCCAATCTTCTTACTCTTACGTAGCCCCCTGCGCATCAGTGGCATTACCGCCTTGCTTGGGGTGATATGATCAAAAAAAAAAATTTGCAATCATTTTATCTTTATTTAAGCATCATTGTATTTTCTTAAATATTTTTCACGGTTTCATTTGTAGAGATAATCCTTCTGATAATCCTTCTGATAATCTTTTAGTGGTAAATTTCCTTCTTTTCTTTTCCACAGTTTCTTTCGTGGGGATAATCCTTCTGATAATCCTTCTGATAATCCTTCTGATAATGATTCTGATAATCCTTCTGATAATCCTTCTGATAATCCTTTAGTGGTAAATTTCCTTTCCGGATATCCCGTCTTGATTTGTTCTTTTACGACATCTAATCTTGTTTTCTATTGTCTAATCCTGAAAGTCGAACACGACAAATTGGGGTGCCGGGTTCGAATTCCAGTTGAATTTCTTGTATTCACTTACGCACAAATACCCTTGGAAAAGGTATTAATCCGTCTTTTTCTTCCAGTTATGTGTTAAATGATAGGACAGATTGGGTTTTATAGCCAGTCTACCGCAGAAAGCAATGGCAACTTCTGCCCATTCAGTCATGTCTCTTTCGAGACATGATCACCCAAAGTGTGTACCACGTGTGGCACTGAACTGAATCCTGTTTTCACTGACTTTGAGAATTTGGTATTACCCAGCCTAAGTTTTGAATTCACAGATTCTTCAATATGCTGTGTTCATTTAGGATGGAGGCAATCATGACTCTTCACAACTTCCTATTTCTCGTACTTCTTAATAACATTTGTCTATTTACTATCCAGCACCATTCTGCTATCCATTTTTGTCAGATAGAAGGCCCAAAGCTTCTTCATGTCCATTTTTGCTTTCGATATGTTCTGTGAGTATCAAATTCTCCGAGCCCTCATTCCTCATTATATGTCGAAGAAATTCTGATTTTGAGCAGAAATGTTTTTATTTCCACTTTTTTCAAACTTGTTATTCTCAGCATCCTTCTGTAGAACCACGCTTCTGTTTTCTGTAGTCTTAGCACTTGGCAATGCTTCATTTGCTATTTCAATATGAGTTCGAATTTTGGTGTTACCACCGTCTGTTGTCACCAAATCCACTAGCAAAAGTTGTAATCCTCGCGGTTATTGTCCTGTGCGACAACCATGAGGCTAGAACTTGTGAATTCATTACGAGGTGACTAGAAACAGTTTGTTTAGAATGATGTAAATAGTTTGGCTGAACTTCATTCACGTAGCATATGATTTGCTTCACTAGCAGAAGGAAGTGTTTTGGTCACCAGTTTCAAAGTGTCATTTTATACACTGTTAATAGCAAATATAAACTCAACCTTGTCTCCTAAAAAATAAATCTTTTCAGCTGGCATTGTATCATCTGTGCAATATATTAACACACTTTTTTCTCACAGTAGACAAACCTATCGTTTTCTTCACTTTCTTAACTTCATTTTCAATTTTTCCTTTTGCTTTCTTTCTTTTTTTAATTCGTTTATATGGACTCATTTTTATTTCACCTCTATCGTGATTTTCGAGACACCTTCCGTTAAAGCAAGTGTTACCAAATTAGCCCCGCAGACAACACTGTTCAAAGAATTTGATCCTCAACTTCATTTTCAATTTTTCCTTTTGTTTTCTTCTTTTCTAATTCATTTATATCGACTCATGTCTAATACTCCTTTATCGTGACTTTCAAGAGACCTTTTGTTAAAGCAAGTTTTACCAAATTCACCCCGCAGACAACACTCTCTAGAGAATTTGATCCTTAACTTCATTTCCAATTTCTGCTTTTGCTTTCTTCCTTTCTGTTATGTCGTGAGTAAGAATAAATAACTCAACAACAGGAATAGGTTAATTGTTGTATTCCGTGAAAATAGTATTTACAAAGGTTATTAGTATCCAATACAAGAATAGAGGTTAATCGTCTCAACCGTCGTAAGACGTAGTATGAGCAATGGGTACTTCCGGGTCGTCACCGGAAGTCTACGACTGACTTGTCGATCGGCTGCTCGGCACCCTCTCTCACGTAGATGCCACCATTACTTTACATAGTAATGGAATAGTCCATTATAGCCGAATAGGCGCGGGCGTCCCAACAGTTTCTAATTCATTTATATCGACTCATGTCTATTTCTCCTCCATTGTAATTTTCGAGACACCTACCGTTAAAGCAAGTGTTACCAAATTCGCCCTGTGGACAATACTCTCTAAAGTATTTGATCCTTAACTTCATTTTCAATTTTCCTTTTACTTTCTTCCTTTCTAATTCATTTATATTGACTCATTTCTATTTCTCCTCTATTGTAACTTTCGAGACACTTTCTGTTAAAGCAAGGGTTACGAAATTCGCCTCGCAGAATTTTGATCTTTACTGTGTGACCCTCATTTGTGACGATGTACCAGATTAATTTAATAGAGCTAATTGTTTGAAAGTTTTGCGTTTGGCAGATGTTTCCGACAAATCATGAATACTATTTGGGGAAATTCATTCTTACTATATGCCCCATTATTTTATGACCATACGCCAGGTAAATTTAAATGTGAAACTTGTGCGAGAAAATTATTTACGATGTGCCCAATGTTTCTGTCCATGTGCCAGACTAAACTAAGAAATCTACTCCCCGAGATTGAAAGTTATGAAACTTGTATACGATTTTCGCATTGTTTGTAACCATGTGCCAGACGAAATTGAGAGGGCTATTAGCCGGAGAATGTCAGTTATCAAATTTATATACAGTGAGTCAGTTAAATGCCATACGTGATACACGCTTTGGGCAATCATGTCTCGAAAGAGACATGACTGACTGGACAGAAGATTATCCCGCAGTAGGTTGCAATTGCTTTCTGCAGTAGACTGGTTGTCAGCCAAGGCTATAGAACCCAATATGACTCGTAGCTAGAGAGAAAAGAGATGTATTATGTTATTATGTAACAGTTAGTAGAGGATCAGTTTATTACTTCATAACAATAGAAAACCGATCCCCCACTTTATGACCAGTAGAAGCCTTAATCATGATTCTAACTATTATATTCAGTCAGTCAAGGCTATAGAACCCATTCTGGGCTGTTATGTAACCCATAATTGTAGGGAAGAGACGGATTAATACCTTTCCCAAGGGTATTTGTGCGTAAGTGATTGCAAGGAATTCAACTAGAATTCGAACTCGGCACCCTGATTTCTCGTTGCGAGTCGATATCCACTGCACCACAACGCACATAATGTACTAAATATTTGTGACCATGTGCCAATCTAAATTAAAAGATGAAACTGGGGAGATGAACACACCTCTGCAGATTATGACTTGCACTCGTCCATAAATAGTGATATCGCGAAGTAAAGAAGGATGGAGAAAGAGATTTAGTGAGAGCGGGCCAGAAGCGGGGTCTATATTCTGACTACAGAATTCATCAAGACTACGTCAACTCCATGTGAAATTATAATTCTTGATTGTGTTATCTTTATTCGATGCAACGAAAACATAACAATGGCGACGAGGATTCGAATTCACTTGAAATAGAATTTCTTTTCTATCGCGCTTTTTCTTCGTGGCGCTGGAGAAGAAAATTCAAAATTCACGGAAAAGAATAGGAAAAGGGATGTGCGTATACACTGCGGGATGTTCGTATACACTGTGGGATGTGCGTTGTGGTGCATTGGATATCGGATCGGAACGAGAAATCGGGGAGCCGAGTTCGAATTCAAGCCGAATTCATTGCATTCACTTACGCGCAAATACCCTTGGGAAAGGTATTAATCCGTATATTCCCTCCAGTTATGGGTTAAATAACAGGACAGATTGGGTTCTATAGCCTTGGTCGGCAACCAGTCTACCGCAGAAAGCAATGGCAACCTACTGCGGGATAATCTTCTACCCAGTCAGTCATGTCTCTTTCGAGACATGATCGCTCAAGCGTGTATTACGTATGGCACTTAACTGACTGATACACAGCGGGACTCGAAAGTCGATAAATTTCAAGGCTATATGATATTACCGCTTTTAGGATTTTTAAAAAATTTTTTTTACTTCCGAGTTAATTATTGCAGATGCGAAGATAATACACTATGGAAGAATTGCAGATAATTCTTCAGCAACAGCAATGATTCTAGAAAACATTCTTACAACAAATGCAACAGATCCTGGAAAAACAGAGAACAAGCAACGCGTCAGTTTGATTTTCGCCAAACTGAGTCGCTAACTTAATGGGTGAATTTAATTACATCCCAGATAAATAAATTTCATTACTATCATACTTCAGAAGGTACGAGGCCATTTTCAGAGAAGAATGTGAAGGATGAAAAGTAAATACTACTTCTGATAAGAAAATTATGCCCCGCTGAACATCAATGAGCGGACGTGAAATTAAGCTCTCCTATCATTCTGAAGATGCGACTATGAAATATTAATGATTAATAAATAAGCAATACCCAACACCCTCTTTACCTTCCTTTATTTTACTAAACGCATTGTGATAGCCTTCAAAACTTACCCATACAAAAATATCTTAATTTTATTTTGCTGAATACTCCAAAAAAGTATCATTTAACGAAACAGTATCGATATTATAAAAACAAAATTGGTGAAAAGAACTCACTTTTTTATACACGTTGGCAGTGCATGGAACTTACTAAGGATGAATATGAAAAATTTTTCACTTATACCGGTAAAGTCAAACGGGATGTGTGAAAAATTCAAACTGGATGAATTATCATCAGACAGATTTAAATGTCTAATCTTCCTTGAAAGACTAACATCTACGAACGATGCCGAATATGCTCTCGAATTCTTACAAAACTTGAACAGGATTCAAAGTTAACAGTAGAGACTGTTGCGGAAGAGTGCCAAAAATTGTCAATTTATGGCACTATACAGCAAAAATCGAAAAAAAAAATGACACGTCAGAAATAAACTAATTTCAAAAAGACAGTAGTATTAATAGAAAAAATCCGAAATAAAAATACTGCAAAACTTAACCCACGCTATAACTGTGGTATGTTTCTGTTGTGGATTCCGGAGGAGGAACCACCAAAATAATGAACAACAAAAACCGGTTTGGAAATAGAAAGTAGGTTATATTGTATGTAATATACAAACTAGAACGCGGGTTAGTCAATTCAGCAATACTATTAGTAGAAATAAATATATACAAATCTTGAAATGAAATAGTATGTCTGGGTAACTTATTCTAGCTGAGTGGAGCTCAGAGCTAGTCTGGTCTCTGGGTAACTTCGGTATCTGTCGGAACTCTTCGATAACTGTAACGGATCTCTACGAATTACTCTCCACTGTAAACTACAACTGAGATTCCATATCTTCCACTGCTGTTCTCTATATGTCAGGATTATATGTACACTCATTCGAGTCCATTATAATATACAAAAGGGGGAGATCCCACAACAGTTTCATTTCAGAAAGAGGTGTCAATTTAAAACCAAAAATGGTTTTTAATCGTAGAAAAAACAGGCCACAAACGAAGCGACTGTAAGTTGAAAAGCAAAAGAAATACATAAATTTACTTTCTGAAAGTAGCGCTACCAGCTAAAAAACTGGACTGTCCAAACAGAAAATTCCTGACAGTAAAGATAACGCTACGGTGAGATTGAATTGGACACAGGTAGCGATATTACAATTATTGACGAACGAACTTGGAAAAGAATTGGCAAACCTAACTTGAAAAAAACGACAAAGTTGCAAGAGGAATATCGGGCAAGTAACATCGCACTTGCGGCTAAAATGAAATAAGCAGATGTTTCCGCATTAAAAAAATTCCAACTCGAATATACTAGGTGTCGATTAGCTAGAATTATTTTAACTGTGAAATTGGCCGATTAATTCATTCTGTAGAAAAAGTTAATTGTTCCCCAGAGAAAAAAGTTACAGCTAAAGAAACATTGAGTAAGCTAAAAAGTAAATTTACGAATTTTTCTCGATGGAGTTCCGAAAATGTACAAAGTCTAAGAATAGTTTTAAAGTCAAAGAAAATGTCATAACAGTTTTTAAGCTCTAAAGAAATATACTTTTTGCTGCGTTGGAGGCTATTAAAACCGAACTTGATAGATTAGAAAACCGCGGATTTATTGAAAAAAATAGATTATTTAGAATAGGCCACGTCAGCGGTTTATATTAGAAATAAAAATAAGATTCAGTTAGGTGCTAATTTTTCGACTGGGTTTAATGACTACCTTCTTTCACAAGTATATCTCCTAACTCCAGAGGATATATTTGCTAAATTAAATGAAGGCAATTTTTTTTTTCAAAAATTTACCTGTCTGAAATTGAAACGGATCAGGAATGTCAGAAGTTTTTGACTGTTAATACACATAAAGGAATCTAAAATTTTAGAAGAATACCCTTCGGTGTAAAAGTGGTTCCAGGTATTTTCCAGTGAATAATGGATACTATTTTGGGTGGACTAGATGGTAGTGTTGCTTACATAGATGATATACTTATTAAAAGTGCTACGAAAAGACGACACGTAAAGCTGATTCAACAAGTATTTCAGAGACGACATAATTATGAGTTTAAAAGCAGTGAACAGAAATTTCTATTCTTTAGGAATAAGATTAAATATTTAGGTCAGACAATCGACGAAAAAAGGAAGATAGCCAGATTCCGCTAGAGCAATTGCTATTAATGAAATGCGACCCCAGGCAAATTTCGTAACCGGACTAGCAAATTATTACAATATTTATGTGACAAATATGCATAATTGTTTTTTTTTTCATTTTATATTCATGTCGGCCCAAGCAAGGCATTTTACTGGCACTGTTGTGCAGGGGGTTACATGAGAGGAATGTTATAAGAAAGAGTGACAAATTATGGGAAGTGGGTAAGAGAAGGATGAATGTGGCCATAAAGTGAGGGATCAATTTACATATTGATTGTGATATAAAATTGAACCCCCCCATTTTATATTTACATAATGATTTCTTGTTTGTTGATAAGCCGTAGAAAACTAATCAATCAGTCGATGAAATACTGATTAGCTACACATGCATGCATTTTAGATTTATTTACATTTTCTGGAATATAAATGTACAGAATTTTTTTTTTTATAATCATATTGCCCCAAGGAAAGCATTTTATTGCCACTGTTTTGCCGGGGGTTACATAGGAGGGAAGTTATGAGAAAGAGTGAGAGGTTACAGGAGGTGTCAGGAAGAGGGTAAAAAAAGGATGAGAACGCTGATGATAGTAGGGTGGACGGAGAAAAGAGCATGAGAGAAAGGATGCAGGTTAGTGAGATAGGAGATGACTATTGACTTTACATTTAAATTCTTGGAGATTGTAGCTGTCGAGGAAGCAAGTAAATGAAAGGGAATTCCTCAGGCGGGAAGTGCAAGAAAAGAAGCTGCTAAAGTAGAATTTGCGTTTACAATTTATTGGTTTCACACTAAAAGGGTGGGACCTAGTTGCTAATCTTGTGGCTCGAGGAAATTCATATATATTTCTATTTTTGATGGAGTACTTTTGTGCGCGGAAATGGATTTTGAAATAACTCCTCGTATGATACCCGGAAATAATGAGGATAAAGCCCTTGATGTGAAGCTACGTTTATTAGCCAAGTATATTCAAGATACATTTAAAAAAGTTATTGGTCAAGCAAACCGTGGGCAAGACTACATATGGAAATTACTGGACTACTAAATGATTTCTACAACTTCATTGTGGTCGAGTTTCACAAAATGGCCCGAGATATTAACCCTTGTTGCATATTGGTTACAATTGTTACCTTTCTCTAACCTTTGTTGCAGTTTTTTTTAATCATATCACCCCGAGCAAGGCGGTAATGCCACTGATGTGCAGGGGGCTACATAGGAGTGAAAAGATTGAAAAGAGAAAGCCGGAAACCACATCCTAAACAGGAAACAAAGGATGAGCCTCTTCACCTGTTCAATATATGTGGGTGGAGTGTGAACCGCGCGATAGTTTAGTCTATCTACTCCAATTGAGAAAAAAAGTGAGAAGATTGGAAAAGAGAAAACCGGAAACCGCATCCTAAACAGGAAACAAGGGATAAGCCTCTTCACCTGTTCAATAGATGTGGGTGGAGTGTGGTTACAATTGTCACCTTTCTTTAACCTTTGTTGCATATTGGTTACAATTGTAACCAATATGAAACAAAGGTTTAAAGTGTAAATAACCTACAACAACCTACAATAAGCTACAACAACAATAATGATTAAATTGACTTGTCGCTTCGAGCTAGCACAACCAAAATAAGATAATAACAACAAACAAAAAACAAATAAATTCATTTTATTATGATAAAGGTTATAAAGAAACCGGAAAGGGTTTCTGGTCACATGTGCGATTTTATGACCCCACTTCCAGAATTTTCCTTTTTCTCCTCTTTGCTTCAAGATGTGAATCACGCGGTAATAGAGTTCTCACTAGGAATGTTAGCTTTTCTAATCCACTGACGAATGAACTTATTTCACTTATCAATGACATTGTCGGACGTGTTTTAACCGCCCTACAAGAAATTCGGCCGTCTCAACCAAGCGCGAAGCTGACGAGATCAACCACCTGTAACCGTTCGTCTCATTTTTCTCTTTTTCTCTTTTCCAATCTTTTCACTCTTTTTTTATTTATTTTTTTTTCAATTGGAGTAGATAGACTAAACTATCGCCCGGTTCACACTCCACCCACGTCTATTGAACAGGTGAAGAGGCTCATTCCTTGTTCCCTGTTTAGGATGTGGTTTCCGGTTTTTCTCTTTTCCAATCTTTTCACTCTTTTTTTATTTATTTATCTTTTTTCAATTGGAGTAGATAGACTAAACTATCGCCCGGTTCACACTCCACCCACGTCTATTGAACAGGTGAAGAGGCTCATCTCTTGTTTCCTGTTTAGGATGTGGTTTTCCGGCTTTTCTCTTTTTCTCTTTTCCAATCTTTTCACTCTTTTTTATTTTTATTTTTTTCAATTGGAGTAGATAGACTAAACTATCGCCCTGTTTACACTCTACCCACGTCTATTGAACAGGTGTAGAGGCTTATCCCTTGTTCCCTGTTTAGGATGTGGTTTCCGGTTTTTCTCTTTTCCAATGTTTTCACTATTACGTAGCCCCCTGCGCATCAGTGGCGTTTTCGCCTTGCTTGGGGTGATATGATTAAAAAAATTTTTAAAAATTAAAAAAAAATAAAAATAAATTATTTCTGAAAGAAAAAAGAAAAACGGTTATTATTCAAGAGTCATTTTGATTTCATTTGAATTCTGTCAATATAAAAGAAATAAACGCTCGTAACAATATGGGTTTTATATTCTTCTTCTGTTTTTTTTTTGTTTTTTTTTTGTTTTGGTTTTTTGGTTACATATTGAACACACTCCTTCGCCTAGAAATACACAAGCTTGTTAACATTCACAACATAGAAATCATCTAAATTGACGAATTACCACAAAAAATGCCATCTATAACTAAAAAAAAATACATAGCAAATAACATTTGCCATCGGTAAACGATTTGAGTTTGAGTTTTGTTCAATGGCAATCAACCTCTATGGGTTATTTAATGCCAAATATTGGGGTTTAGGTATTTTTTATGTTCGATTCTAGTGAAAATGTTGATTTTTTTCAGTTTTAATGAAAATATTTTGTTTTTACTCTTTTTTATTTTAGAAAACTGAAAATGTCTTCTAGTTTTCTATTTAAAAATGTTTTGTTGAGAATTTATTTTCATTCAAAAACGTGTTATGGTCATAATTCTTTCTTTCAAAACCTATTGTTGGTAATATTTTTCTTTCAATCATGTATATTTTTCTATAAAAGTTTATTTTTATATATATATATTTCTAGAAAAGTTTATTTTTATGCTTTCATAGTGTTTTGATCCCAGTTTTGGGGTTAACTATTTGCCCATAGCTTGAACCCTAACAGGTGCTACCACTTTAAGTCATGGTGGACCTGGGAACAACAGCAATTAAAAGGTGGTCCCATGTTCCTCACAACCTCCCAATCAGAGGCCTTGCTACAAAGCAAAATAGAACTGAATTCTAAGACAAGAGAATATTTCCAAAGACCAATTGACACAAGGAAGACTTCAAAATATACAACAAAGACAATAAAATTAAGTGATGAAGTTTAATGATATGTGTTTACGGATTTGTTAGTGTACTTATTTAAACTAACACAATTGGCAGTTCTTTTCTCCTGTCAATACAATCACATCGCTAAACTTTAATGTCTCAATATTCATGTGTCTACACCCACAAATCTTTTAAGTTATAATAAGCTCCCAACCTACCACATTCACTTAATATGGGAGCATTTTTTATGTTTAATTTCCTTATCAATATATATATATATGGCCTCATAACTGAACCATATTTTACTACCTGATGACGGTGCATTCAGCACCGAAAATTAATAGGTTAATAGTTGTTTTGGGGGGCTAACTGACTAATTTCTTCTGTTTGCTACTCTAAATTAAGTTAAATTGATTTTAGAACTGTGGTATTGCACTCAGTTTGAAAGTTGGGGTTTGACACGATCAGAACCGTTACAAAATGTGGTTTTCTAACCACTAATCTTTGTTGTTGTTGTTGTTGTTATTGTTGTTTTTGTTTTTGTTTTTGTTTTTGTTTTTTTTACTTTTGGGGAAAATGATTTTAATATTTAGGTTCAAAACCATAGCATTTGGATTCCATTCCTGTGGTGAGTAGAAAGCCTTATAGCACAGCCTTATAAAATTTATAATTTACTGAAGTTTTACAAACTGCATATGGACAAGATGCATGGTATAAAGCACATTATCATTAAATCATTATGCCATTAAATATGACCCTCATTTACTTCCAAGGGGAATTATACTGAACAATTTAACAATATTATGACCTAACATGTTATGCAGTGCAGTAGTTTTAGTTTGATTTCAAATAAGCAATCTAAATTTAAAACATTTTCTTTTATAATTTGTGCCAGTAGTATTATGGCATTATATACACTTATCTATTTTTTGTATTTATTAATAAACAAATTTTAATTCATTGAGTCGCGTTTTTTTTTTTAATCTTGTACTATTTCTTTTACACAATTTTTACTTATTTTTACATGAAAAAAAAATGCATATTTTGCTTGTGGGAGTTCATAATTAAAATTCTGGTTTGATATATTTTCCATTCAATGCATCTAATAAAAAAGATATCAACTAAGTAAAATTTTGAAGTCAGCTTGTAAGTAAAAACCTGTGGAAATTAAGAATTTGAGACGGTCTTTAATTTTCCACAACTATCAAGCACTCCCACAAGCACATTAGAGCAGGTTGATTTGGAAACCAGGGGGCTACATAGGAGTGAAAAGATTGGAAAAGAGAAAAACCGGAAACCACATCCTAAACAGGAAACAAGGGATGAGCCTCTTCACCTGTTCAATAGACGTATCTAATGCAAAAGAGTATTTGTTATGATTCATCATTTATTCAGACTTGATTTGGGTTTATTCTTAAAATAGTAACATTTTAAGGTCAGTTTTATATCAAAACCTGAGGAAATTAGGTATTTCTGTACATTTTTCAGACATTGAAAAGTAAATGCTCAGAAGTTATGAATCTAATGTTTTGTGTCACTATTCAATACAGAAAACCCAAACTTTCAGATTGAATGCAATGCTAATTTTCTTAAAGAAAAATGAACATTCAACCTGTTCAACGGTCAGTCAGTTAAGTACCATACGTGGTACACGCTTGGGCGATCATGTCTCGAAAGAGACATAACTGACTGGGCAGAAGATTATCCCGTAGTAGGTGCCATTGCTTTCTGTGGTAGACTGGTTGCCAGCCAAGGCTATAGAACCCAATCTGTCCTGTTATTTAACCCATAACTGGAAGGAATCGACTGATTAATACCTTTCCCAAGGGTATTTGCGCGTAAGTGAATACAATGAATTCAACTGGAATTCGAACTCGGCTCCTCGATTTCGCGTTCCGAGCTTATATCCACTGGACCACAACGTACATTGTTCGACGGTACATATCAAAATTATTCGGTGATATATTTTGTTTCAGATGTTATAGTTGCAAATGCCATAATTTGGACAATTCTGGTGTATTATCAACTGAGTTTCAGGGCTGCAGAAACGGCAGAATTCGAAAAGTATGAGAAAATGAACTATAAATGGATGAAAGATTGACAGGATGCATGAACCTTGAGTGGCAACCGGTCTAGGAGAATGAGTATTCTGAAATCAAAAACCGTAGAGAAGGCGAACAGAAAACTACTCCGCTTACTCTCCCATGAAACTATTACAATTTCGGATTTTACAGAAAGAAAACTATGGAGATCGGTGATCACTTAGGCTCTGAATCAAAATAATATTCAAAATAAAGAAATGACATGAAACAATAGCTTTTCGTTCTACCCAAAACTGGTTTTTAAACGGTGGTGACCAGTTTAATAAAGTTCAAAAGCGCCTCCGCGTCCTTGTTGGAGAAGAATTACTTACCACCCTCTAACCTGTCTCTCACAGGCGGGATATGGCGAGTCTCTCACTGCTCTGTCTCTACGTTCTTGGAAAATGCTCGGAAGAACTACATTCCTGGGTTCCGCCAGGTCTAACCATCACGGCTAAGACCCGCCACGCCAATTACAGGTATACAGAACTAAACTAATCTAGAAACCAACTTCGAACCGTAACCAATTTCAACGCTGTATTAATTTCAACTTGAAAGAGTTGAAACTAAGTCAGTTTTGAAACCAATTCTGAGCCGAAACCAACTCCAAGTTTCCCGAGTTGAAATTAATTCCGTAACCCCATTTACATAGTAACAAACCACTCACATTTCCTCCGAATCCCATCGGCAAGAAGTTCCACTCAAACAGTTTTTTTCCCCGCAAACCACTTCACTGTGGAACAAACTCCCAAGAGAGTGTTTCCCCGATCACTATGTTATGGGGGGAAAACATTTATTCCTAAGATAATGGACTCTCCCTACTATATTAATAAGAGTTAACAGGGAATTAACGGGAGAAGCTCTTGAGAAGTTCTTGGGAAGTTCATAGGAGTTCTTTAGAGTTCTATCGGAGTTCAGTAGATATTAGCCGAATACTCAGGAGTCAGCTTTCAGTGGAAGATTACCAAGTTCCTAACATTTTGGGTGCGTTAAGTCGGTTAGCAACCGACATAGCACGATTATAACCTTCAGTGCAAAAACTACTCCACAACACACTACAATCTCAACCTGTTCAAGTCTAGAGTGAGCAGTTATCTCCCCTTCCTATCCATACAAGCCAACCCTTAACGTTACCCTCTTTGAATGGACCTCAGGCTTTGTACTGAGTGAACCTTACTATAAAAAAACAAGTTCGACTTCGTGCTTTTCAACATCCTAATCTTTTTTCTTGTATATTTCGTTTTTCGCCTATTTGAACTCAGATTTCTATTATCTCATGCTGACCACCCCCAACGAACAAATTTTCTCCGGCGGGTACTTTTTCTTGCCTCATCTTTTCCTTTTTGTATTTCGCTTTCTTCCCAGCATGCATTTCTTTTCCTCTCTCCTTCCATTTCATTTCATTTGTCTCTCCGTCCTCTTCTTACACCAGCTTTCTATTTACAAATTCCTAGACTTTTTTCCCATGTGACTCTATGCATGTGTTTATACTTGTTATGTTTCTTTCCAATCATCCACACGTTGCTCTGACGAAGGCGTCATTTCTATATAATCAGCTACAACATTTCTAGTCCAAATAGATTTGATATTCGCTTAGAAGCAATAATATAAATCGGGAAAGAACTCTGAAGAATTTGAATTTTCTGATGAATATTAATTCTTGAGATAATGACTGAATATCATGACGAGTTCTAGGACAATAAAAGTAATAGTTATTAGTAGAAATTCCCTTTTGGCGTTGTTAAATATATCAGCTGAACAAATTTAACAAAATATTACAATAGGTACCTCCAATTTTTTTATACTTCAATTTAAATTGAATTTTAAAAATAAAGACGTTTTCTTGAAGCTATACTATTAAGAGATTAAATTTACTAATTACAGTAAGCAAAATACCCTGATGTATTTCAAACCGAAATTATATTGATCGGAAGCAACAGCTTTTAGGTTTGTTTGGGTTTTTTTTATTCCAAATTTTCCGTTATTTTTCATCGATTGTAAACAGAAGCCAATTCTCGGTTTTAAAAATCTTACAAAAATAAACTACATATCGCTGACACATTATTTTATTCAAATTACCGAATGTAAACTTACTTAAAGTTCCCTTGAAACAAGAATTAAATGCTTACTGCCTGAATTTTTTCAAAAAAGCGTTTCTCAATAACAGTAGCCTTATTATCACAGCTGTCATCACCTTAGAGCTTTGCGTAATATTACGTTTTGACGGAATGGGCTCTTGCGTAAATTTATGCCTCGCACTTATGAGAGAAAAAATATTTTCTACCACTCAATGAACCTTTTAGAAACAATTAATTTTTTTTTAAATAATTAAAATATACTTTAATCTATCCTCTTCATGATAGCATAAACATTTTGCCGAGAAAATTTTGTTTATATTTAGTTTGAGGATTTTTTCTTCAGACTATGGCTGATTTTTTTCAGCGATTTTTTGGACGTACCTATAAATGATAAATAAGATTGACCGTTGTTATTTTTTAAAAAAACGGGCAAAGGGAATATATTTGAAATTGACAACTTTTTTGATTTCGCTGAAAACAGCCGTTAAACACTTCTATCTTCAGTTCTTTCTTTCTTTCTGTCTGTCTTTTTTTTTTCACTTTCATACATTTTCTCGCTGAAATCAAGTAGCGTGTGTCTTTTGTTTTTCTAAGCAATCAAAACGGAATAGTCTATTATTTATGAGATAAATTTAGTGTATCGAGGCAGCAGATAATTTTTTAACATATACTTTTAAATATAAGAGACAATGGATGTCTATTATGTTTAATCATGAGCCGTTATAAATGTCGTATTTTGGCTTTAATTTCAGTTGAAAATAAAGACAAAAGTTCTCCAACATTTGAATATTTTTTTACTTATTAAGTTGGTTCTAAGCTTTCGGCTCGCATGAGCCATCTTCAGAGAGGTTACAAGAAACATCAAAACATCCACTATCAGCGAGGATTGTTTACATATAACTTTGTGTTTACATTTAACTTTGCTAAGCAACGAGGACTGTTACCAAAAATAGCAATTATACAAATGTTGGAGAACTTTTGTATTTATGTTCACCTGAAATTAAAGCCAAAACCATTTTGCATGAACATTTGCCAATGAGAAGCTGTGTTCAAAGTGGGTTCCGCATTTTTTCACATACGATTAAAAACAACAACGCGTCGACTATTCAGAGCGTTGTTTCCAACTGTTCCAACGCAACAAGAAGTTTTTTTTAATATGTGACAATGGATAAAACATGGATCCACCACTTCACTCCGGAGTCAAATCGGCAGTCAGCTGAGTGAACAGCAGCAGATGAATGCCGCCAAAAGCGACCAAAAACGCAAACATCAGCGGTTCTGTGTTTTGGGATGCGCAAGGTATTTTGTTCATCGATTACCTTAAGAAAGCAAGAACCATCAATACCGAATATTAGATAGCATTATTGGTGCGTTTGAAGGAAGAAATCGCCAAAAAATGGCCACAAATTTAGAAGAAAAAGTGATCATTCACCAAGACAACGTAACGTGTCACAAGTCGATAGCAACGATGACAAAAACTATATGAATTGCACCTCGAATTGCTTCCGGATCCACCCTATTCTCCAGATCTGGCCCACAGCAACGACTGGCTGTTTGCAGATCTCACACGAATGCTCCAGGGAAAGAGATTTGGATTCAATGAAGAAGCAATATCTGAAACTGAGGTGTATTTTGAAGCTAAAGAAAAATCGTTCTACAAAAAAGGCATCGAATTGTTAAAGAAGCGTTGAAATCAGTGTATCACCCTAGAAGGAGACTATGTTGACGAATAAAGTCGAAATTTACCTTAAAATTGTTGTTTTATTACTTAGGCCTGTGACTTATTGTGTGATGTGTTACACTATTTGTAAACAGTGGCTTACACTGAATATTAATGGTCAAAATGTCACTTTAACACTTTAACACAACTTTTAGTAGTTTTCGATAATTCTGTTGTTTGGAAGGTTTCGATTTTTCGTCGGATTTTCTATCTTTTTCTTGAGCAAACTGATTTCTCATATTAACACTAGAATTGCTCTATTCTTCCTGATTTCCATTCTCTCAATTTCTATTCCTTGATTTTTATTTTTCGAAAAAAAATCTTACTTTAGTTTGGCTGAACGAGGTTCTATGAGTAGACAAGTTCTCGCTTTATCAGGTATGTTGGTTTTATTTTATTTTTTATTTTATAATTTCACCACGAGCAAGGCAGTTTTCCTACCACTGGTGCGCAGGGGTTTACAAAAGAGGAGAGTGATGAGAAAGAGGAACAAGTTATAGGGGGTGTCAGAGAATAGGTAAGAGAAGGATGAGAATACTGGTGTGAGGAGAGCTGATGAGAATAGAGTAGATGGGAAAAAGAAGATGAGAGAAAGGATGCGAGTCAGAGAGATGGCAATTGACCTTATATTTAAAATTCTTGTAGATTGTAACTCTCAGAGAAACAAGTATACAGAAAGAAATTCCACACAATGGAAGTGCGAGAAAAGAAGCTGGTAGAGTAGATGTTAGGGTTACATTTTAATAATTTCACTGTAAAAGGGTGGGACGTAATTGATAGTCTTAGTTTTCGTGTTTTTATTTGTTTGAAACGGCATGTTCCAGTGAATCACAAATCATTATAATAATAGTAATTATTATTATTATTATTATTATTATTATTATTATTATTATTATTATTATTATTAATAATAATAATAATAATAATAATAATAATTTATTTATTTATTGCTTCTTGTCGAATATTATTTTATTATACGAAGTGTCATGCCAAGATTATGTACTGTGCTGACGTCAGCACATATAATTGTATTTTTTGTTCATTCCTACGTTGTTGTTGCTTGAATAATTTCGACTGTAATATTCTAAGACTCTTTAGAATCATTCCAAGTGTTCCGGCAATTATGGGCATGGCTTTTACTTTCCAGATATTCTTCAGTATTTGTCTATACTTCAGAGACGAGGTAGTATTAACGATATTTACATTATTCGGACTATTGTCTACAACGTTTCGGCCATTGTACGCTCCGGCCTTCTTCAGCTGCTAGGAATTTCGAACCAACCCTTTTTTTTAATATTTGTTAAACGATCACTGAGGTATATCACTCTCATTTCATGTCAAAGCCACTTCAAGGGAAAGATAAGGATGGGAACACAGGTGTGAAGACAGTTGCGAAGGTAGAGAGAAAGGAAAAAATTTTAAATTCTAAAATTTTAAGTGTATCTAAAAAATGTTTAACTATTGAAATATTTATAAAGATCCAAAACACCTAAGTCCCTATTTAACCCTAGCCTGTATGTATTTAATTTTAAAATCCAGTATTTTTCTTTCTTTCTGTGTGAGTATCTAGAACTAAAATCAGAATCTATTAGTAAACATTTGCAGTTTTAAACTATATATATATATATATATATATATATATATATATATATATATATATATATACTCTAGCATCTACGTATCGTTCATTCAGTAATGAATTAAAACTCTCACTACTGACGTATGAATACATGGTATATCACACGCTAAAAGTCTGAGCGCCCATAGCTCAGAGGTAAAATCGTCAACTGATGCCAATTCGGTCGGGTTTCAATCTTTGGTAAAAAGCAATGTCTAACCGTATTGATGAGCTGCGAAACAGATCTGCCTGCGGATGGCTATATATATAGTTTTGAGATTTTAATCTGACAAAAAATAAATGTGTTCTTGATATTACCAGCAACGGATTGACAAGGAAATAAAATGGCAAATGTGAATAAATATCGGTTTCCTTTTACCCGTTCGACAGACGCATGTAGTTTCTCGAATGACAAGGTGGCATTCAAAAGTTTATTTAATGGGATATTTTCATCTTTGATGTTTTTAGCAACAAAACATCCTTACGTAGATTAATCAACATCCACTTCCTTTAGATCACGCTGAAGTTATTTAAATATTAATACATACGTATTTATGCGTGCAGATTCTTAGATAGATAGATAGATAGATAGATAGATAGATAGATAGATAGATAGATAGATGTGAACAGACCGAGAAAAAGAGACAAACAGATAAATGTGAGCAGACCGAAATAGATAGATAGATAGATAGATAGATAGATAGATATGAATAGACTGTGATTAGATAGATAGATAGATAGATAGATAGATAGATAGATAGATAGATAGATAGATAGATAGATATGAATAGACTGTGATTAGATAGATAGATAGATAGATAGATAGATAGATAGATAGATAGATAGAATAGTTGTGATTAGATAGATAGATAGATAGATAGATAGATAGATAGATAGATAGATAGATAGATGTGAACAGACCGAGAAAGATAAGCAAACAGATAAATATGAGCAGACCAAGATAGATAGAGAGAAACAATATGTACAAATCGTTTTGTAAATTATGTTTGTGTGAAGTGAAAAAGAGACAAATCAGTAAATAAAACTAGGAAGAAAGCGAAACAGAGAAAATGGCTCTTTTAAGTGTGACTATATATGGGTTTTTCTGTTATATTACTGATCTGTGCTATTAAATGCTTATATGTTTGCTTGATTGTATCATGATGTGGCCGCACGGTTCGCCAGTTACTATTAAATTCTCTCATAATGTGTAGTGTTATAAAAGAAATGTCGGATACACTAATGTGTGAAGTCCAGAAATCTATCATCTCGTTAACAATTCGATATATGAAAACAAGTTTTTTTATTTTATAAGTAAATACAATGAATAAATAGAAAAGTTTTTCATATCAATTACAAGGGTGTTGTGACATACTTTCGAAAATTGGTATTCCACTGTCCAAATCTTGGATGCACGATAATGTCTAGCAGCTCTGATTAAGGAATCAGAGAACCGAGTTTTGAATTCCAGTCGGATCCATTGCATTCACTTACGTGCTAATACCCTTGTGAAAAGAATTCATCTCTTCTCTCTTTAGCTATGGGTAAAATAGATGAACACAGTGGGTTCTATAGCCTTTGGAGGTAGCCGGTCTAGGAGAAAGAAAATTCAGAATTCAAACCAGCCTGGAAAAGGGTTAGGCTCCGTCAGGCTGATTTTATACTTAATTGAAACACCACTTCTATCGGGGCTGCAGTTCATGTGATACCCTTACGGCTCTAATGAGTCCACGGGATATCTGAATCTGGTCCGAGTTTTAGAATACAGTTTTGGAAAGTAAGACGGGCTGAAAATATTTCAGTACTATCTTGTAAATTGTGTGCATATTTTCAGTGATATCACACTAACTCCCAACTATTCTCACAACACTCTCATCTACCCAACCCTCATTCTCGGTATCCTCACCCGCCTATCACCCACCCTCTGTTATGTCCTATATTTAACCAGCCTTTCTCCTCTCTACGTAGCCCCCTGCACAGTAGTGGCAGTGACATGCCTTGCTCGGGGTGAAACGCTTATAAAAAAAAAAAAAAATATATATATATATATATATATATATATATACATCGATGAAGTGCGCCGCTCCTCACGAATTCCGTGGTGGAACCAATCCAAACTCCTTAGCCTGCAGGATAGTGCTCATCGAGCTTAATTCATTACCTCTTCGTCACCAGGGCCCGTGGTACAGTTGGTATAACATAAGCTTGTCTGGGTTCGATTCCTGGTTGTGGATGCGCACTGCTGAAGAGTCCCAAATATAGGACGAAACGGCCGTCCAGTGCTTTCTGCATTCTGTTGGGGTCGAATATAAAGCTCGATGACTTACTTAATAATTGTTCAAATCCTTCTACTACTTCTTGAAATAAATATGTGTGTGTGGGGGAGGGGGTGCATTAAATCCCAAAAAAGGAAATGCATGTCGGTAATATCTCAAAAACCAGATCCTATTAATATTAAATTTCTTAATTTTTAAAATGATCCAGTTGGAGGGCTCGATATGTATATCATATTAAATGAAATTCCGAATTCTACATACGTTGTATAGCTATTTCAGCTAGAAAAATCTCTTCTCAGCAACGATCAAAAATAAAAATATTTTATTTCAAATATGGTACAAACATTTACATACCGGAAGGAAGCCCAAAAACATATTCCATACACAGGAAGTTTACATTTTTAAAAAAAAAACTAGGGATTTAAGAAAGAAAAAAATGACTTTTTAAATTTGTTCGAGAAATTAAATTTGAACGAGATTCAAAACTCGATATTAGAAGAAGACTTTTAGTTTACGTCTGTATTAAAAATCAAAAATCAAAATGTATATAGTCTTCACTTAATAAATTAATAACCTAAAAACGACAAGGCTTTGAAGAATTTAAAAATAGTTTTGAAATTTTAAATGATTATTATATTCATAATTATTATATTATAATTGTTATAATTAAACGTCTTTATATATAAATTATAATATCCTTTATATATATATGTATAAAGTAGTATATATTATATATATATATATATATATATATATATATATATATATATATATATACTACTTTATATATATATATGTGTGTGTGTGTGTAGTGATCCGCAGACAGATCTGTTTCACTGCATCACAGCTCATCAGTACGGTTAGACATCCGATTGCTTTTTACCCAGGATTGAAACTCGACCGAATTGGCGTCAGTCGGCGATTCTACCTCTGAGCTATAGGCGCTCGACAGAAGGAGGCAACGGTCCGTCGCTCCAGCACCATCCTTTTTCGGAGCCGGTCGATTCGGTAGGTGAGTTGTTACACACTCCTTAGCGGATTGCAACTTCCGTGACCACCGTCCTGCTGTCTTTGTCGACCGACACCCTTTCGGGAATTTTATTTTTACCCACATGTAACCGTAGAATATTCAATTTTTTAATCTTGCTTTTGAAAAAACAGTAACATAACTTTATAAGTTGTAATTCCCATGAACATCAAGTGAACTTAAATTCAAATCTAATGAACAATAAGTATGAAATATGCACCTGATGATTACATAACGCATGAAACTCCGAGTCGTGCTATAGAGGTTTAATGTATAGTGTCTAATGTTTACAAGAAAAGGAATAGAAGAGGGAAAATAATTCCTTAATTTTTTTCTTTTGCTGTTTCTTCCTTTTCACGGTCTGTAATTTCTTTTTGTCACTTATAAATTTTCGTCCTCATTTTTTAATTTTTAAAAATGAAAATTTTTTTTTTTAATTATTTTTTATTGTTCAGCTTGTTTTCTTCTACAACGCCTGTAAGTAATAAATTTCAGTTATTTTTGGAATTAAATTAGTATTTTATTCAAAATTAACTGAATTTACATTGAGACACGTTTCGAGATTTTATCTCGTCATCAGGAAATGTTGAATAATTTTGATGAAAATGAAAGACGTTTTTTAGTGGGTGAACGTGTTTGAGCAAATCCATCAGCTGCGGTCTAAATAAAAAAGCTGCGTTTATTGACAGGGTTTGATCCTGCGTGCCAATTATCGGAAAAACAACCTACAATCTAGTGGCGGGATTTTTGAAGTCTCAAACACAAAATGCCGCCAAAGCTTTTCGGGGTTTAATTACTTTTTGTTTTGAATCTTTCGAGGCCCACAAACGCTAACTTTATTTTTTGTTCAACCTCTGACGGAAGGTACATTATTAGGACTTTTTAACCTATAAAGATTCTTTGCACTCTATTAAGACGCTCAAATTGGAGTAGATAGATCTATCTATCGCCCGGTTCACACTCCACCCACGTCTATTGAACAGGTTAAGAGGCTCATCTCTTGTTCCCTGTTTAGGATGTGGTTTCCGGCTTTATCTTTTCCAATCTTTTCACTATTACGTAGCCCCCTGCACATCAGTGGCGTTACCGCCTTGCTCGGGGTGATACGATTAAAAGAAAAAAAATGCTCAGTTCGCTAGGCATAAATTTACACTATTTAAAAACAGTGATGTCTATTCATGCACATGTATCCACTAGAATATAACTCTTAAAATAATATGAAATAATTAAAGTAAAATGAAATAGTGTTAAATTATCCATTAAATCCATTAATTTAAGACTTTAATGAAGTAGAAAAGCAACAACTGGATTTAACAAGAAAATGCGCCATGATCCCTTTTTAAAAAGATCAACACTTGCTAAGATTTGCATATAGGTGAAGAATGTTTTTGATATAGCGAAGCCATTTAAGAAGTGTGGTATCAGTAACACAATGAACAGGACCGAAGATGACATTTTCTTTCATCTGATTATTGGATTCAATAATGAAATATCTGATTCTTATACAAGCGAATTTCTTTTTACTAATGTTCACCTAACAGCAGAAACAAAACCCACTCAAGTTAGAAGGGTACTGAATGAGGTGTGTGATGTCAATGCAAGAGTCGGTAATCAATATTATGAGGATGCGGGTGGTAGTTAACGATTGACCCTCAATTTCAAGAGCTTGATTTTAACGTCCTGGGAAGCACCCACACGGGCGTCTGTTTCACAAAGCAGCAGCGTTAATGGGGATTTTCTAGGTTTTGAATGAAGCTAAATAAAAGTAAACCTCATTTGTTATTGACCATAGTTTTCATGTTTTTCGCTCTTTTGCGTTTTGGGACAATATATAACTTTTTTATAGTATCAAGCTGAATTTTTCTCCAACAAAAATCTTTCCAATACGACTGTATCTCTCTTCCTCCCTAAAGCATTGTCTTCAAAATGAGGATGCGTCTTATACATTGATGCGTCTTATATTGCGAAAAATATACACTAACGGCCATAATTATTAGGCAAGACCAGTTTTTAAAAAATGATGTATTTTCATATTTTTAGTATTTTTATTGCCAAGTGGATAATTCTAAATGAAAATAGAATTTATTCATTTTTAAAATTTTACAAGGCAAGGAAGCAAAGATGAACTCGTCCGAATCACCCTAAATTTTCTTCATTCTTTCATTGATGAAACTGCAATATAAGTAATTATTAAATATTTATAAATTTATTAGATTCCCATGTTGTTGTGCAATATTAAAAAAAGAACCATTCTATTTTCATTTACAGTTATTCACTCACTCACTTAAGTGCCATACGTGATAGACGCTTGGTCGTTCATGTCTCGAAAGAGACATGACTGACTGGGCAGAAGATTTTCCCGTAGTAGGTTACCATTGCTTTCTGCAGTGGACTAATTGCCAGCCAAGGCTATAGAACCCAATCTGTCCTGTTATTTGACTCATAGCTAAAGGGAGAAAAGATGTATTCTATTATTACATAGTGATTAGTGGGGGATCAGTTTATTACTTCATAACAATAGAAAACCGATCCCCCACTTTATGACCAGTGGAAGCCTTAATCATGATTCCAACTATTACATTCAGTCAGTTAAGTGCCATATGTGATACATCCTTTGGGCAATCATGTCTCGAAAGAGACATGACTGACTGTGCAGAAGATTTTCCCGCAGTAGGTTTCCATTGCTTTCTGTGGTAGACTGGTTGGCAGTCAAGGCTATAGAACCCAATCTGTTCTGTTATTTAACCCATAACTGGCGGGAAGAGGTGGATTAATACCTTTCCCAAGGGTATTTGTGAACACAAGGAGTAGGTTACCATTGCTTTCTGTGGTAGACTGGTTGGCAGCCAAGGCTATAGATCTCAATCTGTTCTGTTATTTAACCCATAACTGGCGGGAAGAGGTGGATTAATACCTTTCCCAAGGGTCTTTGTGAACACAAGGAATTAAACTGGAATTTGAACTCTACAATTATTCACTTGGCAATAAATACTGAAAAGTTTTATGAAATTCATCTTTTTTGGGGTTACTCAATAATTATGGCCGGTAGTGTAGTTTATCATATTTAAAAAGGTTAACATGGAGTCTTAAGTTCGGAACTTTTAGCAACGTTAGAATTTCCAACACTAATAAGGATCAGTGAGATTTTATTTAAAAAAAAAAACGTTTATCTTGATATTTATTATGCATAGCTTAGTCATAAAAAATAAAGCGTGGGACACACAGTGAGGATCACAATCAGTCTGTCAGTCTAGCTTTAACAGCCAGTGTACCACAGCACGAATCGTGATATCAAACACAAAGGAGACCGTCTTTCTCTCTTTGTATGTTTCATTATATCTCTCTTTTATTTCCTGTCTGTCTATCAAACATATATTTTCTCTCGTTACCGATTTATTTATCTGTTTCACTGTTTGTCACCCACCTTCACT
Organism: Ascarosepion bandense; assembly: GCA_037127315.1. Taxonomy (NCBI): domain Eukaryota; kingdom Metazoa; phylum Mollusca; class Cephalopoda; order Sepiida; family Sepiidae; genus Ascarosepion; species Ascarosepion bandense. Next base: position 4,319,586 of record JBBBDQ010000264.1, read on the forward strand.
CTATTTTGCAGTCAGTCTATCTTCTGCTCTCTCTCTTTCACTTCCCCTCACCAACCCTCACAAGTATACACATGCGACATTTACACGTATTCATAGGTAGGTAGGTAATATGATCTATTCAGGTATCATGTTGCCTAGTTGGGACTATCCACAACTTGAAAAATGGGCCACGGCCTTTTTCCCAGACTCTCCTCTTACGAAAAGTGTATGTGAGTTACAATATCTATTTACGACTAAATCTGTTTATGTTGTACAACACTCCGACATGTGAAATGTCCAAAAAGGGCCAACTTAGACGCCACAACCGTACACTGACGCTATCGTGCATATCACCGCGCACTCATGGACGCATACACGAAAGAATGTTGTAAGTCTCTCGCTATTCTGTCGCTGTTTTTTTTTTTTTTTTTTTTATGGAAAATGTTCAGACGAGCTACATTCTTGATTCCTACCAGTTTTAATCTTCATAACTAAGATTAGTCGTGCGATGTAAACTGCGGTGAACCACTCTCATTACCTTCATCAGTCAGTTAAGTGCCAGACGTGATACACGCTTTGGGCGATCATGTCTCAAAAGAGACATGACTGACTGGGCAGAATATTTTTCCGTAGTAGGTTACTATTACTTTCTGCGGTAGACTGGTTTCCAACTATGTATATAGAACCCAATCTGTTCTGTTATTTAACCCATAGCTGGAGGGAAGAGACGGATTAATAACTTTTCCAAGGGTATAATGTAATATTACAAAACCCAATTTTTTTTTTTTTTCGATTAAAAACATATTAATTGAGAATGTTTGCAAAAATAAAATCATTTTCGGATTTTAATGAAACTTTCAGAACTTATTTAAAAATGAAAGAAATTATTTCTGAAATTATTGTTTTTAGGAAATCTTAGTAAAAATTATTTTTTTACATCTGTTACACCCACATAAATTGCATTTTGTTCCCAACGATCTAACAGTAATTTTTTAAAGAATTTCATCTCATGCAAGTCTTCAAGGAGACAGAAAATGACGATTGACATTGCATTCAAATTTCTGGAGGTCAAAAAGAATATTATTTGCACAAAAGTGAATTCAATGAATTCAACAAGAATTCGAAATTCGCATTCGTCGCCATATATTCGCATTCGTCGCCATACACTGTCTAAAAAAAGAAATTTTTTCTTGGCACAAAAGAAAATCCAATAAAAATATTAACGGAAGTAATTTAAAAATCATACTTAATGAAGCGTGTATTAGAGAGAGAGATAGATGCCAAATACACAAATATGTATGTATGGGAAAATGTCAAGCATGCAGTTAGGTAAGTGAACAGCAACACATCAATTACGTGTGATGAATATGGCAGAAAATGCCTCTTTAATGCAGGTCTTGTTAACCACAAAAAAAAAAAAACATTGGTAAACTTTTGATAAATTACGATCAATACTACCCTGGGGATATCTTAACATGACTGGTGTATCAGAAAATCTGCAAAAACCGCTCCGGTCTCATCCATCGCATAAAAAGCCACAAGCAACCAAAACAGAATTTGCGAAGCTGTCCAAGCGCTTTTTAAAGAACAACTTATTTACCCATATCTGCCACACTCATTTAACGAATCAGATATGCATGAATAAAAAATGCTTCTTAATTGAGATATAATTGTTTACTAATCAGTTAAGTGCTATACATGATACACACTTGGGCGATCGAGACATAACTGACTAGGCAGAAAATTTTCCAGCAGTAGGTTGCCATTACTTTCTGCGGTAGACTAGTTGCCAACCAAAGCTATAGAACTCAATTTATCCTGCCATTTAACCCATAGCTGGAGGGAGAAAGGATCGATTAATACCTTCCGCAAGGGTATTTGCGTGTAATGTAAAATTTGGGAATATAAATTAATCTTTCTAGTTTCTTAGGGTCGACGAAAAAGTTTCTTTAAAGTGACAGAATCCTTTTTTTCTTAGCTGAAAATCATCCTGAGGAAAATTTTGTACAGGTAAATTGTTGCTTATCTACGAACATTCAATCCTTTTTTAATGTTTCTATTACTTATTCGATTAATTATAAAATTTTGAACAGTTAACTTTTCTTTTTCTACGAACACACCACTCAATAAATCCCAGACCTAACTCAAAACAACCTTTTGGCAAATGTCGACTTTATTCATCAGCATAGTTTCCTTATTGAGTGATACACTGATTCCAATGCTTGTCTAACAATTCGATGGTTTTTTTGTTTTATTGTTTTTTTGTAGAACGATTTTTTTTTTTTTAATTTTTTTTTTTGGCCTCAAAATACGCATCAGTTTCCAATATCACTTCTTTATTAGACCCAAACCTCTTTCCCTGGAGCAATATTTTGAGTTCTTCAAACTGCCAGTAGTTGCTGGGAGCCAGATCTGGAGAACAGGGTTGATGCGGAAGCAATTCAAAGTGCAATTCATGTAGTTTTGCCATCGTTGTGATCGACTTCTGGGCGTCGAACAAAAATACGCTAGTTTTAATTGCTTCATTTTTTTTTTTCAATTGACACTAAAAACAGCTAATGTAATTCAATCAAAAGCGATCTTTTTATGTTAAACAAACGCTCTTAATGTCATATAACTATCAAAAAGATTTTGGTCAGTCAATATATTTACTACAATGAGTTACATAACATTTTTTTTACACATTTTGGAAATGAGAAACCATAGCTTAGCTTCTTGAACAAAACAATTTTAATCATTCACACGAGATGTGTTACATAAGAACTCTAATCCAGTTCTCTTATGGGAAAAAATATTCGTCCTTCCCTCCGAAAAAACAGACAATCCACCAACCACATACAAATAATTGTTTCTTCTTCTTCTTCTTCTTCTTCTTCTTCTTCTTCTTCTTCTTCTTCTTCTTCTTCTTCTCCTCCTTCTTCTTCTCCTTCTCCTCCTCCTTCTTCTTCTTCTTCTCCTCCTCCTCCTCCTTCTTCTTCTGCTCCTCCTCCTCATCCTCCTTCTTCTTCTGCTCCTCCTCCTCCTCCTTGTGCCATGTCTATTCAAGAAGTTGACGATAATAAATCTCCGCCTATTTCCATATAGCTTCATATTTCTGCAATAGTCCGACAGAAATGTGCTCCTGAAATGCCTCCTGTTCTCTTTAAGCTCCACAATAATTGCCTTGCTATTTCTTGCTCCCTTCCTTGTCAGAATTCCTTTTCTGCAATTCCTGCTTTTAAAAACTGGAGGCAAATAGTTTTCACCTTTCCACGTTTTGGCAAAATCCTACCAGTTCTAGTTAACTTCGAATTGGTTAAAAATCTCACCTCGCAGTGTCTTCTTTCAGAGCAACAATATGGATTTCGCTTCTCTAAGTCAACTGTAACGGTTATCGCATAAAGAGTCTTTGAAGATTTAGATAAGAACGGTGAAGCACAGACTTTTGCATTACTTATCAGGAAAGCGTTTGATGAGTTGGTCTTCTTCACAAGTTGAAATGTTATGGTATTTCTGGGCGAATTTTTTTATTTGATTCAATATCTCTTATCAAATCGTGAAATGAATATTATCTTAAACGGTCACTCTTCTAGATCGCTTTATTTTAATGCCTACTAAAAATACTTTCTTTCACTCTACTTAGACTCTATTGCTTCTAGATCGTTTTACTTTAACATAGATGTCTTCAAGGGCTCTATCCTTGGACCTATTTTCATTTGCTAATTTTCAACAACGACATTTTCCAGATCATTTTCTAAAAACAAATGAGCTAAAATCTGTTGTTAACGGGAGTAAAAAAATAGGTTGTTTATTTTCATGCCTAATAAAAGAAACTTTCTTTCACTCTACTTAGACAGCCTCTATTGCTTTCCTTCGCCGTGGTTGATGCTGATCTGCTGGACATGTTGATATTTCATATACAAAAGTTTTCAAATGACACAAAATGAAAAGACCATCAATTATTAGGTATGCTGCTTTGAATATTTTTTGAATATTTTTTGAATATTTTTTGAATATTTTTTGAAAATTTTTTTTCGACAAAATCTATCTTACACGTTTATACCTCTACCATTCGTCCATGAATTGAATATAACTGTTACATCTGGTCTGGTATATCTTCTATGTATTTAGAGATTCTTGATAAAATCCAAAGAAACATCTGCTATATTATTTGTTCTGACCTGGCATCTCGGTTTTACTCATTCTCCCACTACCGTGCATAAATACTTCCATGGTTATTGATCCGAGGAACTTTGCTGTATGTCAGTCAGGTAAGTGCCATATGTGATCGCTTGAGCGATCATGTGTCGAAAGAGACTGACCGGGCAAGAGATTTTCCCGCAGTAGGTTGCCATTACTTTCTACGGTAGACTGGTTTCCAACCAAAGCTATAAAGCCCAATCTGTCCTGATATTTAACCCATAGCTGAAGGGAAGAGACGGATTAATACTTTTCCGAAGAATATTTGTGCGTAAGTGAATGCAACGAATTCAACTAGAATTCGAACTCAGCTCTCCGATTTCTCATTATGACCGATATCCACTGCACTACAAAGCATATCTATAAATCTAGGTATAGGAACGGTGACTTTATGAATTTAAATGTAGTACTAGATTGGGAACAAAATCTCTTCATTTTACGATTAAATTGTCTAGGTGCAACTGTAAGTTCTTCCCTAATAGTTTTTCTCGCCCTTCCTGCTTGCAGAATTATCTTACAATTTTGCTTTCCAGCCATCTTTGATTTAAAAAAAAATTAAATGCAATGTCAATCGTTATCTATTGCCATTTTGATTCCTCTTTTTTATTATTCTTAAATGTTTTTCTTATTCTTTCTAACTCAGTAATCCCTTGTGTCTTGCTGGCTCTGTTGCCTTCTTTAGGGAAGAGGAAATTATTGAAAACAAGACTTAACGGTGACAGGTATGATATTCGACATAACAATGCCACATCAACAAAACTTGGGAAACACTTTATCACGAACAACTGCAAAGGTCAAGGAACACCTTCAGGTACGCATTCTGAAAAAAATATTTAAAAAACCACTGATCATTCATTCAGCTATTAAAACCTGAAAAGGTAATTACACATGCAAGATACTAACTTCCCACCCATGGGCTAATAACAGCAGATTTCCAAAAGAGTTATATTAAAATGTTAGTATTTGTAATTTTTTAAAGTGTGCACGAACATTATGGACACCCTATATATATATATATATCTATACATATACATATACATATATATATATATATATATATTATTTTTAATCATATCGCCCCAAGCAAACCATTTTACTGCCACTGTTTTGCAGGGGGTTACATAGGAGGAAAGTTATGAGAAAGAGTGACAGGTTATAGGGGGTGTCAAAAAGTGGGTAAGAGAAGGAGGAGAATACTGATGAGAGTGAAGTGGACGGAGAAGGGAGCATGAAAGAGAGGATGCAGGTTAGTGAGATAGGAGATGACTATTGACTTTACATTTAAATTCTTGGAGACTGTAGCTGTCAGGAAAGCAGGTAAATGGAAGGGAATTCCACGGGCGGAAAGTGCGAGAAAAGTAGCTGGTAAAGTAGAATTTGCGTTTACAATTTATTGGTTTCACAGTAAAAGGGTGGGACCTAGGATCTTGTGGCTCAAGTATAAATTTAATATAGGAGGCACCAGTGAGCTAAGTTCATCGGAGCAGAAGCCGTGAAATCATATATATATATATATATATGTGTGTGTGTGTGTGTGTGTGTGTGTGTGTGTGTGTGTGTGTGTGTGTGTGTGTGTGCTGCACTTGCATAATAAATGAATTTTGCCGCTGAAGAAGTGAAGTTTTTTCTTGCTAAAATGGTCATACGGTATTTGTAATTTTCGGAGTTTTATTTAGGTTTGTAAATAGATAATACTATTAATATAGAGCCCGCTACCAGGATCATTTTTAATATTAATGGGATTAATAATAATAGGATCTGTTTTGGGATTTTACCTACATGCCATTTTCGTTTTTGATATATCTGTATAGTCATCCGCAGACATACATGTTTCGCTATATCACAGCTCATCAGTACGTTTAGACATCAGATTGTTTATAGCCAGGATTGAAAGCCGACTAAATTGACATCAGTCGGTGATTTCACCTCTGAGCTATGGGCGTTCGGTGGAGAAAAGCGAATTTTAGTGTGTTATATACACAATGTAAACACACGTCAGTAGCCGAGAGTGTTCAAATTCATTACTGAATGAACGATGCGTAAATGTGTAAGTAGTTACTGTGTTTAAAGTCTCGTGTTTCTCCATAGTGCTCTATCGGCGTAAGGAGAGCGTAAATAATCATCCTGTTTCGCTGTATCGCAGCTCATCAGTATGGTAAGACATCCGACTGCTTCTAGCCAGGATTGAAACTCGACCGAATTGGCATCAGTCGGCGATTCTACCTCACATTTTTTAAACATAACTTCAAGAATATAAGCAAACTGCCGAAAAACATTTTGAAATGATGTCACATATTTTTCTTTTTTGAAATCGTGTACTTCTGTAATTGTTGAAATAATTATAATATGGCTAATAAAAATATTCATTGTAATATTCTGGTTGCAGAAGTAAATTCTTGTAGACAAGGCACCAGTGACCTAAGTTCGTCGAGCAGAAGGCATGAAAATACTTGTAGAAGGGACAGCTGGAAGCTATATCCCGCCAGTGAGAAAGTGGCTGGAGTCAAGCGGCCATGTCGGGACCAATCACATTACAGATTCTCCTTTGGAGCCTGTCGAGAACACTGAGATGAACAGCAGAGGCACCTAACCAGATATGACGAAAGTATTTGATGCACGGTCGAATGGTTGATTTATATATGTGCAAGATGGATTCAGGTGGAAAAGTTTTCCTGGCCCAACACAGTGACCCAACCTTCCTAGCAGTAGATTTAGCTATTGACTCAATGTAATGATTCCACTTGAGGTCGGAAGATAGGGTAAGGCCGAAGAGGTGCAGTATATTGCTTTCAGAGAGACTTGCTTGGTCCACACACACACACACACACACACACACACACACATACACACACACACACATATATAGCCTTTAAGATTTGAAAAAGAAATCACTCGACCGGCGGTCGAGAGCGAGGGAAAATTTACTCACCCCAAAATCCTTTTACTCGACCGACTTCATTTTCTTAATAGTCGCCTTACGTAAACAGCGTGAACCGCTGACGGAAAATACTAAATGAAATATTAATTAAAGAAAGTGTTAGAAAGTATTGGATTTTTTTTTTTTTAATAAAAACAACAAAATTTGATCTTTCCTCTTAATAATAGCAGAAACATTTTGATGATAAAACTTTGTTTTTACTAAGTTGGAGCTCTTTTAACATCATGATATGCTGTTTCTTTTTTTTCTTTTTTTTGGCAATTGAGTGAAGGTACCTAAATTCATAGTTTCTTTCTACTGTTTAACTGCAACCTCCATCTCGTAGATGATAAACAAATAACAAATCTTACTTTCTCAACGATTCTCTATAAACGAATTCAGTCAGTTAAGTGCTATACGTGAAACACGCTTGGGTGATCATGTCTCAAAAGAGACATGACTGACTGGGCAAAAGATTATCCCGCAGTAGGTTGCCATTGCTTTCTGCGGTAGACTAGTTGCCAGCCAAGGCTATAGAATCCAATCTCTCTTGTTATTTAACCCATAATTGGAGGGAAGAGATGTGTTGATATTTTCCACAAGGGTATTTGAGCGTAAGTGAATGCAAGGAATTCAACTGGAATTTGAACTCGGCTCCCCGATTTCTCCTTCGGAGCCGATATCCCCTGCACCATAACGCACATCTAATCGAATTCCGATTTCGATTTCGAATTCTAGCTGAATCCCTTGCATTCACTTACACGTAAATACCCTTGGGGAAGGTATTAATCCGTCTTTTCCCTCCAGTTATGGGTTAAATAACAGAACAGACTGTGTTCTATAGCCTTGGGTGGCAATCAGTCTACCCCAGAAAGTATTGCCAGCTCACTGCGGGATCTTCTGCCCAGTCTGTCATGTCCCTTTCGAGACATGATCGCTCAAGCGTGTATTACGTATGGCACTTAACTGACTTGAAAAAGCCTAGTGCAGCACCCACACTGCAATACAACAGACTCGTGAATGGTCTCAACTTGCAGGAAAAATACTAGAACAGTGTGAAAAAATACAAGGGACGAATTGGAAACGGTGCGTGGTTGAAAGAAGCATGTGTAATTTTTTCTTTCTTTCAAATGTTCGTTTTTACTTTTCGTAAGCGGGGAGGAAATATAGGATAATATTTTTCCAAATGAGTTTCTAAAACTCTGTGCACGTGGGGCGACAGAGACATTTTGGCTCCACTCTGGAAGCGTTAATTATATGAATGTTTACACTGACCGGGACGATAAAAGCCAAGACTTCAATAATATCATTGCAGGTCGTTCTAAGTAACTTGTGAATCTTCAATGGCATACTTTTGGGTTGTAAAAGGGATCAGATTTCCTTTTATTTTTAATCGACCGCGGGCGAGTAAAGCAATAAACTTTAATCGCCCAATTAAGTTTTTAATCCGCTGAGTCGATCAGGAGAGTGAAATCTCAAAGTCAGTATATATATATATATATATATATATATATATATATATATATAAAGGAAATTTAAGGAGTAAAGTTTTACGCTCTTACGCACTTGTCAGGCTGTCGGCTGCTGTAGTACGAAAATGGAAATCTTTATCGCTTCAGTCAAGACTGTGATAAAAAAAAAGATCATGGCTTGGGTCCTTGGTCTGCACGTAGCAACTAGACCCTCCTGGAGCGGGGATGAGGGGAATGTATCCACCCGGCCATATTTAAATAAGCCCGTAAACACACAATTGTTTCTCTGCCACCCACCAAAAAGACCAGAAATATCTTGCATATGCGGCAAAAATGTGATCAATGTTGCACGAACTAATGTGGTCGCGGTTCAGGAGCCTAAAACCTTCAAGGAAAAAATTCTCAGCCGAACAGGGCCGCCAAAGACATTCATAGCAACGATTTCTCATATCAATGGGAATAAGCAGCTCTCTTCCCATTACAGATGCCGACCGCCTGATGATTGCATAAGTGCATGAAAAATTGTATTAGTCAGAGACTGTCCCCCTAAAATTTAGTTCATAATTTGCAAATGTTCTGCCATTTTATATGGCGTTGAGCATTTTTTTCTTTCCAGTGTGCAAGCACAGCAGACTCGTTTAGAAAGCTGCTTATTTACATTAATATATATATATATATATATAGTGACAATTATTAATATACATTCAACACGTTATAGCCGTAAACACACACACACACACATATATATATATATATATATATATATATATATATAAAGAACAGTTTTATTAAATATATATATAAGATTTTTTTTATTAAGGGCCCAAGACTAGAGAGCCTTTTGGGGTACCTTTAATCTTGGGGCCGCTGGGTCAAAGCCCATACTCTCCCATATGTCAAACTGGCACTGTTTGCATATCAAACGATGTATAGCGCCTTTGGGAGAACAACGCTAAAGAAGTCAATGAGTGCTCAACAATGATAGCCTTATACCAGACTGCCAGACAAAGCTAAGTTTGGTTAACGTCTACAAACTTAACAGAGGATCGTTTATATTTTGAGTTTTGACTGCCGCGCATGTGCAACGTAATCAGCAGCAAACCTAATTGATGAAGGCGGAGGTGGCGACGGAGACAGCAAGGTCGGTTCTTGGAAGGCGGAAGTGCTTGTTAAAAGGAAATGGTGAGCGACAGACAAACAAAAGACTATAAGCACTCGTAGCGAGTTGAGAAGGGTGATACCAGCAGCCAGAGAACGATGGTGGGTAGGACAGCGGTAACCTTAATGAACGAAACTCCCTCTGTGCTGCTGGCTGTCTCGCCCTCCTCTATGGCGTTCCCGCGATTCAGTATTTTTCTATCTTTCGCTTGACACTCCCACTTCTTACCTCTTTCTTTCTTTCTTTCTTTCTTTCTTTCTTACAACGGCTCTTTCTTTCTTTCTTTCTTTCTTTCTTTCTTACAACGTCTCTTTCTTTCTTTCTTTCTTTTTTACAACGTCTCTTTCTTTCTAGATTTTACATTCTGGGCGCATTTATCTTTCTTAACGTAAATGTCCTACTTTTTTATTTTTTTCCTTGCATTTCTTTTTCATCCTTTATTTCTTTTCTTTATTTTTATCCACCATGCAGGAAATTTTCAGAACTGAACATATCCAAGGAATATTTATAAAGAGACTAGCAGTATAGCCCGGCGTTGCTCGGGTGTAATGAAAGCTTCAAAACTAATTCATGGTCCTGGAGCTCAGACTCAGCCTAAAGAATATTTGTGTGAAGTTTAGTGAGAATCGGATAAAAATTGTGGATTTGTATCAAGGACATACAGACAGATAAACAGACACACACACAAACATCTTACCTTTTATATATATATATATATTATCGATTTTCTGCACTATTGTAAGAACTGCAACCTTGAAACTTCTGAATATCGTTTATTATGTCTTTGTCTATGAGTGTATCAAATTTGATTAAAATCGGACCACTCCTTCTATAACCAGATTTTTTCGATTATCGATTTTCGATATTTATCGGGGGTACCTCCAGACAAAACTTGGCTAAGAACACTCGCGGACGCTTATAGTACAACTGTGTAAATTTTCAAGAAAATCGGTTCAGTCGTTTCGGAGTCTATAGATAACGGACACACACACACACACACACACACACACACACACACACACACACACACACACACGCAGACAAAGTTCCATTTATAAATAAGTTTAGATTAAACTTAAGAAATAGTTTCAAGAAAATATTTTTAAAGTTGTGGTCTAAAAAACAGAAATTAAAATTTTATTTTTTTTAAAATAGACATTTAAAATACTGCTAAAACCATGCGCACTTTCGACAAGCGGAAAAAAGCGACTTTTTCTAAATATTTTAGTACAAGATCAGGGACTTCACAACTTTAATTGAATTTGTCAGCATTTTTCAGTAATGAACAAATTTTATGGTGAATCTTTTTTAAAACTTTTGTGCGAGTATTTTCTTTCTTTTAACTAGAGCAGCTATTCAGTACTAATTTTGATTATTTCCTAATTTTCTCCATTTTTATAAGGATAAATTACCGATGGTGTTTATTATATCATTAAAAGAGTCATTTAATTTCGACCGTAAACACATTGAAAATCTGTTCCGAAAACTTATGAAGAGAATTCAATGAAATTAATAATTTTTTAGGGAGAGGGGCGAGTTGCCAATAGCAATTAAAAAAAAATATTGAACTGTGGATTTTCGGCTTTACCAGGAAAGAAAAATCTGATTCATATTTGTTTACTGAAAATTGACATGTAATTAGAGTTCGATTTTAAATCTTTTTCGGATATTGAATATTTCTGAAAAACTTGATAAAATAAAAATGGCTGAAGACTCGAATAAAGCCAAGTTTTATGCGTCATTTATTTACTTATTTATTTATTTTTACGAGAAATTTTATTTATTTCACAATGGTTTGACGTTTAAAAACTTACAAGTCTATCGAAGCAAAGAAAAGCCAAGAGAGAAATTACTTACCGTAAAGTGGTAAATAAATCAATCTAGAAAATGCTAACTGATTTTTTTTTTCCCTATATCATCACCATGGTTTAACGTTCGCTTCCATGGGTTGGACTGGGTTTTCTTGACGGCACTTATCCAGACCGCCCAGTTTTGTGTAAGGCCTAGATATAATCTCAACTTCCTTAAATTGCTTTTGGTAAGCTGGGTCTTTGTTTTACATAGCCTCGCAGGACCTTCATCGATGACTCCATCCTCGTTAAAACAGTTGTGATTACGTAATTTGAACCATCATGAAATACTGGAACGAGATTTACAGCTGTATGCCCTTACTGACACCAACCAGTTTAGGAGATTGGATACTCAGTGTTTTCATGTTTTTTTTTGTTTGTTTTTTTGCTTTGTTTTGTTTTTAGTTGTTGTTGTTTTTTTTTTATCGAGACACAATCTCTTGGAAGATTACTTTATATATGTACAAATATATTTGCATGTGTATGCATATATATGCATATATTATCTCACATCTATTGCACAACTCGGAGTTTCATGTACTATGCAGTCATCAGGTGCTTATTAACAAGGACCTGATGATTGATTAATATATGCTTTATAGCTTTGTTGTATTAAATCGAGCAATACTTCATTAAGACCACAAAATTATTTATATATGTCCGTGTACTTGTGTGTATATCCATATATATATATATATATATATATATATATATATATATATATATATATAGTGATTAAAAAGTAACTCCCATTTTAACACATCACTCAATAAATTCCGAGCCTAAACAATAAAACAATTTGTAGGCAAAATTCGACCTTATTCATCAACATAGTCTTCTTCTAAGGTGAAACACTGATTTCAACGGTTCTCTGACATTTCGATACCTTTTTTTTTTTTTTTTTTGTAAAAAGATCTGTCTTTGGCCACAAAATACGCCTCTGTTTCCGATATCACTTCTTCATTGGAGCCAAATCTCTTTCCCTGGAACATTCTTTTGAGGTCTGCAAGCAGTCGGTAATCACTGAGAATAGGGTGGCCGTGAAAGCAATTCGAAGTGCAATTTATTTAGTTTTGCCATCGTTGAGATTGACTTGTGATACGTTGCGTTGTCTTGGTGAAGGATCACTATTTTCCTTCGTCGTTTTTCTTTTTAGCGTTTTCTTCCTTCAAACGCATCAATAATGGTATATAATATTTGCTATTGATGGTTCTGCCTTTCTCAAGGTAATCGATGAACAAATACCTAGCGCATCCCAAAATACGGAGGCGAAAACTTTGCCTATTGATGTTTGCGTCTTTGATCGCTTTGTATGGCTTTCACCTGCTGCTGACTGCCGATGTGACTCCTGAGTGAAGTGGGGAATCCATGTTTCATCTATTGTCACATATTTATGCAAAAACTTCTTGTTGCGTTGAAACAGTTGCAAACAACACTCTGAATCGTCGACGCGTTGTTGTTTTTGATATGTTCAATTCTTCTGCTATCTCACGCAACTTTAATTTACGATCGGCCAAAAATAGTTTGTGTGTGTGTGTGTGTGTGTGTGTGTGTGTGTGTGTGTGTGTGTGTGTGTGTGTGTGTGTTTTCCGAAACAACTGCCGATTTTGAACGATCTGAGCTTTCAGCATCATTTGTGTCTGTACGACCGCATTTAAATTTATTTATATATATATATGTTGTGACCTCGTCCCCAAGTTGTTGTGGTCCTGTTGGGACCAGAAATAAAGACACAAAAACGGAATAGTGTTAAACAAATATAATACAAAGACAGTAGTACAAACATATACCAATGAGTGATTAATGATTGTAAGTATGGCTGCCAGAGTTATCTGCTGGAATAGATTCCACTCTCACGCTTTCTCCCTCTCTTTCTCTTACCCTTATTCCTTGCTTTCTGCAAAGCAGAACTGCTACGGAAAATCCCGAAAATTAACGAAATGCTTTTAACAACCGACATATTGAAATTATTTGTTTGACCATTACTTTTAATCGATACTCGTATTTGAGTAGATATTCTGTTTTTAATCAAACAGTAGATTTATAGATTTATTTCTACCGACCTGATTATTTACGATTCGGCAGGATTCGAATTTATTTTTAAAATAAATTGTGTTATGATTTTACTTCGTTTAGACTGTGGTATCATTTGTGGTCGAGTGGTCTAAGACGCACCAGATCAATTAGTGGCTTCCACTATGTTGATAGGGGTCGCAGGTTCGAATACTGCTGAATGACGCACATTTTCGTACAAAATTTATCGTAAATAATCAGGCCGGTAGAAATAAACATACTGTTTGATTAAAAAACTGAATATCTACTCGAATACGAGTATCGACTAAAAATAATGTTCAAATAAATAATTTCATATATATATATATATATATATATATATATATATATATATATATATATATAACCGTACAGACATTCATTTTTTTTTTTTAATGAATCCAATAAACTGGAGGAAAGAAAAAATTTTTAAAGTGTTTTTATTTTGGGATGTCAGTTATTTTCTTTTTTTTTTTTTCAAAGAAAATGTTCTCTGCGAATTTTAACTTCATAACGGCCAATTTACAAGATTATTTACACTTTTTGTAATATCAGTTTAAAACAGTGGTTCTCAACCTTTTTTGCTCAAAACACCCTTTTTGCTATACATCATAACGTCACCACTACCCCGCTTTGCAAGATTGTACGTTCTCAAAAGGTGCATTTCAAATAATATGCATATATTAACGAAGACTGCATTCTTTTAGTAAATATATATTGACATGATTTATTTTTATAGAGGAGTTTCACAAATTTAATAGAAATACAAAATATTGACTGATTTTTAAACTTAAAACATATGTACAGTGATTTGCTTCAATTCCTAAGTAATTATTAAATAAATAAACTTGAATTAACAAAAAAGTTCAATATTACGGCAGGGTATTGCAAATCAATAAATAAAAAGTTCAATATTACTACTTAAATACGAGTATCGATCAAAAATAATGTTCAAACAAATCATTTCAAAATGTCTGTTGTTTATAATCAAGTTTCGTTAATCTTCGTTAATTTCCGTAACATGTTTACATTTGTTGACATTACAATACATTTCAGAGCAGATATGGTTATTGCAATGAATCGAAGATTGTGTTATATAGGTTTCATTAAAACCTCGTTTAGATTGAAGGTCATTCGTGGTCGAGAGGTCTAAGACATAGCAGATCTCATGGTAGCTTTCCTTATGATTCAAATCCTGCCGAAATCATTTCAAATTGTCGGTTGTTTATAACCACGTTCCGTTAATCTTCGTTAATTTCTGTAATATATATGTATTATATGATGATAAAGATTAAACAAATTCCATAAAATATCAAATGCAAAATGAAAATAAAATGTTCTTCTCTGACGTTTAAGTGTTCGGATCCATTTTGCATATTGATTTTGAAGACAGTTATCTCATCGCCTCTCCGAAGATTAGTATTACTTTCATTTCGTCTCGGTTATACTTTTCACACGATCTCCTTTCAATGCTTATAAGCCAAAGTTAATTTTACATTTTGCAGGAAGGACCAATATCAACCACTTATGAACTGGAGGTGCTCAACCGAGGAGGAGGAATTCCCCGCCAAGGGAGAATATTTTGCTTTTTTACAAGTTTCTCATTGACTGTCATCTTCATCAAAATGCAATTGATTTAAATAACTTGTTCTTTTATTGAATTTTTGTTTATTGATTTAAAATGCCCGGCCGTAATATTGAACTTTTTGTTTATTGATTTACAATGCCCTGCCGTAATATTGAACTTTTTGTTTATTAATTTACAATACCCGGCCGTAATATTCAACATTTTGTTTATTGATTTACAATACCCGGCCGTAATATTGAACATTTTGATATTTCACTGCGTAAAGGTGATACCATGTCTAAAGCAAGCAAACTTACCAAAGTTGATTTACAATACCCGGCCGTAATATTGAACATTTTGCTTATTGATTTACAAGACCCGGCCGTAATATTGAACTTTTTGTTTATTGATTTACAATACCCGGCCGTAATATTGAACTTTTTGTTTATTGATTTACAATACCCGGCCGTAATACTGAACTTTTTTGTTTATTGATTTACAATATATAATACTGTTTAATTAAAACCAGAATATCTACTTAAATATGAGTATCGATGAAAAATAATGATCAAACAAATCATTTCAAACATATATATATATATATATATATATATATATATATATATATAAGAGAATAGCAACCCGTGAAGATGGAGAGGAAAGATTTTATCTAATTGATATGAAATATCAACCTGATAAAAATAGAGAGCTCAATGGATATTACCCAAAGCAAATACACTCCTGATCAAAAATTTAAGACCACTTAAAAATCTTTAAAAAGAATTTTTTTTTTACAGAAAGATTTTAAACTCCTCCCACTTAAGGTTGCCAATACTACAATCTAAAAGGTTATGGAAACAAAAAGCTACATTCCAAACATTTTATTTAGTAATTTACATTTTTATAAAATGAGGCGATTTACACATGATCTTTATCGAAATGGCAAACAATATTCAACAAAAAATGAACTTTGAGAAGCCATCTTCAGAAGCTGGAGCAACATCACCCACACCTTAATGGAAACGCTTATTTCTAGCATGCCCGACAGAATTTTTGAACTCATCAAAAGCAGTGGAGGTAGACTTCATTATTAAATTTAGTTGTTGAATATTTTCATACACTTTTTGACAATTTCGTAGAATTTTTGTCTCTGGTCTTATAATTTTGATCATGTGTAAATCGCCTCATTTTATAAAAAT
Source organism: Ascarosepion bandense (assembly GCA_037127315.1). Lineage (NCBI taxonomy): Eukaryota > Metazoa > Mollusca > Cephalopoda > Sepiida > Sepiidae > Ascarosepion > Ascarosepion bandense. The sequence goes on from JBBBDQ010000264.1 coordinate 4,335,960, forward strand.
GTAAATTTCTAAATAAAATGTTTGGAATGTAGCTTTTTGTTTCCATAACCTTTTAGATTGTAGTATTGGTAACCTTAAGTAGAAGGAGTTTAAAATCTATCTGTAAAATAAATTTCTTTTTAAAGATTTTTAAGTGGTCTTAAATTTTTGATCGGTAGTGTATATTGAGAGAAAAACTCAAAACAAAAATAATTTTTTTTTTAATTTTTAAAAAAGGAGAAATGTTTTAATAAAAGAGTCCATTTTTTTTTTAATTCTAAAAAGTTTATATTTAAAATTTTTCTGTCAGGTAATATTTGTGAATGTAAGTGCAAACTCTGTTCCCAATTTTTTTTCAATTTATTTATTTATTTTTCTCTTTCTTTCTCTCCCTCTTAATCTCAAATTAAATGTTATGTCTGGCTCAAATGTTATAATGGCTCAAATGTTATAATGTTCACTTATCTTGTCAAAAACTGCCTTTAAAAATAGTCTAAGTAAATTTAAAATTACTTTTATTTTTCTCCGGTCCAAATGGGAAAAAATTTAATAAAGATTTTGTCTTGAAAAGTTTTGAAAGTTTCTATTTAAATTTTCTTAGTTTTAAAAAAAAAAAATGTGTTAGCTAAAATTTGTGACTGTATGGGTTTCTGTCCCTTTTCTCTTAACTCTTTTCCTTCTCTTCCCCACTTTTTTGTATATGTATATATATTTCTTTCTAAATAATGTGTGAGAGACTAATACTGTCTGGGTGCTGTTTTAGTCATGTATATTCCTTCCTCTTTTTGGTTTGTGTAAATTGTTTTATTCATGTGCAGTTTAATTCCTTATTCTGTATTGTGTTGTATGTGCGATTGAACGTATCTATTCTCAATTGATTTCCGGTTTTAAAATCCGTCGGTTATAACCCGTATGTTTTCTTTTCATTTTTTAATTATTTTTTTTAATATTCTGAGTGAAATTAACATTTATTTCTTCATCGGAAAAATTGCTGAAATAAATTTTGGATATATAACCGTCTAATTATGGGCTATCTATCTATCTATCTATCTATCTATCTATCTATCTATCTATCTATCTATCTATCTATCTATTTCTCTCTCTCTCTCTCTCTCTCTATATATATATATATATATATATATATATATATATTAGTTCCTATAGCTCTCAACTTCTGTTCATGAAAACCTGACAAACAAAGTGAGAATTTTCTTTCGTATGGCTTTCGGTCTCTTTCTGTCGGTTGATATAATTTTTACAATTTAAAGAAATATAAGGAATTATATATATATATATATATATATATTAAAGCCAAAATACGACGTTTAGAACGGCTCATGATTAAACATAATAGACATTCATTGTCTCTTATTTTTAACGGTATATGTTTAGAAAAAAAATTTAAAATTTTATATTAATTTGTAGAGGAGATGTGATATTATTATTAATTTAAAAGTGTATTAAATGCATATATATATATATATATATATATATATATATATATATATATATATTGCATTTAATACACTTTTAAATTAATAATAATATCACATCTCCTCTACAAATTAATATAAAATTTTAAAGTTTATAAGTTATATTCTCAATTGATTTCCGGTTTTAAAATATATATATATAGAAAAGTTAGACATTATGCTATTTCCAAGCAAAAATGAACTATTGAATGAAAGAACACGAAATTAAGTGTAACCATACTAAAAAAAATACCTCGTAGGTGCATACAACCATGGATGAAACCTCATAATTCCTTGTAATTTTAAAAATTACGCGTTCAAAAATTCCCTGCCACCTGAGCGAGAAAAATTAAACACCGTTACGTGAACGTTCTTAAAAAAACGGTGAACGGTAAAATCAATTATTGAAAATCGCCTGAAGAAACCACTCATGGTAGAAACCTAGATCGCGTAATAACTAGTTTATAAATGGAATATATATATATATATATATATATGTGTGTGTGTGTGTGTGTGTGTGTGTGTGTGTGTGTGTGTATGTGTGTGTGTGTGTGTGTGTGTCTTCTACTTTAACATATTTCGCTGATGAAACATTATTTCTAATACATTCATTATTCCGTTGCCAATCAGATTTATTCATAGATAGATAGATAGATAGATAGATAGATAGATAGATAGATAGATAGATAATGAACCTAATTAGATAGATAGATAGATAGATAGATAGATAGATAGATAGATAGATAGATAGATAGATAAGAACCTAATGAATAGATAGATAGATAGATAGATAGATAGATAGATAGATAGATAGATAGATAGATAGATAGATAGATTTTCTAAAGTCATTAATGTTTGTTTTGTAAAAGTAAAGAAGAGAGTTGATTTTAATTAATTTCTTATCTGCTACCATCTTCAGTTTTCAAGGCTTAAAAACATTGATTAGGTATTTATTAAAAGAAAACATTGCTTCGAGCGCGACTTCACGGTAAATATTTGTAAAAAACAAAATTGGATCCCAAGAGCCAATTTTTAATTTACATTATTATCTTATTGTAATTGTATTTGTTTTTATATTCATTTGTTCGCCCGACCATCACTCCCTGCCAGTAACTCATAAGTAATAGACTAATTTTGATAGCGTGGAAAGAGTGGGGAAGATATTACTTGGTTTCAGAGAGAAAATACAAGGAATAAAATAATAAATGCCATTTATGGTCAGGTGCCCCTGCCGTTCTCCTCAGTGTTCTTGACAAGCTCCAAAGGAGAGTCTGTAATGTGATAGGTACTGATCTGGCGACTCGACTGCAGCCACTTCCCCATCGTCGAAATGTGGCCTCCCTTTGTCTATTCTGTAAATACTTTCATGGCTTCTGCTCGGATGAGCTTAATTCACTGATGCCTCCTCAACAGGTGTTTACTCGTGCAACCAGACTGGCAACAGGGTCCCACCCATTCACAGTCAGGTTAGCCAATTCTTCAGACGACAATTCTACTCCTGCAGCTTCCTCTCTCGCACTTCCCGCCTGTGGAACTCACTCCCGTATTCTTGCTTTCCTGACGGCTACAACCTCCAGAAATTTAAATGCAAAGTCAATACTCATCTACTAACCACTGGTCTCTAGCTCTCTCCTCTCCCCTGTATAACCTTCCCTTTCTCTCCACCTATGTATCTGTCATCGCTCCTGCTTTCTCAGCTTTCTATTGTTCCTTTCTAACTAGTTTGTACTCCTCACTATTTTCTAATTAATCTTTTTACATTTATGTAACCCCCTGCACATCAGTGGCGTTTCCGCCTTGCTCGGGGTGAAATGATAAAAAAAAAAAAGGAAAATGTTAAAAAAGTAAACTAGTTATTGTGATTATTATTAGTAGTAGTATTAATAGTATTAATAGTAACAGTAGTTGTAGTTTTCGGGAGTTATAAAAACCGATGGAGTTGACGAATGTTTTATATCCCATGAGTGCAATGCAATTTTTTATTTGACCTTTTTTATTCAATTTGTTGATAAAGGACGTCGACCCAACAAGGTTTACGAAGAAAGGTGTGAACAGCCAAGACAATGAGGAGACAAAGGTAGAGGTTTAACAATAACTAAACGTTGGTGTTTTATTTTACAGAATGTACAAGGGTGTACTGACTGGTATAGGTATGTTTGAATTGGTTCCTAGTCCGGTGGCAGTCGCTTCAGTTGTGTCGACGAGTGTTGAGTTGATCAGTGCTGAATCGAAGAGCCGTTAGCGGCAGTAGCTGGTAGGATGATTCGCCGGGTCGGTAGGGACGAGTCCGTCTACAGGGACGAGTCAGTAAGGCGAGCACGGAAGCGGGGTCGTGTCGAAGGGTAGCACTCAACGACGGCAGAATCCCTAAACAGGGCTGTGTCAAAGTAATGTCGCCGAGGAAGCGGGATCATACCAGAGGGTAGCGGTCTACGAAGGCGGAACCTGAGAGGCAATACGACTTCAGCGGCAGATCGACTGTGGGTGTAGGATCGTGCCGAAGGGTATTCTCTCAGCGAAACCGGAGTCTGAGACGCAATACGACTTCAGTTGCAGATCGACCGTAGAATCAGGCTCCTACTGAAGGGTATTCTCTCGACGAGACTAGAGTCTGAGAGGCAATATATCTTCAGTGGCAGATCGACCACGGAAGCACTCACTTCCCACCTGTGGAATTCCCTTTCATATACTTGCTTCCCCGACAGCTGCAATCTCCAGGAATTTAAATGTAAGGTCAATAGACATCTGCTATCTCACTAACTCGCATCCATTCTCTCAAGCTCTATTTCATCTACTCCACCCACATCCTAGGTATCCTCATCCGTCTATTATCCTCCTCCTGACATTTCCTATAACTAACCCCTCTTTCTCATCATTTTCTCCTATGTAACCCCCTGCGCAACAGTGGCAGTAGAATTCCTTGTTTCGGATGAGATGACTAAAAAAAAAAAAAAAAAAAGGATCGTGCCGAAGGGTATTCTCTCGGCGAAGCCAGAATCTGAGAGGCAATACGACTTCAATGGAAGATCGACCGCGGAAGCAGGATCGTGCCGAAGGGTATTCTCTCGGTGAAGCCAGAGTCTGAGAGGCAATACGACTTCAGTGGCAGATCGTCGACCGCGGAAGCAGGATCGTGCCGAAGGGTATTCTCTCGGTGAAGCCAGAGTCTGAGAGGCAATACGACTTCAGTGGCAGATCGTCGACCGCGGAAGCAGGATCGTGCCGAAGGGTATTCTCTCGAGCATTTTTTTTGAGATTCGAAACAAAAGGATTCTCATTCTTCTTCCTGTTAGATTTTCAAAGTCCATAGTACCGTTTCCTTGGGAGCGAAGGAAAAATCTAAGGGTGGTGGGGAAAAAGTAGCAGTTCGTGGGCAGTTTAAAAACGGAATGGTAGAAGATATTTGGAAGAATATATTGTCACTTGCAATTGAGAAACTAATGTGATTTACAAAACGTGAAACTAGCATAAGTGTTATACACGAAGCATGGTTTTATTTTATTTTATTTATTTATTTTTTTGTCCGAAGGACGAGTGTTTTTTTTTTTTTTTGTTTTTTTTTTCATTTTAGTAATATTATCTGGACATGACGATTAATACTTCAGCCAAATCAGACAACTTCAGTGCTTAATGTTCTGGTGTTGCATGTATCGCAGTATAGCCACGTAGGTTTGTTCAGAGACACCCAATATAATAGCACCACTGAATATATATTTACAGTGTTAGAGGAGTTGCTATTTTGGACTTGCAGTAAATATAATACTAAAAAAGAAATGTCTTCATATAGGTGGGGGAGGGACTCTAGGGATGCGAACTGGGAGAAAAGAGGAGTCGGTAAATAGAAAATATTTGTGAACCACTGCTCAAAAATCTTACCAATCTTTAGATTCACGCATCAAAGATCATCCATCTCATACTTAATCCCAACTTGATTTTTTCATAATAATTTTTTATTCAGATTTCAAATCATTAAAACTATTCTTGTATCTCTGTCTCCAGTCATCTATCTGCTTGGCTAATATATATATATATAAAAGGCAATCTGTGAGTCTATGTGTGACTGTTCCTTATGCACGCTTACATTTTTTAAGCTACGCCATTGAAAATTTCTAGGGACACATATCTACACGGAAGCCAGGTCGACACATACTTTTTGAGTTTAAGTTCAGCAATTTTCCCTTTCGCACTTTTTGGCCAGTGAAGCAGATTGTTTGCATTTGCTCCGTAAAACATCTAAGATCTAAGATGGTTTCTAAATTACGTCACAGATATCAAATCACACGTGTCAAACACGACTAAAATATTTTTTATTAAAAAAAAAATAATAATAAATGACCCTTTATATTTAATTTTTATTCCGACGTTTTAAAAATTCATTTGGTCAACAAAATCATTAACCACTGGACTCTAGCTCTCTCCCCACCCCCGTATAACCTTCCCTTTCTCTCCACCTATGTATCTGTCATCGCACCTGCATTCTCAGCTTTCTATTGCTCCTTTCTAACTAGTTTGTACTCCTCACTCTTTTCTAATTAATCTTTTTACAGTTATGTAGCCCCCCGCTCATCAGTGGCGTTTCCGCCTTGCTCGGGGTGAAATGATTAAAAAACAAAAAAAAAAAAAATAATGTGAATATTTTTCACCGTAATTTTTAAACAAAAGATATATTTTTTAAAAAAAGAGTTTTTTTTAAACAAAACAAAATGTGTAAAAAAAGAATGCCAATGATTAGTTTAGTTATTTAAGTTATTTTTTTTTCAGATTTAATATTCCATACTTTAAAAAATAAAATTAAAAAAAACAGTTTTTGCTAAATATTTCATGCAGGAAATCAACTGTCTGTAATTCGTGTGGCATTAATGTAAAATTTTCCTTTAAAATTAAATGTCTACATTTTTAAATATTCGAAATTTTCTGAACTGAGAGCGTAATAGTTTTTATATTTCTAATTTCAGTAAAACAAAATAAATCATTTTTATTTTTATGTTAAATTCATTTAGTCGACAAAAAATGTAAATATTTACCCCCGTACTTTTGAAACAAAAACAAACGCAATGTTGTTTACAATGTCACACAAAACATCAAATCTTTCTTGGAAATTTATTTCATTTCTGACTACGAGGCCCAAAGCCAATGCTCGCGAATCTACCTTCAATACTCGCGAAGGAGGTTCTACTGGATAGTTGTTGTTATTATTATTATTTGTTATTATTTGTGGTTGGTGTTACTGTTATCTACTTCTCTCATTGGTATCTTCTCCTACTACTAAAATCTTCTGAGTTGTACGGGCAACGCCGGGCTATGATGCTAGTTTAGTTTATTTTAGAAACTTACTTGAAGAAGAGTGTGTGCGTTGTGGGGCAGTGGATATCAAACGACAAATCGGGGAGCCGAGTTCGAATCCCAGTCAAATTCCTCACATTCACTTACGCACAAATACCCTTGGGAAAGGTATTGATCCGTCTCTTCCCTCCAGTTTTGGGTAAAATAATAGGACAGATTGGGTTCTATAACCTTCGTTGGCAACCAGTCTACCACAGAAAGCAATGGCAAGCTACTGCGGTGCGGGATAATTTTCTGCTCAGCCAGTCATGTCTCTTTCGAGACATGATCGCCCAAAGCGTGTTTCACGTCTGATACTTAATTGACTGACTGAATAGTTAAAATCATGATTAAGGCTTCTACTGGTCTTAAAGTGGGGGATAGGTTTTCTATTGTTATGAAGTAATAAACTGATCTCCCACGAATTACTAAGTAATAATATAATTCATCTCTTCTCCATCTAGCTATGAGTCAAATAATAGGACAGATTGGGTTCTATAGCCTTGGTCGGCAACCAGTCTACCGCAGAAAGCAATGGCAACCTACTGCGGGATAACCTTCTGCCCAGTCAGTCATGTCTCTTTCGAGACATGATCGCCCAAGCGTGTATCACGTATGGCACTCAACTGACTGACTAAATATAATAGTTGGAATCATGATTAAGTCTTCTACTGGGCATAAAGTGGGGGATCAGATTTATATTGTTATGAAGTAATAAACTAATCCCCCACTAATTACTACTTAATAATATAATACATCTCTTCCCCCTCTAGCTATGAGTCAAATAATAGGACAGATTGGGTTCTACCGCAGAAAGCCATGGGAACCTACTGCGGGAAAACCTTCTGCCCAGTCAGTCATGTCTCTTTCGAGACATGATCGCCCAAAGCGTGTATCAGGTATGGCACTTAACTGACTTGAAGAAGCCTAGTGCAGCACCCACGCTGCAATACAACAGACTCGTGAATGGTCTCAACTTGCAGGAAAAATACAAGCACAGTGTGAAAAAATACAAGGGACGAATTGGAAACAGAAACTCGACATGAGACGCACGAAAGGAAGCGTTTGCGAGTTCAGCAAACGACGTCGTCCCAAAGGAGTACAAACGCAGAAGAAGAAAAATGAATGGATCACAGATAAGATTTTCGACAAGTTGCAAAAGAGACAGAAAACAAGGCCAAGAAATGGGTCGGGATACAGAAAAGTACGCAAGGAAATAAGGAGCAAATGCAGACAAAAATGCAGACTAAAGAGGAACGGCTTGTGATAAATGCTCAGAAATAGAGAGATTCAGTATGACTAATAAAGGAGACATACATTAAAAAAATAAGAGGACAATCGACATGCTCCTCAACAGGATGCATAAAATCCAAGGATGGAACGTTTATATTAAAGTGAAGAAGTGATTCTTGCATTGCGTGTTCTTTTCAGCCGTCGTGGGTCACTAGTGAAGCTATAGAGAAATGGTTAATGCTTATTAATTCGGTCTTGTGTCATACATAACCGAACTCCCTACAGCTTAGGGTTTATTTTATTTTCATCAGAAGGTTATTTTCGTTATCATCACCAGAAGATTGGAAATTGACTGGTTGGTTGTGTGTATTTGTGGGTTATAGTGGAAGAATAAAATTGCATGTTAAAATAGAAACCAATAACTAAAACAACACAAAGAACATATTTAGCTGTTTCAAAACTGCTCACTCGTTGAACTCCCTACTTGTTTCATATTCTAAAATCACCGCTAATAAAGACACCAACTAATAAAAAAGGAAACCTTTTTAGGAACGTGAATCTTGTATTAATTCTACAATTAATCGCTCGAAGAACTGTTTAGAGCTGAACAATTCACCCGAGATCTTTCATTTCTTTAAAGAAAATTGCTTCTGCTCTTCTCATAGCTTTCGTTTTAACTTATTCCTGTTAGCAAATGTTCTCTCACATAAAAGCAGTGTTAAGTCCACAACGAAGTTGCCTAACACCTGAACATTTAAAAAATGTGTTATAGATTATCTAAGCTGGACAGTAATGAAACGGCAAAAAATAAGCAAACTGGTTAGAAAAAGAAAAATAGACCTTGTTTTGATAAATATTATAAATATTTGATTGTTGTCAAAGTTAAGAATGCAGGAAAAAATGACCCTTGTCAGGAAACTATTTGATTGTTTTGAAACCAGCTTAACCAATGTGAGATAATATGGGCCGTAAAATTACGTAAAAAATGTGTCAAAATATGACGTAGTCGATTATATAAGGGAGAGAAATTGGTAGTAGTGCAGTCGGCGAGTATTTGAGATCGAAACCCAGACCGAGAACGACATAGGAAAAACCGCGGACGAGTGCGGCCTCTGTCTCCCCTCGATGCGTGTTCGCTGACACCTCCGAACCCACCTTCTACTTTACGCAATGTCACCTGAAGAGCGAATAAAAGATATGTTGTCTAGATTTGTTTATATATACGGATTACTGCCTTAATTTTTTAAGTGAGAATACCATTATTTTAACAATGTAAAGTTCGTGCGATTTTCTAAGAGAGAAGACATCAAGTTTTGACCCCGTTGTCGAATTAATAATCGTCATTCCATTGCTGTTATACAACATATATGTCATTTTGGTTACAGTTTAATTTTCATCGTCCTTAGCTCCAGGTTATACAACACGCTAGTCATTTTGGTTTTCAGCCTAGGTCACCCTGGTATACGTCACTGGTATGCCGCAATTGTGCAAAACTCAGATTGAAGCCAATTGCGACAGAGAAAAAATAACGCATAACTTACTTAACATGCTTGAGTAAATGGATGGTGGAACAATGTTTAGGAGAGATAACGGAAAGAATAAATTTATTGAGAGCTAGAAAGGACAGAAAATAGTGGAGAACCACGTACGCCAACGTCCTCAAAAGACAGGGCATATAGAAGAAGATATATAATTACTTCAGAAAGTATAAAAGTAACCTAGAAGACAAACAAAAATGTTAGGGAGCAAACCCCTTTTACTTCCTGTAGAATAGCTTATATATATATATATATTAAAGAAATAGAAATAAATTGTTCAGACATCTTCCTGGGTTAAGGTTTCGCAAAACTGGAATCCACTTTATCCTATTTCTTGATGTTGAGCACTTTAATGGTAAAAAAAAACTGCTTGTCTTAAAACCGTTATCCTTCAGAAATACACTGGTTGACTGTTTTCATCATTTTTTTTCTGTTTTTTTTTTTTTTTGTTTTTTTTGTTTTTTTTGTTTTTGTTTTTTTGGCGGGGGCTTCCAGCGTTAATAGTGAATTATAAGTTGTCTCTCTCCTATGACGGTTGCTTTATTGAGGCTTAAGAGTCCAGTCTACTATACTATTGCTTGTAATAGAGTGGAAAGAGAATGAATGGACCCATGCATTTTTCAAGTCCATAGTACAACAGCTTCTGTCAACATTTGAACTCTGTTGAGGTTCCATTTTCCGTAGCGATAACTATTACGCTACACGCACACACATACACAACGCGCGCATACACATACAAGCGCACACACATACACATACATGCACACAGGCGCACACATACACACAGAAGTACACACACAGAAGTACACACATCGTACACACGCATACACATATACACGCCCACACACTATACACTCACACGCACACACAAGTGCACACAGAAGCACACACTCACAAGCACACACACACGCAGCGACAAACACTTACACACATACACGTACACGTGCACATGCATGCATGTACGCACAAACACACAAGCACGCACACATGCACGCAAACGCACAAATATATGTACACACACGTGCAAGTGCACATTGACATACACACGCACGCACAAACACCTACCCACACATGTACATACGCATATGTATACACGTATACATGAACACACACCGGTACATACAGGTACACGCATGCACACACATGTAGTCGTGCACACACACGCAAACACTTACATACACTCACACTTGTACACTCGCACGCACTCTCGCATACACATATACACACACACACACGTACACGTGCGAACACACGCACGCAGAAATACTTTCAATATTTTCTTTGTCCATTATTTTGTTTTGTTTTTGTCGTTTTTTTTAATATTATTTACACTTGGTCACTTGCCCTATCTATACTACCAGGCCCAGTGTTAGTACAATAATAATTGTCTGAAGAGACATCACTGACTGGACAGAAAATTTTCTCGCAGAAGATTCCTTTTTACTTTCTGCGATAAACTCGTTGCCAACCAAAGCTATAGAACCCAATCTGCCCTGCTATTTAAACATAACTGAAGGGAGAAAAGATTAATTAATACTTAAGTGTATTTGTGCGTATGTGAATGCAAGGAATTAAACTGGAATTCGAACTCGGCTCTCCAAATTCTCGTTTCGAGCCGATATCCACTGCAACACAACGCACAATATCAATTACTGTCACCAAAATTCAAGAACTATCGCTTTAACTGTAACTTGAAACTTAAACTCAACGGAAAACATGTCAAAGAATAACTGTGTAATAAAAAAAAAATGACAAGATATCCCTGGATTAAATAAAGGGTTCAATTCGACAAGCACCTGATGACGGCCGGAGATAGCAACGGACGAACCATTGTGAAAATAATAACAAAGTTGAGAACGATGGTGTTGGCAATATTTCAGAATCATTTTTTGAATAGACGCTTCATTTTATTTTAGAACGGCATTAATTGCGTCTATTGGCTTGTGCACTCGATTTCTCTCCCGATATTTTTCTCACTTCAAACACTATTATTCCTGCCGTAGAACATATTTTCTTTAATAATTTAATCTTTTAATTGAAGTAGATAGACTAAAATATCGCCCGGTTCACACTCCACCCACGTCTATTGAACAGGTGAAGAGGCTCATCCCTTGTTTCCTGTTTAGGATGTGGTTTCCGGTTTTTCTCTTGTCAAATCTTTTCACTCTTACGTAGCCCCCTGCGCATCAGTGGCGTTTTCGCCTTGCTTGGGGTGATATGATTAAAAAAATAAATAAATAAAATAAGATTTCACTAATACGTAAAAAGATAGATGTAATACACACTGTTTAATAATAAAAAAGATAGGGCGTCTTTTTCAAATACGAAGTGTCCAAGTGTTGAAGTAATAAAAATGTTGGTTCAAAATGAATCCATAAATTCTTTAAAAATTGTTTTGTTTACATTTTTAGACACCTTTCTGGTTTAGAGTTTAGCCGCACTGGTATCTAGTCAGTTTAGTGCCATACATGATACACGCTTTGGGCGATCATGTCTCGAAAGAGACATGACTGACTGGGCAGAAGATTATCCCGCATTAGTTTGCCATTGCTTTTTGCGGTAGATTGGTTGCCAGCCAATGCTATAGAGCCCAATCTGTTCTGTTATTTAACCCATAATTAGAGGGAAAGGCGGATTAATACCTTTCGCAAGGGTATTTGTGCGTAACTGACTACAAGGAATACAACTGGAATTCGAATTCGTTCGGAGTCGATATCCACTGCACCTTAACACCCTTTTGTCATATTTCTTAATACTAGAATATTCTGCAAACCTCGCAGTACTTAGTATTATTGGAGTTATCGCTAACATTTTTGTCGAGATCTGCAAACTCTATGTTTCATTCAATAGGCAAACCAGTCGATCGAATCTGAATAAACTGAACCGTTTAGAAAAATACTTTTACAAAAATCTTACTTCACGGTTTAAACATTAATTTAATTTTATAGGACTTCTTGGTAAACAATATTATTTCCTCTTTCCTTTATAACAACGAAGAATAAATTCTTAGGATTTCTTACTCTTGAGCATGCAACATACATTGGTCATGCGTAAATATTTCTTTCTGGGGCCAAATTTCAATCTTTTGAAGTATTTGACCTTGTAATTTTGTTTAAACTTCTCACAAATGCAGGACGAACTGAAACTGGATTCTTGTATATATATTCTGAAAGAAAATACAGGGTGTCCATAAAGTCGGTGTTCATTTTGAAAAATTATAACTTTGTATTTGTCATAGAAATAATCTGTAAAAAATGTTATAAAGTTTGATGTACCTATTTTTAAGTATGGTTATTCAATAATTCTTTACCCCAAAATTTGCAACAATTTTTAGATAAATAAAAAAATATGAACTGCAAAATCGTATTTCCCTTTGTATTGCTAATGATGGAAGACACGTGGAAACTTAAATGAAATTTCAATAAAACCATAAAAAATATAGATTTACTTCTTTCTAATCTTTTTACAAATTATTTCTATCGCAAATACAAATAAAGTTAAATAATTTTTTTTAGGTGCAACGAACTTTATGGACATCCTGTACATGCAAAAAAACAAAACAAAACCAAAACAAAAAAACAAACAAACAATATTGCATTTTTATTAAATAAGTATTTGTTATTTAAATCATTCAATTGTTTTTAAATTGTGGGAGTATTTTTATGTTAAATAATAAAATTTTTATTTTTCCAAAGATTTAATGAAAATTTATTGTAGTAAACGCACTCAAGTAAAATCAACTGTACTTTATACTCCATTATCCGTTTTCACTTCTCCCCAAAATTTGTTTTTTTTTTTATCGATCAATACATGGCTATTTTAGAGGGTTTGATGGACGGAATCACAAAATTAAACATTTGACTTACTAAGACTTCTTGCGTTGAAGACAGACAGATTCAGTTTTGGGTGTATCTACTATTGTTTCTACATTTTAATTATATTGCATTTTTCAAATATCTTCATCATGTATTCGAACTTAATTTGCTTTGGCAACAATGTCATTTACAGTCGTATCCAATAACGTGAATCTGAGTAACATTAAACAAATGACATCCATTTTAGCGATGTTGCTACGGTTTCAGTATATTTATGCAACCTAGGCCATAAAGCTTTTTTGAGTAACAACAAGACAAAAATTATTCAAATTCTTTATGATCATAAAACATAATAAAAATGTTTCATTCCGTGCAAGAGAGCATCGTACAACTTAAGAAAAAAAATTGTTTCAAACTCAGTTTCATACGTTCAGTCAGTTAAGATTATCGCACAGTACATTGCCATTGCTTTCTGCGGTAGACTGGTTGCCAGCCAATGCTATAGAACCCAATCTGTCCTGTTATTTGACTCACGGCTAGAGGGAGAAGAAACGTATTATATTATTATGTAGCAATTAGTGGGGGATCTGTTTATTACTTCATAATAATAGAAAACCGATCTCCCATTTTATGACCATTAAAAGTCTTGATTATAATTCCAACTGTTATATTCAGTCAGTCAGTGAAGTGCCATACGTGATACACGCTTTAGGCTATCATGTCTCGAAAGAGACATGACTGCCTGGACAAAAGATTATCCCGCAGTAGGTTGCCATTGCTTTCTGCGGTAGACTGGTTACTAGCCAAGGCTGTAGAACCCAATCAGTCCTGTTATTTAACTCATAGCTAAAGGGAGAAGAGATGTATTATACTATTACGTAGTAATTAGGGGGATCAGTTTATTACTTCATAAAAATCGAAAACCGATCCCCCACTTTATGATCAGTAGAAGCCTTAATCATATTTCCAACTATTATATTCATTCATTCTGTTAAGTGCCTTACGTGATACACGCTTTGGGCGATCATGTCTCGAAAGAGAAGATCATTCCGCTGTAGGTTGCTATTGCTTTCTGCGGTAGACTGGTTGCCAGCCAATGCTATAGAACCCAATCTGTCCTGTTATTTGACTCACAGCTAGAGGGAGAAGAAACGTATTATATTATTATGCAGCAATTAGTGGGGGATTAGTTTATTACTTCATAATAATAGAAAACCGATCCCCCATTTTATGACAAGTAAAAGTCTTGATTATAATTCCAACTGTTATATTCAGTCAGTCAGTGAAGTGCCATACGTGATACATGCTTTAGGCGATCATGTCTCGAAAGAGACATGACTGTCTGGACAGAAGATTATCCCGCAGTAGGTTGCTATTGCTTTCTGCGGTAGACTGGTTGCCAGCTAAGGCTATAGAACCCAGTCTGTCCTATTTTTTAAGCCATAACTGGAGGGAAGAGATGGATTAATACCTTTCCCAAGGGTATTTGTGCGTAAGTGAATGCAAGGAATTCAACTAATATTCGAACTCGGCACCCCGATTTCTCGTTCCGAGTCGATATCCACTGCACCACAACGCACACGCGATCTGAAAAAGTCTAGATACGGAAATTACTTTTAGTCGGCGAATAGGAACACAGATGAAAACTGAGATGCGCAATCACCCACTTAAGAGTAGTAAAGAGTTATTCGAAGCCATTGGAGCTCCAAATGGGCCTCAAATATCACATTGACGCATATTGAAGCGTTTAAGAACGTGCACCAAACCAATGTTTGCCCGGCTTTGAAGTCAAATCATTTCATTAAGCGTGTCAACTGGGTCAAACAGTATGAAAGTGAATTTCCAGAAAGTCTTATTCATAGACAAGTGTAAGATGACGCTAGATGTCTCCGACAGTTAGCAAAATGAGTGGTGCTTAAAGAAGGAAGTTAAGCCTGTTCGGTTGAGGCGTAAACAAACAGGTGGATGGGGTTTTGTTTTGGGGGTTGAGTCATCGCTAATGAATTGGTCCTTTGAAGCTATACGTTAACTCTTAAAATGACCTCTTCCAATCATATTGAATTAACATAGCTTAAGAAGAAAACAGTGGTGTTCAAATAAGATCAACACATAAGTTTTAGTTCAAATTCCTAGTACAACTATTGAGTACTTAGTATTTTGAAACAGGCTCATCGTGTAGCCACTATAATGCCCGGATTTGAACCCCATAGAGAACCACTGGAGCATTTATTAATGGCGTCAAAACATTTGTATACCAAAAAGGGAATTTAGAAAACAACAGTAGCTGTTTTTTCATGAAAACATTCTCAAATTAATTTCTGTTGACTGCTCAATATCATTGGAAAATTCAAATTATATCAATTTAGATTATATCAATAATTCGTCTATATTTCTGAGAGGAGGTATTTTAATTATTTACATTATTTACATTGTTTTCTAACGAGTGTGGCAAGAGCGAATGAAAGTTGATGCAAAAATTATGAGAACAAATGCTCGGAAAATGTATTTATTTAAAATTTATAATTACCTGGGCATGATGGTAAACTGCACCCAGCAGCAAGGCCTCTGGCTGGGAGGTTGTGAGAAGCATGGAACCACCTCTTAATTACTGTTGTTCCCAGGTCCACCCTGACCCGAAGCGGTAGCACCTGTTCGGGTCCCAGCTATGGGCAAATAGTTAACCCCCACAAACTGGGGGCAAAACACTATGAAAATATAAAAATACACTTTAATAGAAATATATACATAAAAATAGACTTTTATAAAAAAAAAATATACAGTTTTGAAGGGAAAATATTACCAACAAAACATTTTTGAAGGGAAAAATATTATTCTCACAAAAACATTTTTAATACGAAATTGGAAGACATTTTCAGTTTTCTAAAATAAAAAAAAAAGATAAAAGCAAAACATCATTAAAATCTGACTAAATCAACCTTCTCACTATAACAGAACATTTAAAAAATACCTTAACCACCCCCACCCTTTTGGCATTAAATAACCCACAGAGGTGTTGATATGCCGTTAAACAAAAAATATTACCAACAATACATTTTTTGAAGAAAAATTATGACCATAACACATTTTTTGAAGGAAAAAAATTATTCTCAGCAAAACATTTTTGAATACAAAACTAGAAGACATTTTCAGTTTTCTAAAATAAAAGAAAATAAAAACAAAAATTATTTATTAAAATCTGACTAAAGCAACCTTCTCACTATAACCGAACATTTAAAAAATACCTTAAAACCCCACTTTTTTGTCATTAAATAACCCACAGAGGTGTTGATATGCCGTTAAACAAAACTCTAACTCAAACTCAAATAACTACGGTTATTCGTAGTTATAAACTTATTTTGATTTTTTTTCTTCTTCACAAATATTTTAATAAATATATGAGTAAATAAATTGTTTTCTTGGTTATTTCGGTGACGGTTTAGTAAGAGGCCTACTTTTTGAATGTGGTTTACGAAATTCTATCCCTGGTATACAGTGACATGCAAAAGTTTACAACACATTACAAAAAATGTGTTTTTCGGCATTTTTAATAGAGTTACATTAATTAAACTTTTACTGCCCATAGAACATAAATTTAGGTATTCAGTCAAATAATCAGATTTTTAAAAACCTTCAAAAAAGATATCCAACGAAAAAAAAACGATATTAGTAACTCAAAAGTTTGCAACACATTTTTACTCTCAGTGGACCTCAAATGGAATGACGATATCGAATCCATTGCTAAATCCGGCTCTATGAAAGTCGGTTCACTGTGCAGGGCCAGGAAGTTTTTCCCGGCTGAGTCCATCCTGCACATATATAAATCTACCATCCGCCCGTGTATTGAATACTGCTGCCACATCTGGTCGGGTGCCCCTGCTGTTCTCCTCGGGGTTCTTGACAAAATTCAACGGAGAATCTGTAATGTGATTGATACCGACTTGGCAGCCCGGCTGCAGTCACTCTCTCACCGGTGTGACGTGGCTTCCCTGTGCCTCTTCTATAAATGCTTTCACAGCTTCTGCGCCGATGAACTGGTGCCCCTAAGTATGAAGTTACTCGAGCTACTAGACTAGCGACTAGGTCCCACCATTTTACAGTTAAACAGATAAAATGTAACCGCAATTTCTACTCTAACATTTTTTTCTCGCACTTCCCACCTGTGGAATTCTCTTTCATATACTTGCTTCCCCGACAGTTTCAATTTCCAGGAATTTAAAAGTAATAGACACCTCTAATCGCAATAACTTGCATCCATTCTCTCAAACTCTCTTACCATCTACCTCACCCCCATCCTAAGTATCCTCATCCGTCTATTACCCTCCTCCCGACATTTCCTATAACTAACCACTCTTTCTCATCACTTTCCCCTCTGTAGCCCCCTACGCAACAGTGGAATGCCTTGCTTGCTGAATGTTCCAAATTAAGATGAATTTATTTTTAGAACGTCCCAGATTCATTTTATGATTACTCTTAGAAATGATTAAAGTACTGCGTCACTCTCTTTCTGTCAATCGTTCTTTAAACATTGACAAAATGGCGAAAAGCAAAGTAATTGATCAAGATCTCCGTGAACGTATTGTTGACGTTCATACAAATGGAGTTGTTTATAGGAAGACTAGCAGTATAGCCCGGTGTTGCTCGGGTATAATAAAAGCTTTAAAACTAATCTATAGTCCTGAATCTCAGACTCTTTGGACGTTGGCACGAAAGACTAAAAAGCAATAGTTGTTTCCAGTTAAAGCGAAACCGTAGACTGAAAGAAAAATGAATGGATGTAAGTCAAATTTTGATTTCCTGGTATCGATATCAAATAAGATTTTTCAGCGTAAACTGAATTTTGAAGGCTAAATAAGTCTTCTGAGTAAATGGTATCATGGCTGAGACCAAGAACTACAATTATACATACTTAGTGACAAACCCGAACCAAAAACTAAAACAAAAAGGCTTAAAAAAATACAGACATACAGGCAGATAAACAGACACACACGCAAACATCTTTTTTTCTTTTTTTTTTTTAATCGTATCACCCCGAGCAAGGCGGCAATGCCACTCATGTGCAGGGGGCTACGTAATAGTGAAAAGATTGGAAAAGAGAAAGCAGGAAACCACATCCTAAACAGGAAACAAGGGATGAGCCTCTTAACCTGTTCAATAGACGTGGGTGGAGTGTGAACCGGGCGATAGATAGATCTATCTACTTACTTTATATATATATATATGTATCATCGATTTTCTGCACTATTTTAAGAACTGCAAACTTGAAACTTCTGAATATCGTTTCTTATGTCCTTGTCTATGAGTGTATCATATTTGATTAAAATCGGACCACTCCTTCTATAACCCGATTTTTTCGATTATCGATTTTCAATATTTATCAGGGGTACCTCGACACAAAACCTAGCTAAGAACACTCGCAGACGCTTATCGTGCAACTGTGTAAATTTTCAAGAAAATCGATTCAGCCGTTTCGGAGTCTATAGGTAACGGACATACACACACACACACACACACACACACATACACACACACAGACAAAGTTCTATTTATAAATAAGTTTAGATATCAAGTCAGTCAAATGTGCTATTGAGTTCAGCTGATACGATAGTAGGTTACTGCATGACTTGTCATTTCATTGGTTAAAAAACAAAGCTCTGGTTGTCCTAGCAAGATAACCGAACGTACGGCAAGATTATTGTCGGAAAAAGTCTGTAACGAGCTCCGAGTTACGCTTAAAGAACAATATTTATTGTATTAAACATACAGTTATGGCACAAGGCCGAAAAGGGGAGAGATAGAGGGTGGTACTCATTTAATTATACTATACCTAGGTAAACACTATCACGACCCAATCACACATTACAATTTACACATTCACCACAAGAACCCATCCATCATCCCCCAATCCTTCATACACCACAATACCACAAATTTACAAGGGATACCTAAAAAGGAAGGAAATAACCAATGACAATAAAAATGCATTTATATACAATATAATATCCAATTTAAAACATTTAATGAAAGATGAAATGATGGGAGGGGGATGAACCCAAAAACAAATAAAAAATACAACAATTTTTTTAACTAAAATAATAAACAATGTTAGTAAGACCCGTCCATCCCAGAAAAAGTTTGGCTGCTGTATTCCGCCAAACGCACAATCAAGAAGCACACTCGCTAAGGGAGTAGTTACGCTTAAAGAACTTCAGGGAGGACTTGAAGTAAGTGGAATAAAAATGAATACGGATACAATTAGTCGTTCACTTCGTCGATCTGACATTTTCTCTGGAATTCCAAGGAAAAACACTTCTTAAGCAAAAAGAGATTTTTTTAGAATAATACTTACTGTTGTGGGATCTCTCCTTTTTCTATGATAATGGACTCGACTTGAGTATACATATACTCCTGCCATAGAGAGATCAACAGCCGATCCGTAAAACATTGTAAGAGATACTGAAATACAGAGAATACCGAGTAAACCATAATAGTATTACACAGCACCCGTCAGTTCCGACGTGGACATACTAATTCCAGCACGGCTTCACTTCAAAGACCTATATATATATATATATATATATATATATATATATATATATATATATATATATATATATTCTTGCTAATCGTATTCCTGGATTACTAACCTGCGTTCCAGTTTGTTTCTTTATGTTTAATATAACATATTTTTCTATCTCAAATATCTGTTTTGTTGTTCATTATTTTGTGCGTTTTCTCACCCGGAATCCACATTTACAAACAAGCATTGAATCAAATTTGCATCATTTTGGGAAAATGTACTTTGATCGGACGAATCTAAAACTGAACATTTTGGCAAAAAGGCTGTGGTAAATATCTGAAGAAAGAAGAGTACTGAATATTCG
The DNA here is from genome assembly GCA_037127315.1 of Ascarosepion bandense. Classification (NCBI taxonomy): domain Eukaryota; kingdom Metazoa; phylum Mollusca; class Cephalopoda; order Sepiida; family Sepiidae; genus Ascarosepion; species Ascarosepion bandense. The sequence continues at coordinate 4,356,200 of JBBBDQ010000264.1, forward strand.
CCGAAGAATACTATCCCAGCAGTAAAATTTGGAGGCAGATCAATCATGATCTGGGGTTGATTTAGTGGCCAATGGTGTAAGGAACATTGAAATAATAGAAAGAACGATGAATAAAGCATATTATGAGGATATTTTGGAGAGAAATTTACGTCAGAGTGCGCATTCACTCGGCTTGAAACCAAGCTGGGTTTTTCAACAAGACATCGATCCTAAACATACTGCAATCTTACAAAATCATGGTTAACTTCAAATAGAATAGACGTTCTAAAATGGCTAAGTCAATTTCCAGAGCTCAATCCGCTTGAAAAACTATGGAGAGCTGAAATTGAGAACTCAAACAAGAAATCCGCAAAACCTGCAAGGACTAAGAAAATTTTGTTCTGAAGAATGGGAAAAGTATTAACTAAGAAAAATGCAAAAAGTTTGTATGGGACTCTATTCTAAACGCCTACATGCTGCAATTAGCAATAACGATTACGCTACGAAATATCAGTAGAAGATTTAATAAATATATTTTAAACTTTTACGTTATTAAATATTGTTTTTTTCTTGGATATTTTTATTATTTAAATCTGATTACTTGACTAAAGGATGTGCGTCGTGGTGCAGTGGATATCGGTTCGGAACGAGAAATCGGGAAGCCGAGTTCGAATTCCAGTCGAATTCCTTGCATTCACTTACGCGCAAATAACCTTGGGAAAGGTATTAATCTGCCTCTTCCTTCCAGTTATGGGTTAAATAACAGGACAGATTGGGTTCTGTAGCCTTCATCGGCAACCAGTCTACCGCAGAAAGCAATGGCAACCTAATGCGGGATAATCTTCTGCCCAGTCAGTCATGTCTATTTCGAGACATGATCGCCAAAGCATGTATCACGTATGGCACTTAACTGACTGAATATTAGCAGTAAAGGTTTCATTAATTTGTGTCAGAAATACCTAAATAAAACTTTTTATAATCCGTTGTAAACTTTTGCGTAGCTCTGTAGTATGTGGCCTACCTTTAGGGTTAGGCTTAGGGAAAATAATTAGTTTTAATAAATAGCCGAATACTTATATCTATAAATATACACTTATTGAAATACAACACATTGAAACCGGGTAAGCAACATGCTATACCAGAATTAAAAATGTAGGCCACATACTATACCGGCGTTATTATTTATTTATAATATGGTAATTGTCTATATTTTAGGGATGAGGTAATATTTACAGTATTTACATTATTCAAACTATTGTTTTCATCTTTGTTGCTAATTGTACGACGTTTCGGCCGTTGTGCGCTGCGGTCTTCTTCAGATGCTAGAAATTTCGAACCGAACCCTTTATTACAATCACTGGGGTATATGAACTCCATTCCTTGCTTAGTAGTGCCTCTTCTGATAGTCATAAGTTATCTCCCTCTAACTTGTTCACCACTTTAAATCATTTCACCTCAAATAAGACGATAAAGCCACTAAGACGCAAGAGGTTATTGAGTGTAAAAATATATTACAGAAAGAGAAAAGAGAATTAAGTAAAACAGAAAATAACTATTGGTATTACCTATAAATCTTTGAAGATCAAAGTTGACTGGAAAGCAAGGAGCCCAAACAGAGTTTCACAAGCGAAAAGTACAGGAGAAGAAACTATTAGCATAGAACTTGCAGTTACATATAGGAATCTCAATTACAACTGAATAGTGAGTTCGATCTCATAATTTCGGTCTTGATTTAGAAAATCAATTAGGTACCCCGACGTGGTGTAATGGTTAGCACGCTTGTCTCTCTTACTTTCGGCCTTGTGCCACGTCTAAGCCATACTTAGAAAATCAACGTCAGGTATAAGTATTAACTATGAAAGATTATTACAGCATGGCTCGGAGCGACTAACAAAGAATAGTTCATATGGCCCAGATCAGCTAAGAGTACCTGGTCAGTTACCTTCACGATTACGTCACCTTCTGTTTCTCCTGGTTTGAACCCCTCGGTTAATATGTCGTTGGTGTGGGGAGAAAGCATCGAGAAAAGACTAAACAGCAGCCTTACAATATACAAATGATTCGTCAAAGGTCGCCATCATGGAGGCTTTAATAAACACGAATAAGAAACATATGATCTGGACGTACACCCCTGTGCAAATTAATTGAAACAAAACAAATAATGTCTTCCCAGGATCTTTCACACTTTCCCTGATCACGTATACGTCGTCTCTTGGCGTTGTTTTTCTCTTCGCATTTTCTTTTACAATTTTGGTACGCTTCCTTGGAGTAACGTACATCGCAGACAATGACCGTAGGACAACTAATCGGCAGTCGAGACAATAGTGTCTGGGCGTGATAGAAATCTGATGCAATCATGGATGACGCAATATTTTTAAAGACCAAAGAATTTCATCTAAAACCCCGTTTCTTCATCAAGTTGAACCAGAACGGACGCACGCGCACAATTGGGTCAATGAAAACGGCACCAAAAGTAAATTGAATGACGCCTGAATAAGTTGCGGAAAAAGGTTTTATATACAAAAAATAAAAAAATAAAAAAAAGAAATAAAATATAATAATCGTCAATTTCTTATCTTTACAACGTCTAAGAGTAATGTTTGTCTTTTTAACATTAATTCAAGCTTTTGCTGTCACTCCAAACGGGGTTTTCAAGTTGTAACGATTCAAAATATCTTATTCGAGCTATTCACCGAAGCCTTACGGAAACTGCCGAAGATTGATCTTTGTGGTGGAGGCGGCGGCGGCAAATTCGTCTTATCTGCCTTAGCTCAGTGCAGCAACTGGTCTTTAACTCTGGTTGGTACGTTGGTTAACTCTTTTTTGGCTTTTTTCTGTTTCTTTACATCTTCAGCCAGGACTCTATCAGAGGCGACCGTCTCTATCCCTACTGTCGTGGCTCCCTTCGACGTGGCAACCGTCACTGTCTCTACGGCTGGCACCCAACTGCGTGGCAATTATCTCTGTCTCTGTACATCTTTAGTCAGAAACTCTATCAGAGGCGACCGTCTCTGTCTCTACGGTCGTGGATCCTCAGTTGGGAACCGTCTCTGCCTTGCCATTTCATCTCGACTGGTCCCCAAACTCTCTTATTTTGGTTCTCCGGGGGTCTATTTTTATGCCTGTCCCAAATTATCTTGTGGGAGGCATGCCGGACGCGGAGTGTCCATGTAAATCAAGTCTTTGGCCAATCAAATCACCCCCACCTTCGCACTTTGAGGCGGAATCTCCTCCTTCCTTTAGTTTAACCAATGAAGTAGCAATATTTCTAGTGATATCATTCATTTTCGTCTTCTTCCCTTTTGATTCAACTAATTACATCATTTATTTTTCAGATTTTAAAATCTGTTTACAACGAATTCGATAATTTGAGGATTTAACCTTTCTTGGCCTCATCAAAAAAAATTTTTAACAATCCTGAAACAATGTTTTGACTACAGCTTATTTTCCGGCATCGCCAGCTGTAAGGCTTCCGTTTGTCACATAATGGCTGCCAATGTGATGACCCCGTCTGACCTACCGCTTACACCTGCAATATTTTTCAATTCACCCAGCACAGTTTCCAAGATTTTTAAAATTTTACAATATTTCTTTTTTCACAATTCATTACCTGCGTTCATATTGCAACCGAATAGACAATTATATTATCCATTAGGCTTATTTTTCTCTCTACTCATATTGGAACAAAATAATCTGCACAATTAATAAGACTAATAATAATAATTTCTTTCGCTCCGTCGTGTTAAAATAGTGTTACATTTTTCCGCATGCAAAAATAGTGTTATATATTTTTCTGCATGCAATAATAGTGTTACAGATGGTGTAATCCCATAGAATAGTGACATCTTCTATTTCTGTAACCGGTGCTAGATGATGGTCCGACCAGTGTTTGTTTACATATTTTCTAAAGTGTTAGTCCAGTGTAAATATTGCCCCATTCTATCGTGACAATATTTATATTCATTTGAGGCAAGTACAGCTATTTTATGACCACATTTTGTCTCGTTAAGTTAGCTGGTTAATGCTATTAGTGATAAGCAAAATAGTAAGGGAGACAAAGAGTCACCTTGAAATATTCCTCTGTTGATGTTTATTTCACCAGACTTATAGGTTCCATTTATATGCTTGAGGTAAAATGGTTGTTTTCCATATCGACATACATTGTTTGTTGAAATTTATGATAACGGGTGATACCTTGTACATATTTAAATACTTTAAGATTCAGGAATATGGTATACTGTCGAATGTCTTACGATAATCAATCCAGGAAGTACTAAAATTTTTCTTTTCATTGAAGCAGTTTTCCAAGATCATCCTATAAGAAATTATCTTTACATCCATAACAGCCCATTTGCACCCTTTTTCTTCAAGCGGCATATGTCATTCTTTTCTAAGAAGAAATATGTCTGTTTTGTTGAAATATATGTCAATAGTTCTTTTTTTCACATATTATTCCCACGAATGACACACGGGTTCAAAAGTTCAACCAAAGTTGCCCGGCACGTTGGGTAACAGTCTTTTGCAAACAGGGTTCCGAAGGCCGTAGGGGGATCGTTCGCGACCTTATAACACAGTAGCCATTCGCGTTGCTTGGAGTTTTCCTTCTCCTAAATGAGTTGCCAAGCGACAGTAGATAGAGACGCGATTAGAATCTAAAGAGAAACACGGTTTTCAAGAACTTCGGAAAACACGTCATTCTCGTTGTAATTCCATCCGAGTTTTATTCTTGTTTTGTTATTATTAAATTATTTCTTCATTATAATTATGATTATTATTATTACTTCCTTATTATTATTATTATTATTATAGTTGTTTTATTATTATTATTATTACTTTATCATTATTATTTATTATTACTATTTATCATCATTATTGCTTTATTATAATTAATATTGCTTTATTATTATTATTGTTGTTGTTTTTATTAATATTATTACTTTATCATTATTATTTATTATTATTATTTATTATTATTATTATTATCATCATTATTGCTTTATTATAATTAGTATTGCTTTATTATTATTGTTGTTGTTTTTATTATTATTATTATTATTACTTTATCATTATTATTTATTATTATTATTTATTATTATTATCATTATCATCATTATTGCTTTATTATAATTAATATTGTTTTATTATTATTATTGTTGTTGTTTTTATTATTATTATTACTTTATCATTATTATTTATTATTATTATTATTTATTATTATCATCATTATTGCTTTATTATTATTAAATTGTTGCTTTATTATTATTGTTCCTGTATTTATTATTGCTTTATTATAATTAATATTGCTTGATTATTATTATTGCATGATTATTGTTAATATTATTACTTCATTATTATTACATTATTGCTTTACTATTATTATTATTATTATTGTTGTTGTTGTTGTTTCCTTGAATTTCTGTTGCATTCACATTTTCGGGCCATAGAAACCTAATGTCAGAAATGGCTTTCGGACATTTTCCACCGATCATTTTTCTAACAAAACAAAAAACTAAGAACACACATATCTAAACTTATTTATAAATGGAACTTTGTCTGTGTGTGTGTCTGTGCGTGTGTATCCGTTACCTATAGACTTCGAAACGGCTGAACCAATTTTCATGAAAATTTACACAGTTGTACTATAAGAGTCTGCGAATGTTCTTAGCTAAGTTTTGTGTCGAGGTACCCCTGATAAATATAGAAAATCGATAATTTAAAAAATCGGGTTATAGGAGTGTTCCGGTTTTAATCAAATTTGATACACTCATAGACAAAGACATAAGAAACGATATTCAGAAGTTTCAAGGTTGCAGTTTTTACAATAGTGCAGAAAATCGATAATATATATATATATATATATATATATATATATATATATATAAGCAAGATGTTTGTGTGTGTGTGTCTGTTTATCTGCTTGTATGTCTGCATTTTTTCAGCCCTTTATTTTAGTTTCTGCTTCGGGTTGGGCTCTAAGTAGGTATAATTGTAGTTCTTAGTCTCAGCCATTATAACATTTATTCAGAGGACTTATATAGCCTTCAAAATTCAGTTTATGACGAAAAAACTTATTTGACATCCATACCAGGAAATCAAATTTGACTTACATCCATTCATTTTTCTTTCAGTCTACGGTTTCACTTTAACTGGAAACAACTATTGCTTTTTAGTCTTTTATGCCAATGTCCAAAGAGTCTGAGCTCCAGGACCATGGATTAGTTTTAAAGCTTTCATTAAACACGAGCAACGCCGGGCTATACTGCTAGTTTTACATAAAGCCCTTCCTAATGTAGGAGCTGTACTTGCCAGTAGAATCTTTTGCGTTTCTTTTAGGTAATTGGCTACGAGGAATTACATTCACTGAGTCTATCAAAACCCTTTCCAATCAATTCGAGGGCTCCAACTACAACTGGAATTATTGATGTCCTCATGTTCCACATTTTTCAGATTTCCACTTCAAAATCCTTGTGTTTTAATAATTTTTTAAAAATCTTCAAAGATACATTATAATCCGCAGGGATTATTATTATGTTATTTTTCTTCATGAGTCGATTCCTACTATGGTCGCACTACCTACCAAGTCTGCGGAAAGACCAAAGGCAGGTCGTGTTGTGTTGTTATGGCTCCATTTCATTTTTTTTTCCTATCTCCCTAACATCCCAAGTGTTACATAAACAAAGTTCTCCTTAGTGTGTGGGCTGTACTTAACAAAACATTTTTTTGTATATCTCTTAAGCTGGGGTTTCCAGGGATTCTTTCAATGTGTTTTTTTTTTTGTTCCATCTTTTATCATTCCAAGTGCAATTACTATCACTGGCACAACTCTTGTTTTCAATTTCCATATTTTTCTATTTCAATTTCCAGGTCTTTATATTTTGAGAGTTTTTCGAATTCTTTGGTTGCTATGTTACAATCCGCTGGACAAGCCATATCAATTGATAAGCAATTTTTTTCTTAGATGATGTAATCCCATAGAATGGTGACATCTTTTATTCCTGTAACCGGTGCTTGGTTATGTTCATACCAGTGTTTGTTTACAGATTTTCCATACTGTTTGAACATGGACCAATGTAAATTATTATTATTACTATAATTCCATTTTTTAATTATTATTGTAAATGTTATAACTGTGTGTCTCTCCCCCTTCATTAGTCCGCACGACCGTTCCGCCTTGCTAATACTTCAGAAATAATGGTCTGTTCCGTTTTCAGTGCGTGCCAAGAGTGGAAAAGACAGTACCTGGTTTCAGTGAAAAAATGAAAGAAAGAAAGAATGAAAAAGGATGCGTTTAATGGTCGTTTTAATTAAATGGAAAAAGTTGTCAATTTCAAATCTTTTCATTTGTACCCACTTCTTAAAATTACGCCCATTATTCATAATTTATGATTCTTATTGCAATATTTTGCTAAAGTTGTTAAGCTCAAATTATTCAACAATGTGATGGGTGAATTCCTGCATATATTTTATTGCCATAGAAGTTGCCACAAGCATACTAAAACATTAACTAAAGAATTATGATTCATCAAAGTAGAAAAACATGAAATTATTATACATGGTTCGAAGGAAATTTCTCACAGCTTCTAAATAAATTTGGTTTGTTCAGAAAAGTATTTTGTTTGGTATGTGTTGCTACGTTGAAAGTAAAATGATCAAATTTCAAATCGAAATGATTTGTCCAATTAAAATACTAATTATATGAGAAAATATATTCAGATTAAATACAGAAGTCACAAAGTGACTTCAAACGATCACACATTTTGGCTTGTAATATTTTCCTGTTTCCCAAGGTTAGGGTTAGTGTTGCCAGACTGGAAGCGAATTTAGTCTTCGTGACAAAACTGTCTATTTTTAATTTCATTCGGATTGTGTGTGCGTGTGTGTGTGTGTGTGTGTGTGTGTGTGTGTGTGTGTGTTAGCGCATATATCTATTGCAATTCAGTTGCTGACTTAAAACTATTTTTATAATTACTTAAAGAATTATTTTTAATTCTCCTTGTTTTTTTGTTTTTTTCTTGTTTTTTTTTTAATCATATCACTCCGCCGAGCAAGGCGGTAACGCCACTGATGTGCAGGGGGCTACGTAAGAGTGAAGAGATTGGAAAAGAGAAAACCGGAAACCACATTCTAAACAGGGAACAAGGGATGAGCCTTTTCACCTGTTCAATAGACGAGGGTGGAGTGTGAACTGGGCGATAATAATTTTCAAGAGTTCAATAAAATAAATAATAAAATAATTATCTTTCTTTTAGGATTTAAAAATCTCAGTTTCTCATCTTGTCTCTAAATTTATAATTTTATTGCTCAGCCCAGGGTAGGGATTATCCAAACTGGGATTACGAAATGTATTATTCCAATGACTTGTTTCAAACTCAGTCTAACTGTGTGTATGTGCGTATGCTTACGCTTGTGTATGCCTTGAATGGCGCAAGCACGCGCAATTCACTCATGTACCACAGTCATATCCATATAAATAGGCGAATGAAATGCCATACACTGACAGTGCGTGACACATGAAACGTGTGTGGGTTGTACTTATCATGCTATATTTTATTTCTCTTAAGCTGGGATTTCAAGGGATTTTTTCACTGTGTTGTTGTGTTCCTTTTTTATCATTCCAAGCGCACCTCCTATGACTGGTACTACAGTTGTTTTCAATTTCACATTTTTACTGTTTCGATATCCACGTCTTCATGCTTCTATAGTTTTCAAATATTTTGCTTGCCATGTTACAATCAGCTTATTATTATTATTATTGAATTATGGATTTATTTGCAATCCGACATTTTAGTTTCTTTTATTACGTCGAAAGTTTTTAGTGGATACCCGTGTTTGAAATAGACGTACCGTTTTCTTTTTATTTTAAATTGTGTTTGTTATTTCTTTATATTCCAGAATACGTAATAAAGATTTCCTATTATTACTAAATATTTTTATATTATAATAATAATAATAATAATAATAATAATAATAATTATCATTATTATTATTATTATTATTCTATTCAATAATGAAAGAATGCAGTAAATACAAACACGGTTTACATTTAGTAGATGCTGTAGAAAAGCAAAACAGAAACCAAGAACCAACTATTGCGGCAAAAAATATGAAAAAGAAAGTCAAGTATAAAGTTCTTGAACAGATGAAACAACGTTGGTAAGACAAACCTCTGCATGGTTAATATCCAGAACCCAATTTTAACAAAGTTAATACTCATTGATGGTTACGTGCATCTGGATTAAAATCTGAAACTGAATGTTTTATGCTTTCAGCGCAAAACCAAAGTCTTTCACTAGGAACTTTCAGGGAAATATCTTAAATGATAATGTGGATCCAAAATGCAGGTTCTGTGATAAATACCAAGAATCAATAGACCATCTAATCTCAGGATGTTCTGTACTTGCCCCAAATGAATATAAAAAAAAAAACGTCACGATAGAGTGGGGCAATATTTAGACTGGACAATGTGCAAACACTATAGAAAATATGCAAACAAACACTGGTATGAACATCATCCAGCACCGGTTACAGAAATAGAAGATATCACCATTCTATGGGATGACACCATCTACATAGACAAGAAAATTGAAGCAAATAGACCGGACATTATTGTTAAAAACCAAAAAGAAAAACCTTGCCTATTAATTGATATGGCTTGTCCAGCGGATTCTAACTTAGCAACCAAGGAATTCGAAAAACTATCAAAATATAAAAACCTGGAAATTGAAATACAAAAAATGTGTAAATTGAAAACAAGAATATGTATATCCTCACTGTTATTATAATGTTGTATATATATATATATATATATATATATATATTCTGAATAAACGTAGAGAAATCATTACTATGTGTCGTCACAGGAATAAATTTAAATTGTAATAATTATCTCATTCATCCATTTAATCACAACAGAATTTTTTTTTAATTTGGCGAGGTAGTAACCTTTTCCCTCCTGCCTACCACTACAAACCCAATGGTCAAGCCACATGCCTTCCACTACCATAAGAAAAATTACTACTAAGATTGCTCTAGCTTAACCATATAATAGCCAACATTCCCCTACCCTATCTTTTACTAGCCCTACCTCTGGCATTAAAATTTTTCCTCATTTTTTTTTAAACGGGGTTGACAATGTATGTCTTAAATTGAAAGTAGCTATTCCCCCTATAAATTTTATCTGAATTTATATATATATATATATATATATATATATATATATATATATTCTGGTCTTAAATGACCCTTTAAATGTTGATAGGCCGTTAAACAAACAAACAAACAAATATATATATATATCGTTCATTCAGTAATGATTTTGAACACTCTTAGATATATATATATATGCTACGGTCATTTAGACGGCATATCGGTATAAATATTTTACCGATATTTTTGGGTGGCACAGCCCCTTTCGTATGTAATAATAATAATAATAATGGGGAGGAGGAGGATACAACTACAGCTAAAATAGCTAAAATTAAAATTGATATCACATGTAACTCGAAAAGAAAATTATTATATAATCAGCTTGTTGACATTCCACACTACTTCGAACAAAGGTTTGGGAAGGAAACCGCCATCAATACTGAAAAGAGTGGTAACAGGAGTTGGACTTGAGAAACCGAATTGTTTTAATAGAAATATTTCATAAATTTCAGCCAACGGTAGCACTGGTTACTCGATCAATGAATTCCGGTTTTTTGGGGGTTTTTTTTAAGGAAACGGTTATTATCACCATTATCATTTTTGTTAATAACCATTTCACCCCAAGCAAGGTAGAACTGCCACTGGTGCACAGGGGATTAGTTACAGTGAGAATAAAAAAAAGAGGTGCAGAAGATTTTGGAGATTGTAGCTATCAGTGTAGCAAGTGCTCTTGCTGCACTGATAGCTACAATCTCCAAAAGTTTAAATGCAACATCAATTACCATCTTTTATCTACTTGATTCCCATCCATCTTTTATCTTTTCTTCGATATACTCTGTACCGCTTTTTCTTTTTTTCTCACTGAGAGTTTTTCGAAGTTCCACAAACGGGAAGTGCGAGAAACTATTAATGTTGAAGAGACGTTTAACTATTTCTAAGGTAAAATGGTGAGACCTTGATGTCAATCTAGTCGCACGTTATTTATTATTAGCATTAGTTAAAAGGAAAATAACTTAGCCGATTAAAACTTCATTACCTGAATAGTAATTCTAAGTTCAATCTCTAGGCTGGATATTAAAGACTCGGACATAGTGGAAACCGAACTGGAGGTAACTGGACAGTACAGGACAAGACGAGATATCCGTAGACATGGTCAGCAAAACAAGAACTATCTACACCCGTAAATTAAATAAAGCTTTCTGTTCAAAATTCTCAAAACGCTATCCGATCTACAAGCGGGAAAAGGCCGAAATGCACAACGAGCAAAACGCTTTGATGCCAACAACAAAGATAAGGGCATTAGTCCGGTTGTAAGACACGTAAATAATTATGGATAAGCACATCGAATCTTCCAGAGACACGAGAAAGCTGTAGTGCATGAAAGTGGCAGTCATGCCAGTTGTCATTAGAAGACTCCCGAAAAACTCTCTGAAGAGATTGAAGGAAGTGGCAATGAAGGGAAGTGTTAAAGCCATGCAGACAACATCATTTACTGAAAAGAGAATCCTGAAGAGAGTCACTAGGATATTGACTAGAACTGCTGTCGCTTGTTCTTCATTATTACATGACTGAACACTAATTTGTGGAATATAAGCAGAATTTTGACGCCGAATTTGGCGAAAACTGAGGACTAAGAACGGTTGAAAGATTTTAAAAGCAACATTCCAAATTCTAGCTTTTACCTGAATTTGAAATCTTAAACAAAAAGTCAATCAGGTAAGTGCCACACGTGATACACGTTTGGGCGATCATGTCTCGAAAGAGACATGACTGACTGGGCAGAACATTATCCCGCAGTAGGTTGCCATTGCTTTCTGTGGTAGCCTGGTTGCCGACCAAGGCTATAGAACCCAATCTGCCCTGTTATTTGACTCATAGCTAGAGACGGAAAGGATGTGTTTTATTATTAAGTAATAATTAATGGGGGATCGGTTTCCTATTGTTATAAAGTAATAAACTGATCCCCCACTTTATGACCAGTAGAAGCCTTAATCATTATTCCAACTATTATATTCAGTCAGTTAAGTGCCAAACGTGATACACGCTTGGGCGACCACGTAGCGAAAGTGACATGACTGACTGGGCAGAAGATTATCCCGCAGTAGGTTGCCATTGCTTTCTGCGGTAGACTGGTTGCTAGCCAAGGCTATAGAACCCAATCTGTCCTGGAGGGACGTGACGGATTAATACCTTTCCCAGGGTATTTGTACGTTGGTGAATCCAGGGAATTCAACTGGAAAAAAATAGATATAGATATATCCGCATACAGATCTATTCCGCAGCTCATGAGTACGGTTAGACATCCGATTGCCGTCAGTCGGTGATTCTACCTCTGAGCTATGGGAAGATTTCTAAACAGACAGATCAAAGCATGTTCGTAATCGGGGACCTACCGTAGAACAGTTTTCTTCTTCTTTTTCTTCTTCTTCTTCTTCTTCTTCACTCCACCTCCTCCACCTCCCTCTTCTTCTTCACCATTCCACCTCCTCCTCCCTCTTCTTCTTCTTATACTTCTTGACCACCTCCTCTTCCCTCTTCTTCTTCTGCTTCTTGACCACTTCCTTCTCCCCCCTCTTCTTCTTCTGCTTCTTGACCTCCTCCTTCTCCTCCCTCTTCTTCTTTTTCTGCTTCTTGACCTCCTCCTTCCTCGTCGTCTTCTTCTTCTTCACCAACTCCTCCTCCTCCCTCATCTTTGTCTTTACCGCCTCTACCACCCCCTCCTACTTCTTCTTCTGCTTCTTTACCACTTCCACCTCCTCCTCCTTTTTCTACGCGTCTCTACCTCCTCTTCCTCCTCTTACTTCTTCACTGCATCTACAGCCTCCACTTCCTTCGTCCTCTTCTGCTTCTTCACCACCACCATCGCCTCCTCCTCCTCCTCCTTCTTCTTCTACTTCTTCGTCGTCTTTTTTCTTTTTCTTCTTCGTCGCCTCTATCTCCTCCTCCTTCTTCTTCTTCAACATCTCTACCTCCTCCTTCACCTTCTTCTTGTGACGTTAGTGATCATGGCGCTCCACATACTTGAGAAATTAATTAAGCATATCACTGTTAGTGAGTTCGGTCCTTATTCAAGACTGTTCATAAATTATTGTGCAAACTGTTTTAGTAATCTTGAAAGCCGTTGCAACTCGTCGGTGTGATTTTAAATTGTTCGCATCTTTTTACGTTTTTGAAATGAACAAATTGATCTCGATAAGAAGACATGGACAATATTCTTCTTAAAAGAGTTTTAAAAATTAGTTCTTTCTTGTTTTTTTTTCTTTTCTTTTTTATGCTTTATGCATTTTTAATCGGAATTTTTTTCGTCACGGTGTTTTTTTGTTTCACAAAAAATGTAATGCTAAACCTTTCTCACATCAAACCGACGAATTGCATTCTACCCTCAATGACGGCCCCACAATGTAAATTTTATACAATAAACATGTATACTATGATCTAATGGGATTTTTAAAAAACTCATGACTAGATCGACAACTGACCACCAACGCCGGCAGAGAATATAGGCAATTGTCTAAGCCATCAACAATGGTCCTTTAAAAAATCAGGATACGAGATCCTTTTATCTATTTATTTTTTTATTTTTTTTATTTTTATTTTTTTATTTATTTATCTTTTGTATTTTGGCTTGGTTTGAACACCGCATGCTGGCGCCGATAGAATATACAAATAAACAAAATGTTAGACATCATAGGTTCACTGTACGGTTTTATCTACTATTACGAGAATACACGTGTTATATGAATAGATAGATAGATCAGGAAAATCAGATTAGATAGATAGATAGATAGATAGATAGATAGATAGATAGATAGATAGATAGATAGATAGATAGATCAGGAAAATCAGATAGATAGATAGATAGATAGATAGATAGATAGATCAGGAAAATCAGATTGAATAGATAGATAGATAGATAGATAGATAGATAGATAGATAGATCAGGAAAATCAGATAGATAGATAGATAGATAGATAGATAGATAGATAGATAGATAGATAGATAGAGGAGAGAGAAGGAGATAAAGAGGACGTAATAGTATGTAGTGAAGAAACGTGTGTACTTAAAAGCGTTATGATAAAATTAAAATATAATATAATAACATGCGATTTTATTTCAAGTCGGTAATGTTTGTGGACGCGATCGTAGACACACGTATTCAAATGCTAAAATGTGATGTATACATACGTAGATATTGATACAGAAACGTGTTGCGTGTAAATACTCTGATATGTGCATTAAGTGTCAATGTAATAACTTTTTATCTCCACCCTTTCTCTCTCTCTCTCTCTCTCTCTCTATATATATATATATATATGTGTGTGTGTATGTATGTATATATATATAATTGCATTGAGCACTTTTATATATATATATATATAATCCTTCATTTAAAGCACATATGCAGTGCATTAGACGTAAGAAAATGTATATATATATATATATATAATATTAATATATACTTAATAGTATAATATATAATAATAATATATCTATCTAAACTTATTTATAAATGGAACTATGTCTGCGCGCGCACGCGCGCGTGTGTGTGTGTGTATCCGTTACCTATAGACTCCGAAACAACTGAACCGATTTTCTTGAAAATTTACACAGTTGTACTATAAGCGTCTGCGAGTATTCTTAGCTAGGTTTTGTGTGAGGTACCCCCGATAAATATCGAAAATCGATAATCGTAATATGGGGTTATAGAAGGAGTGGTCCGATTTTTATCAAATTTGATACACTCATAGACAAAGACATAAGAAACGATATTCAGAAGTTTCAAGGTTGCAGTTCTTACAATAGTGCAGAAAATCGATAATATATATATATATATATATATATATATATATATATATATGAAAGGCAAGATATTTGTGTGTGTGTGTCTGATTATCTGCCTGTATGTCCTTTATACAAATCTACAATTTTTATCCGATACTCACCAAACTTCACACAAATATTCTTTAGGCTGAGTCTGAGGTCTAGGACTATGGATTAGTTTTAAAGCTTTCATTATACCCGAGCAACGCCGGGCTATACTGATAGTTCTTAATAGCTCTGTTTTATTTCATTGAGCACTGTTCTAACACCTGATAAATATTTATATCAGTGTGTATCTGCATGTATTCATATATGTATACTTATCTACATACATACCTATATATATATATATATATATATATATATATATATTTTAATCATATCACCCAGAGTAAGGCGGTAACGCCACTGATGTGCGGGGGGATACATAGGAGTGAAAAGATTGGAAAAGAGAAAACCGGAAACCGCATCCTAAACAGGAAACAAGGGATGAGCCTCTTCACCTGTTCAATAGACGTGGGTGGAGTGTGAACCGGGCAATAGTTTAGTCTATCTACTCCAATGTAGGTATGTATGTAGATAAGTATGAGGGGGTGATTGAAAAGTAACACCCTATTTTATGTACAAGTGGTCTGCCAGGAATCCAGACTTTTTGCTTTGGGGTTGGTTAAAGGAGCAAGTATACTATAACAAACTAAGACTTTGGAAGAACTAGAATGGCGAATGCAAGAAGTTATGTCTTCCATACCACAAGAATTCCAGGTGAAATTAGTTGACGCAATTTCTGGGTGGCTCGGGAAGCAGGTAGAGGGGTGCCCATATCGAATTTTAAATAAAACCTCTTGCTAAACACTTTCCACTCATATCCACTTTTTGTAAAAATTGTAATTGATAGATAAATTGTAAGTATTTTAAAGTAGGGAGTTACTTTTCAATCAGCCTGTATAATCATGTATACATCACCACTCAATGTTGATTTCTATGTTCATATATATATATATATATATATATATATATATATATATAATCAGTCAGGTTTCAATCCTGGGTTAAATTAATCGGAGTCTAACTGTACTGATGAGCTGTGATACAGCGAAACAGATCTGTGTGCGGATGACTATATATATATATATATATATATATATATATATATGCAAGTGCTGTATTTTTTATATTAAGACACTGTAGTGTACATTTATAAATATATCTAATTGTAAACAATATAATCATATTTTTGGGAGTGTCTGTATATTATTGCATAACAGCATTTATTTTTAGTATAGATTTATAGAATTACATATATATATATATATATATATATAGTACATACTTTTAGAACATTTTATATAAAAATAATATTTATATGCACAATGAACAGTTATATAAAATATACAATATATATGTGAACCTGTACATAAATATATGCCTCTCTCTCTCTCTCTCTCTCTCTCTCTCTCTCTCTCTCTCTCTCTCTTTGTAACTGTGTGTGTATGTGTTTGTGATTTAGTACGCGTTGTTAACAAGGTAAAAGAAAGTAACTTATTTAATATCTGAACGGCATATTAATCGTCTGATCCCCTCTCCAATTATCAAAATTACCCTTGAAAATAGAATTAAACAAACTTTATACTAATTGCATTACTGTAATTCCATCCTATGCGTCATCAAATTTATTTCGTTTTCAATTGTGCTTCAAATAAATAAAAAAAAAAGTTATCATTATTTATTTCGTTCTTGTTTTTATAATCATGTTTGATTTTGTTTTAATTTTGTTATCTATTCGATGGAAAGAGCACTTGATCCTTTGAGAGTGTTGAATGAAATATTCTGGAGTAGAATCTTAAAAATAGACCAGGAGATAGAGAGAGAAAGAAAACGTATATACGTAAAGAAAGGTGTGAAAAATATTGGTATGCGTTTTGTGTTTCGATGTATAGGAGGGTAAGGTGGTGTGACCTAGGAATGAGAAAGAAAGGAAGAGGAAGAAAAATGAATAAAAAAAAGACAAGAGAGATATAGAAATAGAATAAAAAACACGGAATAATTTCTGTGTAAAATAAAAATAATGAAAAAAGAAGAAAAAAAAACACAGACATTTCTAGGTGAAGAAAGAAAGAAAGAAAGAAAGAAAGAAAGACAGAAAGAAAAAAAGAAAGAAGTGTTGTAAAAACAGTCAATTTTAGGTGAGAGTAAAGGTGATGGAAAGCCGTTCACAAAAGAAAGAAAGAAAAAAGAAAGAAAAAAAGAAAGAAATGAATAAAAGAAAGAAAGAAATGAATAAAAGAAAGAAAAAAGTGTAATAAACACTGCATAGTTGGACGAAGAAAGAAGAGAGAAGGAGAAAAAAAGATTGCCAGTTCTTATGTTACGAAATTCGATCTGTGTTCGGCACTGGCTTGCTTGGTAGACGGGCTTAGGAAGGCATAGTCGTACTGGGCCGGGTTTTCGTATCAATATGAAGGCTCATGTTGCTTCGTGTCGTCTTTCACGTCGATATAATGTGGAGTTTCACTAGCAGTATCACATGCGAAGTCTCCTCGGCTTAGTTCAGCCCCGGGGGTGGCTGCGCTAGAAGTGAGTCTTCCTCACTAGAGTTGAATTCCAAACTAAAAACTAAAACATGGAACGAATTGACGGCACCTCCACGTCGGACTTAGGAACGGTGTCCGTCCAACCGCATTTTACCACGATTAAGGTGAAGACAGAACCACAGGAGGATGACATTAAGGTAAGAATAACAAAAACAATACAAAACAAAACAAAACAAAAATACAAAAAAATATTACGAAAAGAATGGGGAAGAAGATGTTGAAATGGGGAAATCGGAAAGCTAAGAGGTGACTGAAGAATTCATGGGGAAAAAAAAGTTGTATTTTTATTAATAAAAAAGTTATTTTCTTTCAAATTATTGATGCTGAAAAATGGAAACCGTAAACGTTTTTACAGCAACAACGCATAATTGTTTTCGTAGTTGCAATTCGTATTTATTGCGATTTCGCTTTTATTTTTAAACATTGCTATTTCTGTTGACGAAATTTAACGGTCATTCCTTCGTTATACTTCTCAGTTAACTTTTCTTTTTTCTTTCATTCTTTCCATTTCTCTGTCTCTTTCTTTCTCTGTCCATCGAACCCATTTGATTTCTTTCTTTCTTTCTTCTTTTCTCTCTCTCTCTGTCCTTTTCACTCACACACACATTTCAGTATATTGGTGTTTTTTTTTTCTCTTCTTTTTCTTTTTAGATGTTTCTTCTTTTTTACACTGCAGTTCGTCTCTTCTGTGCAACTTAGCAGAGACATACGCTGGTTGCTCAGTCAATATTCATTAAAAATAAAAATACACATCTATTCCTGTTTATTTCTATCTCTCTCCCTCCCCCCTCTCTCTCTCTCTCTCTCACTCACTCACACACACACACACACACAAGCAAATCCTGTATTTGCATGCTGGCACTTACAATGACACACCTACACACTGTAGCGGACACTTGTAATGGTCAACAAAATATATTCCTTCATTTAATGTGTTAAAATTAAAATGTTACTCACGTATGTATGTGTGTGAGATTAATTTATGAACGTAGATTTGAATGCAAGTTTTTCTTTTTTTGTTGTTGTTGTTTTTTTTTCTGTGTATCTTGAAAGTATACAGTTCCGTAATTTAACATACAACGTAAAGTCGGTAATTTTTTTGTCATTTTCAATTCCGTCTTCTCGCATACGTTGTTGACAACCCATTCATTCGTTCCCTATCGTAAACCTTTCCATTGGTATGTGTGCGCGTGTGCATATATATATATATATGTGTGTGTGTGTGTGTGTGCCTGAAATAGGCCTATACTTCCGATTTACCATGAAATAACGTGTCTGCTTTAATTTTTCTTATATATATATATATATATATATATTAAAAAAGGATTAATTCAAAGATGTTGAATGGCCATTTCGATATGACGATCCCCACGGGGAGCGACACATCACCTCAGCAACAGAAAAAAACCTTTCAGAAACTGGAGAAAAATTAGTCTACTTTTCCTACGCGTATGCGCACACACAGAATGAAATTGATATGGGTTTCTCGTAAGCTCTGGTCTTCTTTCAACTCCTGTTCATATTTTTATCTTTCTTCAAAAAAGTATAATTATAAATATAAGAATAGATAGATAGATATGAACAGACTTTAGATAGATAGATAGATAGATAGATAGATAGATAGATGTACCTTCGAAAAAATTACTCACAAACACACACACACACACATATAAGATATTGAATATTGGTGTTAAAACAGCGCTCAATGCATTATATATTGAATAACAGTTTACTGATTTGACCAGTATTTCTTTTACTGTTACATATATGATCTATATATGTGTGTGTGTGTGTTTGTGTGTGTGTGTACATATTTAATATAACATGTGCATGTATGTTTGCGTGTGTTATCATCTTTTTCTTCATTCGTTTGTTGCTTCCTTCATTTTATCCAGTTTGTGTGTGCGCATCTGTGTATGTGTCTGCATCCGTATGTAACACTGATCCTAAATCCACACTTTTCTCTACTTTTCGTTTTTTTTTTTTCAATCTTACTTTATAAACAAAATATCAAATCCATACGCACAACAATAACATTTATCACGTTGTTTCCTACCCACTGTCTAAAGTTAAAGTACATAGTAGTTTTTTTTTTCTCTAAGGTGGTAGATTTTTTTTTTTTTTCGAGTTATCAAAATATATAAAAAATCTACCCATATCCGAACCCTTCAAGTCTAAGCAAAGTGAACTTTTATGATACCTAAAAACTCTCGGTAACCATCAATCCACTCTACATCTCTCACATAATTGTTGACGACGACAAAACAATAAGTTCATTTGGCGTAAAAGATGTAGAACAAAAACAAAGAAAAACAAAATATTGCTGGACCCCGATAAAGGAACACACATACTACGTCACTACAACTTCCATCAAAGCCATACCTTCAATAGCGAAAGTCAAAAGGAGTCTAGCCACAGCCCAACTTTACTGTTACTTCCTAATTGATTAAGAAGACGCTGAATCTTCAGGTGTTGTTGTTGGAAAATAGACAAGAAAATGATCGACTAGAAGAATTGGCTAGAATTTCCTTCTGGTTTTCAGAAATAGTCAAAACATCGAGATTTTCTAACAGATACCTGTCCATTTTGTTTCTTCTTTTTTAAGATTAGACCCACAAAAAGTTTCTCGGCAACGATTTGCCTGGTTAAAAAAATGGCGGTACTTATTTTTTTTTCCCCCAAAAAGCAAAACTAAACTAAACTAAAAATATAAAGTAAGTAATTAAACTAAAATAAAAATATGTCGGTTGTGTAAAAGAACACAATTTTTATGTATTTCTTAATGACTTTGAGTAGATGTTTTAAATATATATATGTTTAATATATATATATATATAAACGTGTGTGTGTGTGTGTGTGTGTGTGTGTGTGTGAGTGAGAGAGAGAGAGAGAGAGAGAAAGTGTGTGCGTATATATTTTATTTCCTGTTGCTTTTTTGACAAATGTATTTGGATACCGCAAAGTGACAGAAGAAAAAAAAACAAGTTTGATTTTTTTTACTTTTGAAGATTTTAAAAAATCAAATTAGATTTTCGAGATTATTAATTTCCTCTGTTCTCTTGATTTGCTGTTTGGTACAATTTTTTACGAATTCTTTTTTTTTTTTTTTTTTTTACCTGTGTTTTGAGCTCTCAATAATTTTCTTAGTAAGTTATTTAACAATAGATGGAGAGAGTTTTTCGGAACATGCGAATGGTGATAATGAGCGCCATCTTTTCTATCTCAGGTAGTGATTGGTCTCCTGGGATTTTCTTACTGTCTGTTTATGTTTTCTTTTCAATCGTTCCTAGTACTCCTATTATTACTGGAATAGTGGTGCTGTTTAAATGCCACATTCTTGCACTTTCTATTACTATGTCCTTATATTTTGAAAACTTTTCAAATTCTTTTGCCGAGACATTTTGATTAACCGGATTCACCGTTTCTATAAGAGAGTACTTTTTTTGAAAGTATTTATTTTATCATTACAACTGGTCTATTGGCTTGTAATGCGGTCGGTATAAGTGATGCCCTAGAACAATGTCAGTCACATTTTCACCTTATCGCTCTGGTAGGAGTTTACGTTCATAACATTCTTCTGTACGGAGAAGGTTACAATTTTGGCACATTATTATTATTATTATTATTATTATTATTAATGCATTTTCATGCTCAAACAAAATATGCAATGGTGAGTGATTGACATGTCAACTCAAATTTCAAACACGCAGACCCCCCCCACCAAAAAAAACCGGCGTTTGAGGAGACTTACACTATGAAAAAATTGATATGAGTCTTTATGAAATGCAAGAGATTATTATTATTATTATTTCCTCTGAATTTCCAGATTAACAGTATCAGATAAATCATTTGAAATCATGTGACAACAAGTCTTTTCCCTAATCTCATCATTTTTCTAATTACTCCAGTTTTGCTCTTCTGATCTATCTTCTACTAAATAGAGATCAAGTGGCAGTAAGTTTTCTCAAACCCCATTATTATAATTATTGTTATGATTGTTGTTGTTGCTGTGCTTTTACATTTGTAGTACGATTTACCCCAAGTCTCAAACAGAGACTTTAAGAGACGACACGTTTTTTTTTTTGTTTTGTTTTTTTTGTGGTTGTTAATTTTTGTTTTTTTCTTGTATCCAAGATGCAAACAGATGAACTGAATTGCAATCAAGTAGACAAGTTATGTAACTGTGGTCACGCCATAGGGAAAAAATCTACACAAAACGCTAGAAATACCCACGGCTATGATCTTTCTTGGGGTCAGGGAGGCAAGGCACATATTTTAGGGCTACCAGAAATGTTATCCATATATTTGTTTGCTCCTTTTGATATCATTTCCAATGTTCCAATAACAATTTGTCATCAGATGCCGTATTCTACTATAATAATAATAATAAGAAGAAGAAGAAGAAAACTTGTCTATTAATTGATATGGCTTGTCCAGCGGATTGTAACATAGCAACCAAGGAATTCGAAAAACTGTCAAAATATAAAAACCTGGAAATTGAAATAGAAAAAATGTAGAAATTGAAAACAAGTATCGTACCAGTAATAGTGGGTGCACTTGGAATTATAAAAAATGGAACAAAACAACACATTGAAAGAATCCCTGGAAACCCCAACTTAAGAGATATACAAATAAAAAATAGTATTGTTAGGTAGAGAGTCCACACACTAAAAAGAACTTTGTCTTTGTAACGCAAGGGGTGGTAGGGGATAAAAAAAATCATGAAATGGAGCCGTAACAACACACCACGACCTGCCTTAGGTCTTCCTGCAGACTTGGTAGGTAGTGCGACCATAGCAGAAATCAACTCAAGATGAAAAATGACATAATAATAATAATAATAATAATAATAATAACGATAATAAAAATTATTATTATTATTATTATTATTATTATTAATGTTGTTGTTGTCCGTAGTAAAATTTATTTCTTGTTCTCGAAAATGTCGGTCTAACGTGATGTTTATTTTCATTACCAAACATTTTGCAAAGAAAGCAAACGAGTGTTGTCAAAATTTTAAAAGAAGATAGATCATAACAAGAACAAAAAAATGTATACGATTTTACTACTTACTTGGATGTTTACTGTTTGCCGTTCATGTTTAAAAGGAAGTTTTTACTTTTTTTCGCTGTTTTGTTACTTTTAAGGATAACAAGTCATTCCACCCCAACCCCACCTCCAGCGTAAAAAAAAAATGTAATCTTTGTTTTGACATTTTCAAAAATAATCGTTTTAAAGAACGGCACCAATGGTATTTTTGTAAAATTAACAGACTCTTCCGCCCTTTTGCGGCCTTCCCACCCAGAAATGATCCCCGCGCAAACACCTGTGTTTTCCTCTAGCATGCTAACCACTGCTTCTCAGCGAAACGTCATAGGTATTTGCTATGCCTAGTCCAGCCACTCGAACTCACTGCACTTATGGTTTGCGTAACTAACTTGCTCGAAATTAATCTGGCCTATAGAGCCTCAAGTGAGGTTTGAACTAATTAAGTTTGCGAGACTTGTCCGTTGCTAAAACTGATATATATATTTTTTTAATCATATCACCCCAAGCAAGGCGAAAACGCCACTGATGCGCAGGGTCATTTTAAAATGTTTTTTTACTTATGATTTTTTTTAAAGACTAGCCGAAAACAATGTGCAGGGGCACTTAGTGAGGATTAAAAGTCAACATGCGAGTGAATGTTCTGTTTACGAGACCAGCTATCTAATAATTTCTTTTATGTGTCGTGACCCTTCAGCTCGCTACAATTTCGCCTCGTTTGTTGGTCTAAGTGACTTCTGACGCTTTACCATGCCGTTTTGTCCCTGTCCGTTGTCCATTCTAACAAACCTGTTGAGTAAAAATTACTTTTCTTTGTGTCCTCAATATTTTGTGAATGTCTCCGAATCTCTTTTATCAGAAATTTCTACTTTCTGATTGAGAAACTTTATACGTCATATTTTCATTAAAACTACAAACACAAACAGTTAATGAGAATTTTTTAAAAAATATAACACGGGAATTTATTCGTCGAGGTGAGCTAATTTTATAATTTTATTTCTATTGTCTTCATTGTTTTAAAGTCAGAACTTCGAATGCTGTTTTTCAAGGTAGGCTGTTTCTATTGAAGTATTATAATTTTCCGAACTCTGCTCTTGTGCGAGCATTATTTTTTGCTAGGTCTTATTCGTTAATTGATTTTAGTCGGGATTCTTTTCCTAGTAGCAACACTTGCTTGATTATCTTGATATCTTGGGACAGAGATTGAAAAAATAGGTTGAAATGATTCAAAATTCATAAGCGAACGCCTAAATTATCGAAAAAGAATAAGGAAAAATTTCTATCAATTTCTGAATTAAATATAATTATTCATAACATCTAATAACATTTTCAAAAGATTTTTTGAAGGTTTTGTCCAGTTTATTTATTATAAAGAAAAAATGCACCTATTTTTTTTTTTTTTTTTTCCTGTATCCGCTCTCGCGGTTTTTCAACTCTCGATACTCAATTAAAGGGTAGACAGATATGTATGTTCATTGTCCGAAAACAGTTATGAAATTAGCAAGAATTAATTGGACTGATTACTAGCGTTTTTATAGGACGTCGACTATGATTTTCTAAAATCACAGAACTCTTGGTTGAGATGAAATATTCAAATGGATTGATTTCGGATAACTTAATGTTGTTAAGATGATTTTAATTTTTTTCTCTTCATTTCACGTACGGATAACTGGAGTCCGGAAAATCGAATTACTGATAATCGAGGTAGTAACTTCGATATTAAAGCCCATTAATCTTGTATTGGATATCGGCTCGGAACGAGAAATCGGGGAGCCGAGTTCGAATTCCAGCTGAATCCATTGTATTCACTTACGCGCAAATACCATTGGGAAAGGTATCAATCCGTCTATTCCTTCCAGTTATGGATTAAATAACAGGACAGATTGAGTTCTATAGCCTTGGTCGGCAACCAGTCTACCACAGAAACCAATGGCAACCTACGGCGGGATAATATTCTGCCCAGTCAGTCATGTCTCTTTCGAGACATAATCGCCCAAAGCGTGTATCACGTATGGCACTTAACTGACTGAATCTTAGTTTATATATCCAGTTCGATCCAGTAGGTATGACTGTCAATTTTTAAATAAGTGTACCTGTAGAAGTATTAAGACGAAAATAAATAAATATAGATAAATAAATAAATCAAAGGATGATGTGATATAAACGAAAAATTCTTGACATTTATATGTCGCTATTTCTGAATTCGATTGCCATCATTGCCTTACGACTACTTTTTATTTTTATTTTATCATCGCTGCTGTTGTGGTTCTAATAGTAACAAACCTTGACCCCCTCACATACACACCGCCCCTATGCTGAATCCCTACGGTTGTAGGCACAAACAAAACCCTTCTCATCAGCCTCTATCACACATAGACAGGCACACACACGCATATTAACGAGGATGCACACATTCACCACGCAAAATTCGGCACACTTGCCGAAGAAGGACAAGAAGGGAGGAAAGGTGGGGGCGGCTAGCTTGCGGAGTAGGAAGTTGTTCTTCCTGCTTACCCGCAAATCGTCCACTCATCTTCCATTATCTAGACACACCTTCCTACCTTCCATCTATCCATTTTTCTTCTTCTTCTTCTTCTTCTTTGCCATTTTTAGCTTTCTTTTGATAGCCAAAAATAAATGAGTGCTCACGCAACGAGCCGAATATTTTGATAATGCAGAGACGTATATGTAATTAAAAAAGGGTCTGTTTGGTGGCGAGGGTAGTTGCGTTATTCGATCGATGTTCGTGACATTGCAAAAAAAAAAAAAAACAAGATAAATAAGAAATTTGGCAGGGCCTTTCCACTAATAAAAAAAAGCAGGGGTTTTACAATTCTCGATAGCCTGGTAATATCTTCGGTCTAAATCCATGGTTCTCAACCCCGGGGTAAATTATCCCAGTGGGGTAATGAGCCCATATTTTGGTAGTAATGGATGTTTGGTTTGGGAAGAGGCAATCAGCTTATAATTTCACACTGTGTCCTTGGAATAAAGACCAAGAAACGTAGCAGACTCAACGTGGCAAACGACGCCCGAATAGCCCTTTCAGTCACAAAGCCAAGAATAAATAAACTGGCACAGGCAATACAAGCTCAACACTCACATTAAGAATCATGGCTACTATACCTCTGATTATTATAGATTGGTACTATTGTATTGAATAACTTCCATTAACTTTGTCTGATTTTGATGTATGAAAATATGATTACTTCTTTTCCTGTATTACGGGTTCATTGGGGTAATGGATAATAGTGGAATTGCGATTTTGGGGTAATCGCAGCAAAAAGTTTGGGAACCTATGGCCTAAATGAAGAACACAAAAATATTTGTGAGGTTCGTGGAACAATATTAGAACAAGAAAATAAAAAAAAATAATAGAATATTAGAAATAAAGATATATTTACACTGATATTTGATTATATAAAGCATCCTTCAATTATTAGAGGTAGAAAATGGTTTTGAATAAAAGTATCAGTGGATTTTTCAGCCTCTTCCAGTCTTGTCCTAGGTATGACGGTAAACTGCATCTGGCAGCAAGGCCTCTGATTGTGAGGTTGTGAGGAGTATTGAACCACCTCCTAATTAATGTTGTTCCAAAGTCCACCCTGACCCGGAGTGGTAGCACCTGTTAGGGTCCCAGCTATGGGCAAATAGTTAACCCCCAAACTGGGGTCAAAACACTATGAAAGTATAAAAATAGACTCTTATAAAAATATATGCATAAAAATAAACTTTTATAGAAAATATACATTTTTGAAGGAAATAAAATTAATACTATAATAGATTTTTGAAGGAAAAGAAAACAATTCTTACCATGATACAAAACTAGAAGACATCTTCAGTTTTCTAAAATAAAATAAAAAAATTCATCTAAATCTGACGAAATCAACCTTCTCACGATAACCGAACATACCTTTTTGGCATTAAATAACCCACAAAGGTATTAATATGCCGTTATACAAAACTCAAACTCTTCCAGTCCAATATTTGGGCAGAATTATTGTGCTTTCATTTTTTTTCGAGAATCAGAAGATATACAAGAGATTTTTAAAAAAAATCAAAATAACATTCAGTGATATTTCAGTCAGTTAAGGGTCATACGTGATACACGCTCGGGCGATCATGTCACTTTTGAGACATGACTGACTGGGCAGAAGATTTTCCCACAGTAGATTGTCATTACTTTCTGCGGTAGACTGGTTGCCAACCAAGTCTACAGAACCCAATGTGTCCTGCTATTTAACCCATAGGTGGAAGGAGAAGCGACGTATTAATGTCTTTCCAAAGGTAAGTGAATGCAACAAATTCAACTAGAATTTGAACTCGGCTCTCCGATTTCTCATTCCGAGCCGATAGCCACTGCTCTACAACGCAAATCAGTGACATTTACTGGACAAAAAAATATAATAATATTTTTTTTTTCCTCAGGGACATCAGGTCAAAAAATATTCTCTGGTCAAGCTCATAATTAAAAATCTTCGAGAAACACTGAAATATGATATTTTGATATGGGTAGATATCGCAGAATGAGAATTCGGAGAGCCGAGTTCGAATTTCAATCGAATTCGTTTCATTATACCCTTAGGAAAGGTATTAATCCATCTTCTCCCTCCGGTTATGGGTTAGATAGCCAGACAGATTGGGTTCTATGGCCTTGGTTGGAAACCAGTCTACCGCAGAAAGTAATGGAAGCCTACTTCAGGAAAACCTTCTGCTCAGTCACGTCTTTTTCGAGACATGATCGACCAGGTGTGTATCACGTACGGTACATAACTGATCGACTAGCACGCACAGAAAGAGAGAGAGAGAGAGTGGGTGAGAGAGAGAGAGAGAGAGAGAGAGAGAGAGAGACGCACACGCACATATTAAAGCTTTTGCCTAAGTGATAAATATAACACAATACATGCCGACAATAATCACCTGAAATCTGTACGTGCGTGAGTGCGTGTTTGCACACACACATATATATATATATATATATATATATATATTGTCCTATGTTGATGGTACGACTAGAAGTTTCATGCGTTATGCAATCATCAGATATATATAAAAACTGATAAACTTTAATAGATTTAAATTTAAGTTCATTCGATGTTAATGGAAGTAAAATTTTACAAAGTTAGGTGACACCTTTTTGTTAACAAGAGTAAAATTTAAATAGCCAAAGACTACATGGAAATAAAAAATTACAATTAAAATATTAAAAGTAAAATTATAAAATTAAAAAAATATTAAAATTATTTATTATAAAATGAAGATGAAAAATCAAAGAGGACACACACACACACACACACACACACACACACACACACATATATATATATATTGTTAAAGGAGCGAAATAATTCGTTTAAAAATGGAAAATATTCAAAAGTTCTACAATATAATTGTATTGAACACTTTTTATTGCACATGTGCCACTGGTCTAACCCTATTATGACCAAAAACTAAATGTTAAACAAGAAATCAATATATATATATATATATATATATATATATATATTAAACATACATATATAATATATATGTACCGATTATGTGTATATAAGTGTGTGTGTGTGTGTGTGTGTGTGTGTGTGTGTGTGTGCTAAGAAATATATGGAGTCGCGTTGTTGTGTTTACAATGTTCTGTCCTAAAATATACTCTGTGCTCTGGAATAAATGTGTCCGTGCCTTCAAACAACCAGTTAAACACACACAGACACAGATATATATATATATATATTTTAAACATAAAAGTTTTGTAGTAAATATTTTTTTTTCACTCCCCTCATATTGCGACTGTAATCTGCACAATTAATAATGTTACTAGTAATAATAGATCTATCTATCACCCGGTTCACACTCCACCTACGTCTATTGAACAGATTAAGAGGCTCATCCCTTATTCCCTGTTTAGGATGTGGTTTCCGGCTTTCTCTTTCCAATCTTTTCACTATTAGGTAGCCCCCTGCACATCAGTGGCGTTACCACCTTGCTCGAGGTGATATGATAAAAAAAAACATATATAATATATATGTACCGATTATGTGTATATAAGTGTGTGTGTGTGTGTGTGTGTGTGTGTGTGTGTGTGTGTGTGTGTGTGTGTGTGTGTGCTAAGAAATATATGGAGTCGCGTTGTTGTGTTTACAATGTTCTGTCCTAAAATATACTCTGTGCTCTGGAATAAATGTGTCCGTGCCTTCAAACAACCAGTTAAACACACACAGACACACATATATATATATATATATATATATATATATGAGAAAGAGTGAGGTTTTATTTTATTTACGTCTTTTGGGTTCAATAAATAAGTCACGATTGCTTAATTAACTGTTCATTTCCTGTTATCAACTTTTTAATGTTTGTCTGGTGAAGCTGCTTCGCACCCCTGCACGCCCACGCACATACCTCTTCATTTACGCCAAAACTCTGATTTTGGTATCCCGCCGTGGATTTCAATTTCTGTTGTAATAAGATCGATCCCCACTTGTTTCTCCATACTTGTGCCAACGCTAAACAAACCCAAATAAATGTGTACAGGAAGTGCACTGACGTAATGGTTAACAAGCTTCTCCTGCGGACGAATACTCTCTCGAGAGAGCAGGAGACTTGGACGAAACAAAGTTGAATATCAAGCTTGTAACAATGGTTTAGATATTTTGTCCCAAAAGTTAATGTTGTGAGTTCGATTCTCACAAGTGGCACTATGTTGTGTCTTTGTACGGAATTAATTTTGATTTAGCCGGAAGACTTATCTTTAATAGTTACGCATTTACAAATTGCTAACGTTCGTGCCCAAACAAAAGGAAGAATGTTGAACGATCATTTTAAAGAGGTGCGTGATCACCACATGAAAAACTGACGCATCACAGTCTTCTTCATTTCTCATAATCTAATTTTGTACCAGACTGCACTACGTTGAGTTAAATATAAGTTTCTCAATACACTAATTCTTTTGAATTCATATGAAATTAATTTATATATATATATATATATATATATATATATATATATATATATATATATATATACTACGGCCATAATTATTAGGCCATCCCAGTTTTTAAAAAATAATGTATTTCATATAATTTTTTGTATTTATTGCCAAGTGGATAATTATAAATGAAAATAGAATTATTCTTTTGTTAATACTGCACAATAACATGTGCACCAATTGAACTGTTCTAGTGTCCAGTTTTTGTGCTCTCTTCCCCATGCTAGTCTCTTCTTCTTATTGGCTGGCCGTAGCAAAGACTTCCTGGCTGCCTTGTAAAATTTTGCAAAGTAATAATAACAACAAAAGAACTATTCTATTTTCATTTATAATTATCCACTTGGCA
The DNA here is from genome assembly GCA_037127315.1 of Ascarosepion bandense. Taxonomy (NCBI): domain Eukaryota; kingdom Metazoa; phylum Mollusca; class Cephalopoda; order Sepiida; family Sepiidae; genus Ascarosepion; species Ascarosepion bandense. Next base: position 4,386,114 of record JBBBDQ010000264.1, read on the forward strand.
ATAAATATTCAAAATAGTATGAAATACATCATTTTATTTAAAAAAAACTGGGGTGGCTTAATAATTATGGCCGGTAGTGTATATATGTATATATAGATATAGATATAGCAAATCTACAGGATGCGATGGGTAAATTATCGCTATTTACCTTGTAAAATTTTGCAAAGTAATAATAACAAAAGAACCATTCTATTTTCATTTAGAATTATCCACTTGGCAATAAATACTAAAAATAGTATGAAATTCATAATTTTTTTTTACAAACTGGGATGGCCTAATAATTATGGCCGGTAGTGTATATATATATAAGATCGTTATTAAAACCTACTTTCCTCTGTCCCTCTTGCCTTTAATATATCCTGTGAGTGTCCAATTTCCTAAGCCCTCTTTTCACCTTATATACTCTTTCTAATGCTATGGAGAAGTGTTTTGGGATTTTTGTGTTTTTTGTTTATTTTTCACTAACATTTTGATATTGCTCATGTGTTCAGTTCATCGTATTCTCAGCATCCTTCTGTAGAACCACATTTCTTTTGCGTCAAGTTTCTTCTCCATCTGAAGATCTTTCTGTCATATAGGTGGACCAATATTACATAACAGTTCAGTATACATTCTTTTGTTTTTTAACGGTATTTTCATGTTCCTTAATACTTTGCTTGACCTTTAGAAGGCATATTTCAATATCTTTTTTGTAATGTAATTTTTGTGTTTTTCGCTTTTTGAAAAATAAAATTCTTTAAAGCTATCACGTAACGCTTTCGACTGGGCATCGCGTGAGCCTCATGTTTATTTTCTTTTTTATAACTTTCAAAACTTCATTTCCACTGTCAAATAATGTAAGGTTGATGGTAGGAGAAAATTATTTGCTATACAGTGCCTCTCTTATAACGTGATGCCATTGATATTGTGATTTAAATAGTATTTTGGACCAAAGGGTTCTTGTAAATTATAGGTTAACTAGCATTACACCCGGCGTTGCTCGGGTGTAATGAAAGCTTTAAAACTAATCCATGGTCCTGGACTCTTTGGACGTTGGCACGAAACACTAAAAAGCAATAGTTGTTTCCAGTTAAAGCGAAACCGTAGACTGAATGGATGTAAGTCAAAATTTAATTTCCTGGTATCGATATCAAATAAGTTGTTTTTCGTCGCAAACTGAATTTTGAAGGCTAAATAAGTCCTCTGAATAAATGGTATCATGGCTGAGACTAAGAACTACAATTATACCTACTTAGAGCCAAACCCGAAGCAAAAACTAAAATAAAAGGGCTGAAAAAATACAGACATATTGGCAGATAAACAGACACGCACACAAACATCTTGCCTTTTATATATATATAAATTATCAATTTTCTGCACTATTATAAGAACTGCAACCTTGAAACTTCTGAATATCGTTTCTTATGTCTTTGTCTATGAGTGTATCAAATTTGATTAAAATCGGACCACTCTTTCTATAACCTGATTTTTTTGATTATCGATTTTCGATATTTATCGGGGGTACCTCGACACAAAACCTAGCTGAGAACACTCGCAGACGCTTATAGTACAACTGTGTAAATTTTCAAGAAAATCGGTTCAGGCGTTTTGGAGTCTATAGGTAATGGACACACACACACACACACACACACACACACACACACACACACACACACACACACACACACTGGTCCTGGGTATGACGGTAAACTGCATCCGACAGCAAGGCCTCTGATTGGGAGGAAGGGAAGAGCATGGAACCACCTCTTAGTTGCTGTTGTTCTCAGGTCCACCTTGACCCGGATTGGTAGCACCTGTTAGGGTCCCAGCTATGGGCAAACTAGTGTCAAAACACTATGAAAATATAAAAATAAACTTTTATAGAAATATATACATAAAAATAGACTTTTATAGAAAAATATACAGTTTTGAAGGAAAATATATACCAACAATATATTTTTTAAAAAAACTTATTACTATAACACATAAAGAAATAAAATTATTCTCAGCAAAACATTTTTGAATAGAAAACTAGAAGACATTTTCAGTTTTCTAAAATAAAAAAGAATAAAAACAAAAGCCTTTCATTAAAATCTAAATCAACCTTTTCACTGAAGATCCGTTTAGGTGAAACCTTGGTAGGTTTGTTGGCTCACTAGGTTAATTTACTTATTCTGCTCTCCTTACGTATTGAGCGCTTTTTTGTTATTGATTACTCGTCTCGAGGTTTTTTTGGGGCTTCGTACTGGCTCGTTCCTAATTGCTTTGGCTGATGTTCATGTGCTTAGCTCTTTCTTTATTTACAACCATTTTTTTTCCTTCCGCGTATATACGCGGAGGCTTTTTCGAAACGAGTATAGTGATAAGTTCCCATATATATATATATATATATATATATATATATATATAGGACTTCTAATAATACATCTGCTAGTGTACTTCAAGACCTCGATGGCATGTCATTGACTTACTGCTATCGTGGTTGATGATGTTTTGCGGTCGCTGGAGGTTTCTATCTGAGTCCTATATCTGCTTTTTGATCTTGAACACGAAGGGTGTGACCATTTTCAAGAAACTCTGAGTAACTGTTTTTGGTATCTAGTGACACTATTTGGGCGCACCATTTCATTTCTTGCGTCCGGCAAACAAGCTGCCAGGTTAATCTTATTAATGCGTCTGAAACAGAAATGACCAGTGGTAGCCGTGCAAATTACACGGTTTTTCCTGTTTGAATATTCTGCTGAATCATGAGTTTTAAGTTTTTAAGTTAATGATTTAACGAAATATTGCAATAACTCTGATAAGCATGAATGCAGTTAATTATTAAAGAAGTAAGAGGATACAAATTTAAAAAATTAAATTGAAAGGTTTTTTCATTTCACTGAAAAAAAAAACATGAGAGCATTATCGCATCTTCTATTTTCTCTCTCTCTCTCTCTCTCTCTCTCTCTCTCTCTCTCTCTCTCTCTCTTTCACTAAAACCAAAAAGCGAACTTCTGTTTTTCCTCGCGAACAAAACGAATTAGCCCATTGTAGGGAAAGATGGAAATGACATATCAGAGAGGTTGTGTCGTTTCAAAGAAATAAGAAAACAAAAAAGAAAGAAAGGAAAGATAGAGAATGAAATAATACTATCATTACTTTAACATCTGCTTCAGCGAAAAAAAAAATTTAAATATTTTAATTTGTATCCTCCATCTTATTTCAACAATGGCATGTCTTCCTATTTTCGTATTGCACTATTTTGTTAGTTGTTTAACACAAATATTTAACGAGGTAATGGAGAAATGTCTAAGGATATTTTATAGACGTGGAACTCGCAAGGAACTGAAACAATCATTAAATTCTGATAAATGAGAAAATTAAAAATAGGAAATCCGTTAAGTTTTCTCGAATAGCGCTAGTTGGCATATATTAAGAATTTGGCACTCGTTTCGGGAAATCAAGATTATCATGAAATTGCTCCTTTGCACTTTACTTAGGTCTATTCAGGGAAAAGAGAACTTCTTTCATTTTTTTTTTTTTTACTTATATAGAGACTAATAAAGCAGAATACTCTGGGATTAGCATTTAACAGTCATGTCCCATGGTTTTGACCAATTCAGCAGGAACGTTTTTTCTACAAAATTATCATTCAGGTGCATGGCACCAGAATTTATTTCTTATTGGATTTTTCAGCTCATTTCGGAATTTCCGATTTCAATAATTCTAGCTACAAATGCAGTGTGTGGGTTATTTTGAAGTTGCAGTCAGTCAGTTAAGCGCCATAATTGATACACACTTTGGGCGATCATGTCTCGAAAGAGGCACGACTAACTGGGCTGAAGATTATCCCGCAGTAGGTTGACATTGCTTTCTGCGGTAGACTGGTTGCCAGACAAGGCTATAGAACCCAATCTGTCCTGTCATTTGATTCATAGCTAGAGGGAGAAGAGATGATTATATTATTATGTAGTAATTAGTGGGGGATCATTTTATAACTTCATAATAATAAAAAAACCGACCCCACTTTATGACCAGTAAAAGACTTAATTATGGTTCCAAATGTTATATTCAGTAATTCAGTGAAGTACCATACGTGATACACGCTTTAGGCGATCATGTATCGAAATAGAGATGACTGACTGGGCAGAAGATTATCACGCAGTAGGTTGCCATTGCTTTCTGCGGTAGACTGGTTGCTAGCCAAGGCTATAGAACCCAATTTGTCCTATTATTTAATCCATAACTGGAGGGAAGAGACAGATTAATACCTTTTCTAAGGGTATTTGTGCGTAAGTGAATGCCATTAATTCAACTGAAATTCCGAGTCGATATCCACTATGGGATATTTAATATTATAAGTAGGTACATATATACGTGTATATAACACCCCATAACGATCTCTCTCTCTCTCTCTCTCTCTCGTCATATATATATATATATATATGTTATGGATTCCGGGTGAGAAACCGCACAAAATAATGAACAACAAAAACAGATATGGAGATAGAAAAGTAGGTTATATTGAACGTAATATACAAACTTGAACGCAGGTTAGTAAATCCAGGAACACTATTAGCAAGAAATAAATATATACAAGCCTTGAACTGAAGTCGTTGGAAATAGTATATCCGGGTATATTATTCTAGCTGAGTGGGAGCTCAGAGCTTGTCCGACTTCTGATGCAGTAGTCTCTGGGTAACTTCGGTATCTCTCGGTAATTTACGTATCAGTTCCAGTACTCTCCGATAATTGGCACCGATCTCTACGAATACTCTCTCAAACAAATAGGTTTTTACTGCGTTCATTCGGATGTTTTATTCGTTTTTCTTTCTTTCTTTCTTTCTTTCTTTCTTCGTGAATCGTTTAGTCTGATTTCTGACGAAGACATTTTTCCTTGCCCGGATTTTCACTATGATTGCACGGATCGGCTCGGACCCGTGCCCGGTGTGCCCAGTAGTCAGACACGGCCATGGACAGGAGTATACGTACTTTCAGTCAAGTCCATTATCATATACAAAGGGAAGATCCCACAACAATATATATAATCGCCCGGTTCACACTCCACCCACGTCTATTGAACAGGTGAAGAGGCTCATCCCTTGTTTCCTGTTTAGGATGTGGTTTCCGGTTTTTCTCTTTTCCAATCTTTTCACTCTTTTCTTTATTTTTTTTTTCTTCAATTGGAGTAGATAGACTAAACTATCGCCCGGTTCACACTCCACCCACGTCTATTGAACAGGTGAAGAGGCTCATCCCTTGTTTCCTGTTTAGGATGCGGTTTCCGGTTTTTCTCTTTTCCAATCTTTTCACTCTTACGTAGCCCCCTGCGCATCAGTGGCGTTTTTGCCTTGCTTGGGGTGATATGATTACAATATATATATATGTATGTATGTATGTATGCATGTATGTATGTATAATTATTTAGTCTTTTTACCCCAAGCAAGGTAATAAAACCACTAAGGCGCAACACGGTGAAAAATAAGGAGAGAAAACAATAAAATAATATGAATTAAGAAGATAATGATTAACATTTCATTTAGATATTTAAAGCTGAAAGTTGAGTGGAAAGCAAAAAGCCGGAAGAGAGTTCTACAAGCGAGGAGTGCGAGTGAGGGACCTATGAAAATATGTAAAAAATGTAACGTATTTTAAGGTCAGTAAAATTTGATCAAAAAGAGGCTCAGTTGATGAGTAAAACGACACCATTCAAACTCCACTGAACAAATGTTGGTTTGTTGAATATATATATATATATATATATATATATATATATATATATATATATATATATATGTAAATCTATAGATATAGATATACATTGATTGTTTAATACTTAGATTTTGGTCCTAATAGGGTTAGACGAGTACACATTTGCATAAAAAGTTTTCTATACAATTATATCGTAGAACTTTTGAATATTTTCCATTTTTAAACGAGTTTTTTCGCTACCCAGTTTTCTACCCCGAGTGATGTTTTCGGCCGATTTTTCATAACTGATTTTACCGTTTACCGTTTCTCTTTTTTTCGTTTTTCTTCATATATATATATATATATGTATGTATGTATTATTTATAACTTTAATCCAAAAGGAAAATCAGGTAGGTAAATCCCAAAATCCCGATCCTAATTAATATTAAAATTGATCAATGTGGAGAGCTCAATGCAATTTATATTCATATTACCGAGCCAATTATAAAATAAAATTCCGATGTTCAAATTCGTTGAATCTGAACATCGGAATTTGTTTTATTTTATATATATATATAAAATTGTAATATATATATATATATATATATTACAATTTCTAAAATCTCTCGAGATATTATGACCAGAACAAAATATTGAAGTTTTTAAGAGATGTTTAATATTTGTTTTTGTATAAGTGCTGAAAAGTTATCGGCCATACTTCTTCTTTTATGCACCGTGTCCCTTCAAGACGTAGACGACATGGCAATCCATATCTCCCTGTCCCTTGTAGCTCTTAATATATTTTATCTTAGTATTTTTCCAAGCCCTGTTCTGCCATCCATTTGCTCAAGCTCATCAAGGATGTGCAGTTTTCCCCTGTCTCTCTTTCCCTCTGTCCGCCTTGTGAGTATCAGATTCTCCAAACCCACCTTGCTCATGACCTATCCCAGAAACTTCAACTGTCTCTAGTTGAAGTGGGTACATATATGTGTCTTTACACATGATAACTTTTCAGTAGTAATTCTTATCATTCTTTAAATGTAGCCGTCTCTCTTCTCTCTCACTTTTTACTTCTCTCTCTCTCTCTCTCTCTCTCTCTCTGTACGCACACACACACACACACACACACCATATATATGTATATATCCATATATATATATATATACATATATATATATATATATATATATATATATATATATTTATTGCTAATATTCGTTCATGTATTCATCATATTGTTAAGCCTTTATTTTTATCACTTTTGCTATCAGTCTATCTATCGATTTATCGGAGCTATTTCATAACTGAAGACAATCATTCGTTCAGTGTGCATGTCAACAAATAAATATGAATGTTTTTATGCATGGACGTGTAAAGACCAATATTCATTGAAAATTATCAATGAAATACAAATTGATACAAATCTTCTATCAATAAAAAGATTATCTGAGATAATGTTTGAAAAAAAAAAAGATGTGGTTTGAAATTAATTTGAAATACATGAGTGTTTGTCGTTAATGGTCGATAAACAAAGAAAGGTTCATCTTTTCCCTTTTAGTTCAGGGCATCTTCAGAAATTTTTAAAAAATTAACGTAATCCTCTATTGTTTGTTAACTTTTGATTAAATTATTTATTTCTGTTTTTTATTTTTTAATATTTTGATGTTTTATTTAATTATTTTTGACAGTTCCCCATGGGTTTTACTTACTAATTCATTAAACAATTTCACACACACACACACACACACACACACACACACACACACACACACACACACACACACACACACACATATGTATACAGGGTGGGTGGATGAATTGTCTGAATTACGCAAAAATGAAACGTATCATCTTAACGGATTTTTGCCAAAATTACACAAAATATTTTGAAATACTAAGCAGTAAATTTATACAATAAAATCGCCATTGGCTTTAACTACGACTTCCAGACAACTTTGGAATCTCCTGAAACTCTTCTGGACGGTCACCTGGTTCAAGATAGTGAGTGTTAACATAATCCTTGCCTTCAGTTCATCTTAGTGTTACAAGAAGTTTTTTTTTTTGTTTTTGTTTTTCGTTTAACTGCGCTCAACACATAATAACGAAGGGGTGAAGTATGGGGAGATAGGTGGCATGATAAAAACTCGAAATTCTGGAGGTTGTTGTAATAAAAGCCGATTAGATGTTGCCTTCCATAGGGGACCGTATATTAAAGTGTGTTTAAACACACACACACACACAGAAATATTTTAGGTTGACCATTTACGTCACATTGTGTCAATTCAAATAAATTCTATCAAACCTTTGAAATTAGTTCCATCAAACATGAGAATGCCAGAATTAAACCGGTTGCGTAACTAGACGCAAAAGATTCCTGAAAAAGAAATGGAGTAACATTCGAAACTGCTTATTCAGAAATTTAAAAGATTTTTAAAAAACGTTGATAGGCAGGACTATATTATTTAACAAAACATATTGTAGAGAATTCGAAATACACCTCACACACACACACACACACACACACACACACAACATATATATATATATATATATATATATATATATATATATCCGTTCTATGACGCTCAAGCATTTGGATTATTATTATTTATATCGATAATTATCTTATATAGTGATGTATCTACCACTGAGTATCTTACATTAAGACATAAAAAAATCATAATACCTGAACGTCAGACGACCGTAACACACACACACACACACACACACACACACATATATATATATATATATTTTATATATATATTTATAAAGAGTGCTCGATACAAATGTAGAGCGTTATATATATATATCTATATATATACATATATATATATATACATACACACACATATATATATATATGTATATATATATATAACGCTCTACATTTGTATCGAGCACTCTTTATAAAAGTAAATGCATGAACAAAAGGTTAAAAAACCTACGAGTTCAACAACTTAGTTACAATATATATATTCCATTTGTAAACGAGTTATAGAAAATATTTAAAAGTTCTACAATATAATTGTATTGAACATTTTTTAATAAAAATGTGCACTTATTATGACCAAAAATTAAATAATTAAAATATATATATATATATAGGATGGTCAGAAAATTGGGTTCAAGGATGAAACAGACTGTCGATACATGTGCTCGGTGTTGACCTCAGTGTTCACTTTAATTTTTACATTCAAAAAGTAAGAAGAAGTAGTGTCAAATTAAAAATAAAATTCATTAGCTCCTGAGAAATTACTTTGTTTTTATGAAAATAAAATCCGAATAACACTCTCTAGCCGAACAGCCGAAAGCACGCTTGATCAGACGGCATAGCAAAGAGTATATTCTCTTTATTAAGATTCTCAAATGCACAAGCCGGTAGAAGTAATTCACAATATTCAAAATCAGGACATTCTCTCAAAGGCGTGTGTCCGGAGATGGACACACTTTTCTTATTAAATTTTCGCGAATGTGCAGGCCGGTAGACGAAATAACACTGTTTTAAAAAATTCGGAGTGTCTACTCAAATACCGGTATCCACTAGAAATAACATTTAAAGTAACAAAATATATGTATGATTAGATATAAAATCTAATAATCCTTCATATATATATAGTCATCCGCAATATATATATATATATATATATATATATATATAAATCCAGGTAAAGTTTTACGATTTTCAGTTCCATGGCATTTACTTTTTTATAAAAAGTGTTCAATACCATAAATATTGTAGAGCATAATATAATCATATAATTATGAATTAAAAGTACATTGCGACACAGAAATTTCTATGTTTCGAGATTTCTATCTCGCCATCAGGCAATGTTGGATGTTGATTGTGAAAATGATTTGCATTTAAATACAAAAACCATCGGATTGCTATTTATGTGGGAAGATATAAAATTTATGTGTGTGTTTCTTTCAGAATAATCAGAATCAGAATAAAGATTCACTTTGAAATTTGAACAGTAGTTTCTGTTTTTAGGTAATATATATATATATATATATATTATCGAGGCAGCAAGTAATTTTCTAAGCATATGATATGCTGTTAAATATATATCAGTTTAAACCTTATTTTTTGTGGATATTCATGTTTGAGTAGACGCTACATTTATTTGTTAAACAATATATTTATCTATTTTCGTCTACCGACCTGAATATTCTAGAATTCTTATTAAAAAATAAATATGCACGCACGGAGAGAATCTGTCGTGCCTTAACCAACTCGGCCACGAAAAAGTTTTGCAGCTCAAGCAAGGCCTGAACAATGTCTTTAAGCGAAATCCTTCTCGTCATAGACTGTACACTAACTTTTTTTTATAACTGCTTATTGTCGGTTGTATGCTCGATAATTTAGACATTTTTAGGTCGTTCCGTTTTTCTTTTTGTGCTCATTTTTGTGTATTTATTTTTCACTTAATCGACATAAACAGACTTACGCAAATATATGTTTACATTTAATTGTCAAATATCTAATATCAGGGCCGGTAAAAGGGTTTCTTGTCTCCTGTCGAACATTTGATGCCCACACGAATTTTTGATACGGCTTTCATCACTCTACTACATCTCAATTTTCAAAAGGTAATATTCATATAAAATATAAACTTTATTGTAAATTAATTATGTACAATGATGGATCATCTGCAATATAGCGAAACAATTCCACTAGAAAATTTGAAAATAGATACAATGTATCTTAATACAAATTAGAGACATGTCATCATTGTATCTTAAATCAACAATATTATGCGACAATTTTTAACATCTACTTGAGATTTTTCTTGTTGAATAATTTAACATTAAATATTATAGATAAATTTTTTTTTATTTAACCAATCCGTTAAGTGCCATACGTGATAGACGCTCGAAAGAGACATGACTGACTGGGCAGAAGATTATCCCGCAGTAGGTTGCCATTGCTTTCTGCTGTAGACTGGTTGCCGACCAAGGCTATAGAACCCAATCTGTCCTGCTATTTAAACCATAACTGGAAGGAAGAGACGGATTAATACCTTTCCCAAGGGTATTTGCGCATAAGTCAATACAATGGATTTAACTGGAATTCGAACTCGGCTCCCCGGCTTCTCATTCCGAGCCGATATCCACTGTACCACAACGCACATTTATTTAGTACTTTTTACGAAATTTCTTCTAATCTGTGCCGTGTTCCTTCAGGACGTAGACTATCATAGCTTTCTACATCTCTCTGTCCCTGGTAGCTCTTGACACCTTTTCTCTTTCTTTTTTTACGTCTTTTTCTTTTTCTATGTGCCATGTCCTTTCAGGACGTAGACTATCATGGTCCTCCACATTTCCTTGTCCCTAGTGGCTCTTAACAACCTCTAAAATCCGCGCAAAAACGTTTATCTTTTATCGTCTATTGTGCTTAGTTTAATTTGTAAATGTCGGCCTAAGAAGCAAATGTTGATAGCGATGGTTACAAATCACTGCCCGAAACCCCCAATCAAGTTTCCCCCTCCGGTTGAAAGATTCGGAGTGGGGGTAGTGCGCATTGATCATACAAGTACACGTTTTTAATAATGAGTTTACTTGTTAAACTATTTTCGATTAACAATATTGTTTAGTATAGGCCTCTTCCTAAAGATTAATATATATATATATATATATATATATATATATATATATATATACGAACTAAATCTAAAATTGAGTTCACTTTTGGCTCACTTTTAGATTTAGTTCATGTTTTTGCTCTACTTTCGTACTTTCGTATCGAGCTCTTTACTGTTAAGGTTTTCGTCTTGGGGTTTTATTTTCTTTCGAACACAGCTTAAGCTTTGTTTGTTTCTTTTTTTTATTCCCCTTTACCGATTTGGTAGTACCTTTTGGGTTTGACGACTTACTTTATCGATTTGTTAGCAGTAGGTTTTTCTGATTTCGGTCATGATTAGTGCTACTGTTTTGTTGGTACGTTTTACAGTATATATATATATATATATATATATATAATATATATATATATATATGGCTAAACAGTTTTCTTTATCGTACATACCATTTAGTCCGACTAAAAAACTAATCCTACAAATGATATTTGATAACGAGGCTCTTCCTTACGAAGAAAACGATTTCGCGGCGTTTGGTTTTTATTACCATAGACAAAGTTATTTCCTGAATGCTTCCCGCTGAAATGAGATAATTTTTTTGTTCATCTTCCTTGTATGCCCTCAATCAGTTGTGTGTGTATGTATGCATGCGCGCGCGTGTGTGTGTGTGTGCATGTGTGTGCGTGTAACATTGTAATTTATGTGTAAAATATGATATATGCATAATTGTGAGCTTATGTGGTTATGAACTGCAAAGTGGACAAATGTATAACGATGGCTATATACAGGGTTGTGCAAAAATATGCCTACAGTAATTTCGCCGATTCTCACCCACCTATGGACCTTTTTTTCAAGGATCTCGCATGCAAGCCCTGTTCTGTAGATGTCGTGATCCAGTTCATACGGGAGGTTTGTCAGGCAATTGATGCAAATAAAGACCTTTCTGTCAGCGTGTGCATGAGTGACCACTCTCGAAGAGGAGTGTGTGAATGTTGAGGAGAAGCACTTTGAACATTTAAGGGATTGATATTTATTATTAGGTATGTTTGTATAATTAAAACAATATGGTGATTTTCTAAACGCAGCTTAGATGTGGCACAAGGCCGAAAGTATGGGACACCCAGTGAGGATCGAATTCACACAAGGCATACTGAGGGTAAAAGCGATAGAGGAATGCGATCGTATGAATGGCAATTTGGATAACAGGATGTTGGGGAGGGTTAGCAAATGGAGAAACACTGTTAAGTGCAACAAAAAATAGGATGTTTTTATTATAGATGATCGCCCATGTCCCGAAGAATAGAATAATAATTGTTGTGAATTCCGGGTGAGAAACCGAACAAAATAATGAACAACAAAATATTCACGCACACGCACATTCACACACACACACACACACACACACACACACACACACACACACACACCATTTCATAAGCAAACAAGTAATAAAAACCTCCATCCGATGTTCTGCTAACTTCAATGGCTCCTGTATTGTTGAAAATCTATCTCTCTTTTATGCAATGGCAGTTACTTTCTCGCCGACGTAATGTGACTTCCCTCTGTATTTTCATGGCAAATGCTCTGATGAGCTTTTTCCCTGGTACCCTGACCACATAAATTTAAACGTGGTACTAAATTGGCATCTAGATCCCTCCCTTGAATTACCGTTGAATTAGTTAAATATAACCGCTCTTCTATTTTAACAGTTTCTTTTCTCGCACTTCCCACCTTCAAAAACTTTAAACGTCAATTGTCATCTTTTATCTCCTTGAATTTCTTCTATTTTTAATCCTTTTTTCGACACCCTCTGTACCCAGTTTTTTTTTCTTACTGTAACCCCCTGCGCACTAGCCTTGCTTGGGGTGAAATGATTAAAAAATAAAAAATAGTCTAAGTGAGCTGAATTCCAGGGCCTCGTTAGAGGGTCTCAACCTACCACCAAAAACATTTCTAAAAATCACCAACAATTTAAGATAAATGAACGCGTTTTTATTTCTCTTGATCAGAATTTAAGCATCTACCACCACCACCTCCGCCAAGTTTTCTAGCTTAAGGACTCCAACGTCTTCTAGCTCAGGGATTTCCAAATCTTCTACCCAGGAACTCCAGATTGTTTAATCCGACACTGCCTGCTCGACTGTTTACTTATTTTAAATGATCTCGGGTGAGTGTAAAATATTTTCCATGAGTAGGTTGCGCTTCTTTTCATTTCAGACTAGCATGACAGACCACACTTCTCACTTTGTTTGGTGTCAAATTACTAGCCTTTAGGCCGGAAGACTTGGGCTTAATTTGGAATTTTGCGCCTAAACATTTGGCCAGATAGAATCAAATAACCTACTTTCAAGGAAGGGATATCCATCACCAATGATCTCATATTAAATATTTACTTCAAAATACGAGAGTTCGAACATTTCCTATTTCAGTTTTTAAGGGTTAGTAGACTTATTTCTCATACATCAATAGCATTGTGTCTACACAGAATAATTCCTATTACAACTTTTACAATAACCACAACGGCTATGTTAGTCGTAATTCTTTATTCTCGTACCAACGAGTTACAAATACAAAAATACACTCGACCCCTGGCCATACAACTGTTTATATAACACCAGAGAAGGTAATTTATATCCTCCAGTGTATATTTGTGGAAGTTTCCCATCATCTAATGAAACCTCCCATTTCTATTGCTAGATGTTTTATACTTTTTATGATTAAACAGACTAAAAGACAACAGAAATATACATGCCTCTAGTCTAAGCTTTTGGGGACTTAATCTAATTGCAGCGAAACTTACAAAAAACTGAGTAAAAATTTGGTTCTCTCTGTTCCTATATTTTAAGTAAGAAATTTCTTATTTTTTACTTCACTAGAATATCTTGTCCTTTACTTTTCCAGGTTTAATAACTTGTCCTGTTCTTTTTCAGATTTAATATAATCTTAAGAATATTACTTTCATGCGAGCATTTTTCCATGTAATCTATGATTTTTCCAGGCTTTGCTATTAATTTAATATAAATTTAATACTGAAAACCGCATTCAAAAATATTAAAAGGAAAAAAATGCAATTGTTTAAAAAAAAACAATAAAATATTGATTATTTATAATCAATTCTGATAATCAATTCAGATAAAATGATAAGTGATAAGCAAAGTTTGATTGACAAAAATGATAAAAGATATCATTTAAATTTAAATGTTGAAAACCGCATGCAAATATATTAAACAGAAAAAAGTTATAAAGAAAAAGATTTATTATTAAAAGTGTTAGTCACTCACTCACTTATGTACTTATTGAGTTAGTCTCCCTTTTTCGACTTCAGATATTTTGATGTAACTGTTTATCTACTGAACCAAAATTCAAAAATTTTAAAATCAAGATGTAGCTAAGGAAGTGTTCTTTCTCTGTAAACTGTTTGATGTTTGGTTGAGAACTGAATTAGTTTTGAAGCTTAAAAGCAACCTAAATTCACTCATTGTCGAACTTGAGAATATATTCAATGAATGATATCAAACCCTTAAGGAAGAAAAGGGGGATCATATTGAACTAAAACAAGATACAAAAAGTATCGACGTATAAAATATGTGGGGCGCCTTTTGACCGACACTTTTTCAAACAACAATCGTCGGTAATTATTAAAACTAAATGGCCAACAAGAAAACATTTCCCTCTTTGGGGAAGCCATTGCTTAGTAAAAGAAAAATGTTTCTCCTCTCTAATATATATATATAATTCTTTTAAACTCGGTAGCTAATAATTTTTTTCACATTAACGTTAGAGAAGGGAAGTTGGAACGCGATTAAAAACAAATTTTAATCAAAAATACTTAAAATTTAAGGTGAGGTGTAAACATAAAGTTCCACAAGAGTATTAAAAAAAAACACAAACCCTCCAACAAACATAAGGAGCGAATAAAGTGATCCTTTTGTCTGTACAGACTGAGCTGGTGGATCTTTAAGTATACAGCCTCAAGAACACGAAGATGGTAAGACGAACGAGCGTTGCGCAGAATCGTGAAACATGTGTCTTCAGACCAGAAGGCACAGTCATCTCGAGCAGATGTTATCCAATGGCCGAGTCATAGACGGTTTGAGTGGTTCTTCTCGAACGGCTCTGATTATCCGAACGCACATTGGCAGGGACGTGCTGCGCAACCCGCGATTATATATATATATATATATATATATATATATATATATCGTGCATTCAGTAATGAATTAGAAAACTTAGCTAGTGGCGTATGTTTACATGGAATATCACACGCTGCTTCTTCTGCCGAGCACCCATAGCTCAGAGGTAGAATCATTGATTAATGTCAATTCGGTCGGTGTTCAATCCTGGCTAAAAGCAATTGGATGTCTCAGCGTACTGATGAGCTGTGATACAGCGAAACAGATCTGTCTGTGGATGACTATATATATATATATATATATATATGTGTGTGTGTGTGTGTGTATATATGACTATATATATATATATATATATATATAGATGACTATATATATATATATATATATATATATATATATATATATATTCTCTCCTGTCACGATAGGGGCGGGGGGAAATAACCTGCAAGAAAACAGCTAATATTCTTTTCCTTTCAAATATTTTGCTGTCATTTTTAACGGTAGGGGTAAACTCGTTGAATGAATAAGTTTTTTTAATTTTTTCATACGCATCTAGAATCATACAAGAATCTCTTCTGAGTATATGTGCTAGGAAAGCACCGTACAAGAAACGTTTACCTGTGCCCAGCGTGCTGAGACAGTCTACTAATAAAATTCATATTATTTATGTTTTCAATTCTACAACGGTTTTGTATTCTTTAAGATGGCTGATAAATTCGCGCAACATACATACGCCATATTTGGCCCGATGCTCAGCAAATCGGATACAGATAACCTCGAAATGTTCCGTACGGATTTTAGAAAATTTCCTTTAGGTTGAAAAGTAGGTTTTCGGGGTCAGTCAAGTGTGGGTTCAAAAATGGCACGCTGACTTACCAATTAAATGCCAGAAAATAGAGAAAAATCCATGAAAATATTTGTTAATGACCCTCGTCGAACAATCTATCATAAGGATCCTCGTCGAACAATCTATCAACTCTCTCGGATGATTAGAATCAGTTAAGGTATCACTCAAAAGATCCTGGTGGAAAACATGAATAGCGTGCTGAAGGTCTTAATAATAAAAATAATCTGTTCGTAACATGAAGACATTTTCCCATCAAATGACTTGACACTTATCAAAGAATTACGTTTGAAAATGTACTTAAGAATACCTTCGTCAGTTTAAAAAGAAAATTCTGCACTACATTTGTATATTTGTCTCTGTAGTGTATGAAAAAATATTTTATGAGAAATTTATAACGGAACAATAATGATATATATATATATATATATATGAAATTAATTGTTTGAACATTATTTTTGATCGATACTCGTAGATATTCTGTTTATAATCAAACAGTATATATATTTATTATATATACTGTTTATATAAATAAATATATGTACTGTTTGATTATAAACAGCATATCTACTTAAATACGAGTATTGATAAAAAATAATGTTCAAACAAATAATTTCAAATTGTCGGTTGTTTATAAATATTTCGTTAATCTTCGTTAATTTCCGTAACACACACAAACACACACACACACACACACTCACACACACACACACACACACACACACATATATATTTGATTTTGGTTTCATTTTGTTAGGTTTTCCTTAATTGCTTTTTTTTAAAACAAATTAGTCCTTGTTTTATGAACAGCGTTATACTCAAAATGAAAAGCGGCAGACTAAAATAACTTTTATAACACTTAATGTTAGTTTAAATGAATACGATATATATATATATATAGAGAGAGAGAGAGAGCAAACACAGTTATTCTTATATGTCGACGTACAAGACGACCTTATAAGCCAAAAAATCATCCCAAATAGAGGGATTGTCGACGTACAAGACGACCTTATAAGCCAAAAAATCATCCCAAATAGAGGGATTGTTTCTTGTACTCTATATATTCTTATACTTATAAATTGTGAACCTTAAGTCATGCTAAATATGGCAAGTTGCTAGAATGCAACATTTTTTACGGTAAGCCAACCCTTACTTTACAACCTTTTTTTTTTTTTTTCGATGTTGAACAAAAACACCGGTTGTTGTGTTTTTTAAGAAGCCATTTTACGATAGTATTGGAATGAATGGTTAGTTAGTAGGGGAAAATAATTCCGGCTACTGTAATAGCCTACCGAATACACAGCACCCACCCATGAGGTACTTTAGATAGTGGGAGCTAATTGACAATATCTCTCTACCGTTTTGAGTGAAAAGAAAGTAAATGCTTACTGAAATTATTTAATACAATTAGTCGGTTGGTAATATACATTATACATGCTTGGGCGATCATGTCTCGAAAGAGACATGAATGACTAGGCAGAAGATTTTCCCTAAGTAGGCTGTCATTACTTTCTGAGGTAGACTGATTGCCAACCAAGGCTACAGAACCCAATCTGTCCTATTATTTAACCAATAGCTGGAGGGAAGAGACGGATTAATATATTTCTCAAGTGTATTAGTGCGTAAATGAATGCAACGAATTCAACTAAAATTCGAACTTGGCTCTCCGATTTCTCATTCCTAGACATTTAATACAAAACATCTGAAAATACGATTAATGGGGTTCAACTTGTACGGCGAATACAGCGTGAAACTACAATTTAACTTTAAAATTTGATGGCCACCTTATACGTCAAATCACATAGTATGCCAGAATATATTGTACCATCTATATATATATACTAGCAGTATAGCCCGGCGTTGCTCGGGTGTAATGAAAGCTTTAAAACTAATCCATGGTCCTGGAGCTCAGACTCAGCCTAAAGAATATTTGTGTGAAGTTTGGTGAGAATTGGGACATACAGACATACAGACAGATAAACAGACACACACACACACAAACATCTTGCCTTATATATATATATATATATATATATATATATATATATATATATTATCAATTTTCTGCACTATTGTTAAGAACTGTAACCTTGAAACTTTTGAATATCGTTTCTTATGTCTTTGTCTATGTGTGTATCAAATTTGATTAAAATCGAACCACTCCTTCTATAACCCGATTTTTTGGATTATCGATTTTTGATATTTATCGGACGTACCTCGACACAAAATCTAGCCAAGAACACTCGCAGACGCTTATAGTACAACTGTGTAAATTTTCAAGAAAATCGGTTCAGCCGTTTCGGAGTCTATAGTTAACGGATACACACACACACACACACACACACACAGAGACAAAGTTCCATTTATAAATAAGTTTATATATATATATATATATATATATATATATATGAGTCTGTATATATATATATATATACGTATGTGTATCTATATCTACAAGATTATTTTTAAAGGCACGTCTGAACAAAATGTTATTCTTTTTCTTCTTCTTTTATGCGCTATGCTCTTTCAAGACGTTGGCGATCATGGCTCTCAACAACTTCTTGTCTTTTATAGCTCTTAGGAATTTTGCCTTTTTGCTATGTCTCCTAACCCCTGTTCTGCCAGAGATTATTCATTTGTTATAAATCTTACATGTAAAAATTCAGGAAACTAAAATAAATCCTTAACTATACTTAGAGATATATCAGAGACGCTACTTGGTTTCAAAGAAAGAAAAAAGGAAAGAAAGAAGAGTAGAACACCTTCATAAGTTTAACATCTGTTTCAGTGAAATGAAAAAATTGACAATTTCAAATCTTTTCATTTGTACCCACTTCTTAAAATAACGACCAGCATTCATATTTATAATTTCTTATTGTAATATTTTGTCATGGATTTTAGCTCCAATGCTAAATATGATGTGGAAATTTCTTCGGATATTTTTTTGCTCTAGAATGCTCCATGAGCATATTAACTTAACATTCATCAGAATATTCAAATTGGAAACTCGTGAAATTTTCATTCATTATTTCGAGTTATATCAGCCAGTTAAGTGCCATGCGTGATACACGCTTGGGCGACTATGTCTCGCAAGTGACATGACTGACTGAGCAGAAGATTATCCCGCAGTAGGTTGCCATTGCTTTCTGCGGTAGACTGGTTGCCGACCAAGGCTATAGAACCCAATCTGTCCTGTTATTTGACCCATAGCTGGAGGGAAGAGAGGGATGAATACCTTTCCCAAGGGTATTTGTGCGTATATGATTGCAACGAATTCAACTGAAATTCGAACTCGGCTCTCCGATTACTCGTTCCGAGTTGATATCCACTGGACCACAACGCACATCCGTCGAGTTATATAGCATTCATTTGAAATTAAAACGAATTTATCTCTTCATGATTTCTACGTATTTTCTGTCTGAATATATCTGGAATGCGGAGTTATACTTATTTAACATAGATGTGACTGTAATTTCTACTCCAACAGCTTCTTTTCTCGCGCTTCCCGACTGTGGAATTCCCTTCCACATGTCTGCTTTCCCGACAGCTACAAACTCCAGGATTTTAAATGTAAGGTCATTAGACACCTCTTATCACACTAACTTGCACCTATTCTCCCAACACTCTCACCATCTACCCAACCCTCATTCTCGGTATCCTTACCCGCCTATCACCCTCCTTCTGACATTTCCTATATCTAACCATCCTTTCTCACCACTTTCCCCTCTATGTACCCCACTACGCAATAGTGGCAGTGAAATGCCTTGCTCGGGGTGAAACGATTATAAAAAATAAAATAAAAAAATCTATATTCAAAATATTGTCCTCAACAACAATGTTGAGGACAATAGTACTAATATAATTAGTGTAAATAATTGTACTCAGTTAAGTGCCATACGTGATACACGCTTGGGCGATCATGTCTCTTTAGAGACATGACTGACTGGGCAGAAGATTATCCCGCAGTAGGTTGACATTGCTTTCTGCAATTGTACTCAGTTGGCCTTTAATATGACTCCATAACAGTTTTCAGCTTATTTTGAATAAGACAATATGAAAAAAAGACAAAGAATAACGCTTTCTTCAGTACAGTTAATATTTCTCATTTTGTGTTAACCTTTTCTCATTTAAGAATCGGTCTCTGAGTGATTTAGTAAAACAAGATGGTTTCATTATCTTTTGTTTGACATTGTTATTGTTGTTAGGGAATTTCCGAATTTATTGTGATTCGGCTAAATGACAAAGTTGCATTTTTATTTGGACCTTAATTTGCCTATACAAACTCATAGCTTTTAAATAAATTCAAAATTTAATTCTTAAAATGCCTAAAATTTACAATTTTAGAACGCTGTCAGAGACTAACACAAAATTATAATCAGAATAGTTCTATTAAAATGGCGGACACCAAAAAAATCTAGCAAAAAATAAAATCTTTTTTTTTTTTTTAATCATATCACCCCGGTAACGCCACTGATGTGCAGGGGGCTACATAGGAGTGAAAAGATTGGAAAAGAGAAAACCGGAAACCGCAATCTAAACAGGAAACAAGGGATTTTGTGGAAAGCAGATCTTGAGTTATAAAATGGAAGTTCGAATTAATCGTTGTTAGAATGAATAAATTTCAAAAGCTTTTATTTTGTGCGTTTTGAAAATAGATAAATACTCATCTCTGCAACAGGTGTATTCAGTGAACACAAAAAGTGCCAGCGATGCTAATTGATTCCCTTTTCCCCCAAAAAAGATACGGAGCCACTAACGATCAAAAGAGTCGCCGACAACAGAAATTACAGGAATGCTTTTCTAAACCAATAGGTTAATATGTTTGTACTTATTTTCTGTTGTAAACTGTAATATCTGTCTATATTTCTTAGATGAGGTATAGTAAGTATTTACACTATTTACTTTGTTCGGATTGTTGTCCTCATTTTTATTGTCATATTCACCTTCAATATCTGTCTATATTTCTGAGTTGAGGTACTGTAATTATTAACACTATTTACCTTGTTCGGATTGTTGTCCTCATTTTTATTGTCATATTGACATGATTAAATACTGATGTTTCTATAATCTATTATGTTCTGATTTATTTACGTTCCGGCCTTCTTCAGGAAATATACACTGGAACTTCAAACCGAACTCTTTATTTCGTCCATCTGGGTACATTGTTCTAGTTCCGCGTGCAATGCCTTTTCTGGATATCTTAGTTTCAGTTATTTTCCTTTAGCAACTAAAAAATCAACAAGTTTTTGTTCACCGGTATGGAACTTTTGGCCAGGTATTGAACTCGTGGATGTGCGTTGTGGTGCAGTGGATATCGGCTCGGAACGAAAAATCGAGAAGCCGAGTTCGAATTCCAGTTGAATTCCTTGCATTCACTTACGCGCAAATACCCTTGGGAAAGGTATTAATCCGTCTCTTCCTTCCAGTTATGGGTTAAATAGCAGGACAGATTGGGTTCTATAGCCTTGGTCGGCAACTAGTCTACCGCAGAAAACAATGGCAACCTACTGCGGGATAATCTTCTGCACAGTCAGTCATGTCTCTTTCGAGACATGATCGCCCAGGCGGGTATCACGTATGGCACTTAACTGACTGATTGAACTCGTGGATGTGCGTTGTGGTGCAGTGGATATCGGCTCGGAACGAAAAATCGAGAAGCCGAGTTCGAATTCCAGTTGAATTCCTTGCATTCACTTACGCGCTAATACCCTTGGGAAAATTATTAACCCGTCTCTTCCCTCCAGTTATGGGTTAAATAACAAGACAGGTTGGGTTCCATAGCCTTGGTTATCAACCAGCCCACCGCAGAAAGCAATGTCAACCTACTGCGGTTAATGTTCTGGCCAGTCAGTCATGTCTTGAAAGAGACATGATCGCCCAAGCATGTATCACGTATGGCACTTGACTAATTGAACTCGTAACGCTTTGAGTCGAGTCCCTGGAATACTTCAACCAACGTTTTTATCCCCGGGGTCATATGTCCTGTAAACTGTGGCTAATGACATTTACTTAAATAAAAAGAAAATTCTCTATGTCAGACCTATGTTCATTTCTGTGACTATTTTAAATAAGATGATAAAAAGTTGCATCCACAACAATCAACTGACACATTTAAGTACAATAACTTGCAGTTTAATCACATTAATTGTGACCATGATTAAATACTAACGTTTCTATCATATATTTTGACCAGTTTATAAAATTAGTCTATTATGTACTCATTTTCGACGAGTAGGTTGCGGACAGTGGTTGGTAGGTGTCCGAGTATATTTAAATGAGTCCTAATGTATCTATGATCCGAGAGATGCAAAAATGGTTAGAAAATAATGGAAGCGTAAATAGTAAGAATAATAACAAAAAATAAGCCAACTCTCACTAATATCAATTATGAACAAGGCCAGCACGTTTTGACCGTGTTCAGAAGTTAAAAACATCCCCATCTCTATATCTACATATAAAAGAAAAATGTCTACATATTCAGTTTATATATATATATATATATATATATATATATATATATATATAATCTGTGTGTGTGTGTGTGTGTGTGTGTGTGTACGGCTGTATCATTTTGAATACACTGGTTCTCGTCCGATCACCGAAGCTAAGTAGCATCGAGCCTGGCCATTATGATAGCATTCATCAATTTAAACAAGGAGACTTTCCAGAAGATATGCGGGAAATTCCGAAGTCATCCGGAGGTCATGGTTGAAGCCATTTATTGAATAAATTTATCTTGTAATTTTGGTAAATATATTTGTTAAAATGAGATGCCAGTGTTATTTTCATTTGTGCGTAACTCAGTCGACAATTTATTCAATGCACTATATATCTATATATATATAAACGAGATTATAATTATACTCGTGTCGAAAACCTTCCTCGAAAACTTTTGACGGAAGGAAAAAATGGTTTTAAAAAAATAAAGAGCTTAGTACATGAACATCAGTCAAAAATGTTCGGACCGAGATCAGCACGAAACACAAAGAAAAAAATCCGACACGAATAATCATCTAACTCTACAGAGGTAAAGTGAACTAAATAGATAACATCCAATGAGCCAGACGAACCTACCTAGGTTTCACCTAAACGGATCGTCAGGGAAAGCTTTTGATATATAATGTTTTCTTAATATAATGATCCATGGGATTATACGCTACAAAAATTAAAGATATTTTATCTTGAAACTTCTATTTTAGTTTTAATTGAAAGCTAAATTTTCAATTTTTTTTTAATCTTTCAATTTTTCGGCCATTTTTAAAAACCATGCAAAAATAAAATATATTTCTGTGACACATTATTTTTGGAAAATTAGCAAATTTAATGTTGAATTAATCTGATTTACACAAGTATTACTTATTTATGGCACGAAATTGAAGTCAAAACTATTTTTTAAAGTTGAAATTTTTTTAAGTCGAACGTTTAACCTTTCTACTGTATTTGTAATCTGTTGACAGATGCGAGATAAGTGTATGGCGATCACAAGTGACATAATTGTACAATTTTTTCCTGTAAGGGGAAAAACTCTGAAACACATGATCTTTTAATGTACACATACAATTCACCATATAAAAAAACTTCAAATACACAAAAAAATGTTTTTAATTATTTTTAAAATATCAAGGCACGATTTGTATTAAACTTTTCAATTTTCGATGAATAAGTATATTCTTCACTTAATCAGTTTATAACCTAACCACAACAAATCTTTGAAGTATTTTAAAAATATTTTTGAAACTTTATAAATTATTATAATTAAAATAGAACGAAAACAATTCTTTAAAACTTCATTATTAATCAAAAAAATTTTTTCAGACTATAATATTCTTAATATATATTATTTATGAAAGCAATTATAAGCTTATCAAATTAAATAATGTCATTGGGGCGTTTAGATTTTCGGAAATAAAGGCAAAATATTTTAACAAATTTATATATATTCCCCAATGAGTCTTGCGTTTAACGAATAAAACCAATTTTCGCAACAAAATTTAATTTCTTAAAATTTCATGATGTTACGTGGAGGGGGAAGGGCAACAGATATAAAAAAAATATTTTTACCAAGATTTTTATAAAATAGTAATTTCAAAAAATAATTTCATTCATTTGTGAAAATGTCCTGAAAGTTTCATAAAAGCCGAAAATTATTTGATACTTACAAGAATTTCTATATTAATATGTTTGTCTTCGGAAAAAAAAACAAAAAAACTGAGTTATGTAATATTACGTTTTCCATTGTAAACACTCATAACGATTTAGATATCCGCTAACTAAAATCAAAACAAGTTTTTTAACAAACTTTTAGAACCTACAAGAAGGGATTAAATTTTTTTTTAAATAATTAAAGAATACTTTGATCTTTCCTCTTAATAATAATACAAACATTTTTATTAAGTTTGGGGCCTTTTTTTATTCATAGTGTGGTGTTTTTTCATCGATTTTTGTGGAGGTACTTAGAACAAAGTCTGTATAAAATCGCACACTTAATTATATATGTATGTGAGTATTTGTGTGTCTGCTGTGATACAGCGAAACAGGCTTTTATGTGGATGACTAATATATATATATATATATATATATATATATATATATCCGAGTGAATACAGAACGAAGAATTCTTTCCACGTCCAAAACATTAATTTAAAACAGTGCTCGATATATAATTTTCTATATAGAGCTGTGAATATTTATTATAAATTATATTTTAGAACATGTACATAACTTTTGTTAAAGAAATAAATGAAAACGAAACGAAATAAATGAAAATGAAAAGGATTCCCAGTACCACATCGCCTGACGAAGCATCGGCACTCCGATCCAGAAACGGACGCGCCTTCGTAGCGATTATATATAGAGAAGTTATGTACATGTTCTAAAATATAATTTATAATATATATATATATATTCGTGGCCTAGGGGTAGAATCGCCGGCTAACGCCGATTCGGTCGGGTTTCAATCCTGGGTTAGGAAGCGACCGGCGTCTAAGCCTTACTGAAGAGCTGTAATACAGCGAAACAGATCTGTCTGTGGATGACTATAGTATTATATATATATATATATAATCATCTGCATACAGGTCTGTTTCGCTGTATCACAGCTCACCAGTGCAACTAAACTAACCGTTTGTTTTAAGCTGGGATCGAAACTCGGATGATTTGTCATCGGACGGAGATCTTACCCCTAAGCTAACGGCTCAAAAATGTGAGTAAAAATTTGTCACTTAGCTGACTGATGTTACTTTCAGCATTCTGACTCCAGAGTTTTGTAGGCGGTCCTATCCGTCTATTCTGCTGGGGTTATATTATTTGTTGATTTTTTATGATTTTATATAGGTATTGTTTGTGTTCGTGGGTGCGTTTGTGCGTGTGCGTGTGCGTCCATGCGATTGGCTGAATCGGTGTGGTGTGGTCATGCGCGTGCTTTCGTTTGCGCGGATGAGCGCTCGCGTGCGGGCTCCCCTATGCGTGAATGTTCGTGTGTGTAGGATATCGTGATCATTTAGCCTTTCCTTTTTTTTTTCTTTTCC
Source organism: Ascarosepion bandense (assembly GCA_037127315.1). Classification (NCBI taxonomy): domain Eukaryota; kingdom Metazoa; phylum Mollusca; class Cephalopoda; order Sepiida; family Sepiidae; genus Ascarosepion; species Ascarosepion bandense. The sequence continues at coordinate 4,411,849 of JBBBDQ010000264.1, forward strand.
TTTTTCCTCTTTCCTTTTCGTGTGATAGTTGCCATTTTTGAAGCGAGTACATGCAGCCGTTTTTAATTTGTTGAGCATTCTAGCTTTTTTTTTTTCTAGGGAAGTTCTATTCCGTTTGTTTACATAAATGATGGATATTAATGTTAAATTATGATCAATATTTTTTACACATGCATATATATGATACTAATGGTAATAAGGTTTCAGTCATAAATATTTATGCACACACACACACACACACACACACACACACACACACACACACACACACACACACACACATATATATATATAGCCGTAATAAATACGAGAAAAAGATTTGGTAAATAATCTCAGTGGATCCTAGTTATATTTGATTAAATATTAAGACCGAGAGCTAAATGTAAATCTAATTTACAGAACAAATATTAAAGAGATGTTGAAATAGCTATTCTTCAAATAAAATAAATTGGATTCATATATATATATATATATAATACTGGGCATAATTATTAGGCCACCACAGTGTTTTAAAAAAATAATGTATTTCATACTATTTTTAGTATTTAATTGCCAAGTGAATAATTGTAAATGAAAATAGAATGGTTCTTTTGTTAATATTGCACAATAACATGTGCATCAAATGAATTTATAAATATTTGATAATTACCTATATTGCAGTTTCATCAATAAAAGAATGAAAAAAATTAGGTTGCTTCGGACAAGCTCATCTTTGCTTCCTTGCCGTGTAAAATTTTGCAAAGAAATAAAAACAAAAGAACCATACTATTTTCATTTGGCAATAAATAATAAAAATGAAACTGAGATGGCCTGTATTTTGAGTTTGAGTTTTGTTTAACGGCATATCAATCTCTGTGGGTTATTTGATGCCAAAAAGGTGGGGTTTTAAGGTATATTTTTCATGTTCAGTTATAGTGAAAAGGTTGATTTAGTCAGATTTTAATGAAAATTTTTGTTTTTATTCTTTTTTATTTTAGAAAACTGAAAATGTCTTCTAGTTTTGTATTCAAAAATGTTTTACTACCACTCTGGGTCAGGGTGGGCCTGAGAACAACAGCAATTAAGAGGTAGTTCCATGCTCCTCACTACTTCCTAATTAAAGGTTATACTGCCGGATGCAGTTTACCGCCGTCATGCCCAGGACCATGGCCAGTAGTATATATATATATATATATGCACATATCTTCACTAGGCTATTATTTTTTTTCTAATTTTGGTTTGGTGGTACCTTGGATTGAACATGCAACGACCAGGTTTTGAAGAGAACGGAAATTTATTAACAGCTACAAGGGACAGGACGATGTGGAGAGCTATGATCACCTACTTTCAGCAGGGACACAGAACATAAAAGAAGATATCATAAGTATTATAAGCATTAATTGTAGTAGGTTAGAGTATATATATATTATGTGTGTATTTTGGCAGCATTTTTTCATTGATACAGGTTTTTATTGAATAATATAGACAAGTTCTGTCTATTTATTTTGTGTAAGATCCGTTCGTATGATCTGATTAGCTTGATAGTGTTGTCATGGAAAGACAAGAAATCGCAAAAATTGTTGATGTTTTTATCAGGTCTGAGCTTTCGGCATGCATAAGCCATTATCAAAGGATGAACATTTAATGTTCAGTGAACATAGAACATTTAAATTATTATTAACAGAGTGGAGTTATAGAGAGAAAATTAGACAGGTCCATTTTTTGTGTTGCACATGGCTGTAGGCCGAGAAGGAATCGTGGTATTGGGTTTTTTGTTCAATTGAGTGTATAGTGGCATGAGGGATTGGTCTGGAAACTGCTGCTACTATGGTGTAGGGGGTAAGTATAATAACTATGACCTCTCCTGTCGATTATAGGCATTGTTAGTAGAGGTGTCGAAATTTATTTATTTTCATTTATCAGTAAACCACTGAAAAAAAAATTCTTGGCACTAAACACAATCACAACTCAATACTATACACACACAAATATATATATATATATATATATATATATATATATATATATATATATATATATATAAAATATTGAGTTGTGGTTGTGTTTAGTGCCAAGAAGTTTGTTTTTTTTCAGTGGTTTACTGATAAAGATATATTTTGGCAAGCAGGTTTTTTGTCTTAGAGTGCTCGATATCGAGATAGAAATAGAACGTTAATAAGATGAATGTGGAGAAATTTGTCACTTAACTGAGCAGAGTCATGTCGACTTTCCAGTTTCGTGAACCCAACAGTATGTTGTTCTCACTCCACGGGGCGTATTTTAACCTGCATATTAATCGACCAACTTCTAAATTTCAATCATATATATATATATATCTTTTTTACAAATATTTTCATGGCAACGGCTCGGAGATATTTTTCCTTAGTGATCCGACTACGTGAATTTAAGCGTGCTACTAGATTGACATCTAGGTCCCACTCTTTTAGCGTTGAAATAGCAAAATGTAACCGTCACTTCTACTCCAACAGTTTCTTTCCTCGCATTTCTCGAACTCCCTTCCATATACTTGCTTCTCTGATAGCTAAAATTTGCAAAAAGTTAAATATAACGTTAATTGACATCTTCTTGAATCCCATTCATCTTTTATTCTTTCTTCAATACCCACTGTGCCCAGGCTTTTCTCTCACTGTAACCTCCTCCGCACAAGTGGCGGTTTCGCCTTGCTTGGGGTGAAATGACACACACACACACACGCACACATATATATATATATATATATATATATATATATTAGACATCCACATACAAGCCTGTTTCGCTGTATCACAGCTCATCAGTGTGGCTAGATACATCCACTTGCTTTTGGCCGGGATCGAAATTCGACCGATTTGGTGTCAGTCGGAGTCGCTACCCCCTAAGCCATAGGCGCATGAAATCAGAGAAGGGTAATATTAACGTATTGTAAATAAGCAGTGTATTCACAAGCCAGTCACCGAAAGAACTCAATTCATTACTGAAGAGTAACGCATACATCGCAGAAGTGGAAACTGTTTTTTAGAGAACTCACTCGTAATGAGAGCATAATATATTAGTCCTCTACATACAAGCCCGTTTCGCTGTATCACAGCTCATCAGTGTGGCTAGTCACTGATATATATATATATATATATATATATATATATATATATATATATATACGCACATACATTCCTACGTTGGCAGATGTATGCTTCAAATAAATAATGAGTAATGACTAATATATTTGACTTTAAAAGGTAAATGAATGATTATGCTTTAGATAAATATTTATTTGCACCCTTCCTGCCCACGTGTACGTCATAAACACAAGGCAGTTTTTTCTTCTTCTTTTTTCCTTCTTTTTATACACCATCCACGTCCACGTGGCCAGCCGACATTTTCATAATACCTTCAAGCGAAAGCACTCAGTTTTTCAGGCTTACAAATTTCTCACATAGTAAATACACAGTGATGACCTTCCGATAAACGATGCGTCGGGTACAAAAATGATTTGTTTTAATTACATATCTTTTCAGATATAGGAAGTTATCTGTCAAATATATTTTTAATGCAGACGTGCCAAAATTTGTTTAACCCTATACCGTGAGTAGCTGTTGAGCCCTGTACTGGGTGAACAAATTATTAAAAAAAAGCGCCTCCCCAGTTTTTTTAACTGTTTCCTGTTTAGGATTGGGTTTGTGTTTCCTTCTAAAGTTTATTACTGCTCTGTTTCTTCTAACGTCTCCGCTTAAAGCTCTGAACTTTGTTAATTATTTATTTACTTTTTTCTTGAATAGGAGTAAATAGGTTTTGCTCATAGTTCGGTTCATATTCCTCCGCGGTCTTTTGAGTAGGATTAATGGTTCATCCCTTGTTTCCTTTTTAGAACTGCGTTTTCGGTTCCTTCTAAAGTTTTCTTCAACTCTGTTTTTTCTAACGCCTCCGTCTAAATGCTCTGAACTTTATTCACTAATTATTTACTTTTTTTCCTCAATAGAATAAAATAGGTTTGCCTATCGCCCGGTTTATATTCCTTCGCGGTCTCTTGAATAGGATTAGAGGTTTATCTCTTGTTTCCTGTTTAGGATTCGGTTTTCGGTTCCTTCTAGTGCCTACTTAAACTCTATACTTCTAACGTTACCGCCTGAACTCTGAAATTTGATTCCCTAATTAATTCTTGATTTCTTCAAGTCTTGAATTAGCTGCTATCTTGCTCTATCATAAGCTAATGTTATAAAACTCCACACAATAACTCTCTACCTTGAGTGAACCTTGAGCCTTGCATTGGGTGAACATTAGCATAAAGAAATAAGTACAGTGATTCTCTTTTCATATTCTCGAACGGCTTTCACTATATAGTAAATAAAATGAACTAATGTGCCGTTTTCACTTTCCACTCTCGATAGAATCCAAAATCGTCTCTACGAGGAAACAAATTCTTTTAAACTCTACAACCCTTTTCTCATAGACAATCTTCTCGATTCTCTATCGCTATTCCCATGGGGAGTGATCATCAGATTAACTACACTTCTTAGTTTACCAGTTCTAAACAAACTCCATGCCACCCTGATTCCCATTATATATCCATAAGTTCCACACGAACAACTTCTTCCCACGAACTGCTGCGAGGTTGAACCGACTCCCAAGAGGTTGCTTCTAATCACTACAATCTTAAGCTGTTTAAGTCTAGGTTTAACCGTCAGCTTCAGCACATATCCCCATAAGCTGTGCCTATTATTGTAACTATTTTGTAACCTACTACATGGAGTGACCATCGGGCCTCATGGTGTTCAATAGCATTTATTTTACAGTGGTGTTCACTCAAACAGATTCACCACAACTGTAAAATAAATGCTATTTAACACCATCTGGTAACATCATATTTAATACTGAAAAGATACTATGTAGATCAGTCAGTTGAGTGCCATACGTGATACACGCTTTGGGCAATCATGTCTCAAAAGAGACATGACTGACTGGGTAGAAGATCATCCTGCAGTAGGTTGCCATTGCTTTCTGCGGTAGACTGGTTACCAGCCAAGGCTATAGAACCCAATTTGTCCTGTTATTTGACTCATAGCTAGATGGGGAAGAGGTGTATTATATTATTATGTAGTAATTAGTGGCGGATCAGTTTATTACTTCATAATAATAGAAAACCGATCCCCACTTTATGACCAGTAAAAGCCTTGATTATGATTCCAACTGTTATATTCAGTCAGTCAGTGAAGTGCCATACGTGATACACGCTTTAGGTGATCATGTCTCTTATAACTGGAGGGAAGAGACGGATTAATACCTTTCCCAAGGGTATTTGTGCGTAAGTGAATGCAAGGAATTCAACTGGAATTCGAACTCGGCTCCCCGATTTCTCGTTCCGAGTCTGTGTAAGTATGGCAAAGTAGGTATGACAAACATAAACAAACGGCCCGACAGCAAGACAGAGTTTCAAAAGAACTGTTTTTCCATTGACAACAATTTTTTAACTAATGAATATAAATATTATTTACTTATTACACTGTTTATTTACACTATTTATTTATTATAATGTCTGCTTGAATGGTTGCCAAAACGCCAGCTAATTGCCAATTGATTCAGACTTTATAAAATGGTAAATAATAAGGATTTCTGGTGGACCTGAAGCAGACTACCACCACGTTTAATTTCGTTGTTTTTTTTTGGGGGGGGGGGGTGTTTTTTTGTTTTTTTGTTTTTTTGTTTTTTTACTCTTTTCAGCGCAGTTCTATCGATTGTTACTTAAAATTTCCGATTATCAAAAAAAAAAAATTGAAAATTTACAATATTTAACCAATTTTGGTGGGGGTCAGTTTCTCATACAACGTTATAGTAAATCGAGCCTCCATTTTAAATCCACTATAAGGTTGAATGAGAACTGTCCCACCTCCCTAAAATCGTTTAAATATTTAAAGTTTTGCAAAATTTTTTATCATTCGTAAAGTTTAAGGTGTAAAAGATAATATTGCACTGAAAAAAGTCCAAAGAATTTGATAATGAACACATTTAGGTGGCGGTAATGTCGTATCGGCGACTGATTTCAAAATAGGCTCGATTTACTATAACGTTGTATGAGAAAGTGATCCACCGCAGAAAATGTTTAAACATTGAAATTTTTAAGAATTTCTTTTGTCAGTCGTAAAGCTAAGTGGGTAATCGATAGGACTGCGCTGTAAAAAGAAAAAACAAAGAAAAAAAAAAGAAAGAAAAACAATGAAATTAAACGTGGTGGTAGTTTGCTTCAGGTTCGCCGGATTTCCTTAGGGTTGGCTCACATATTTTAATGATTTAGTAAATGTTTATAAATTCATAGATAAAAAATTGTTTTCATATTTTTTTTTATAAATTGAAGTGTTTAATATTTTGGGTGTAAATTCTCAAGAACCAAATAACATGGTATAAATTCACTTTCCTCGTATGTTTAGGTTTTATTACAATTCTAATCATCACTTTTAAAAAGAATGAATATTACCGATGAGTAAGGGTAATAATGAGTGTTTAGTTGCAAAGTAAGAAAACAAACAAGGTTTAAAATTTCAACAATGTCTCCGTTCGATTCTGAAAAAGTACACACTTATATAAATGTGACAACAGTCATAATCGGTTATGATATAAGTGTCAGATGGCTATAAAAAGGCACTGTAGATTATTTATGTCTAATTTGTTTAAATAATGCGCTTACTGTTGTTTGGATCACAGGCAGTAATTAAATTAGTAACATTTTATTTATTCACACTATTTATTTATTATATTGTTTAGTGGAATGGTTGGCAAAACATGAGTTAATTGCCAATTGATTCAAACTTTATAAAAGAGTAAATAATAAGAATTTCCTTATAGTTGGTTCACTTATTTTAATGATTTAGTAAATTAATGAATAAAAATTGATTTAATATTTGTAATTCATAAATATTGTATTGCATTAGCTGTAATTGTATTTAATTTTTATAATGTTGTAAATATAAAATTGTTCTTGCCAATAAAAATCTAACAGTGTTTAATATTTTTGTTGTAAATTCTAAAGAAAAAATGTATAAATTCACTCTCATCATATGTTAGGCTTAATTTCAATTCTAATCATCGTTTTTAATAATAATAATAATAATAATAATAATAATAATAATAATAATAAATGTGGAAATTGAAAACAAGAGTTGTGCCAGTGATAGTAGGTGCACTTGGAATGATAAAAAAATGGAACAAAACAACACATTAAAAGAATCCCTGGAAACCCCAGCTTAAGAGATATACAAAAAATTGTCTTATTAAGTACAGTCCACACACTAAGGAAAACTTTATCTATGTAATGCTGGGGATGATAGGGAAGATAGAAAAACATGAAATGGGGCCATAACAACACGCCACTACCTGCCTTAGGTCTCCCCGCAGACTTGGTTGGTAGTGAGACCAAAGCAGAAATCGAAATATGATGAAAAATGACATAATAATAATAATAATAAAATTATCGAAGACTGAAATAAATAAAATGATGTCATGGGAAAAACTGTCCATTTGACACTACGTCTAATTAAGAACACATTTGTCTATGTTTGCTGTCAGTATAAATCTGTAGAAAACATTAAGACATAATTTAAACTTGAAATTTTAATTTTAAGTTTTTCATTTTCGCTCTTTTATTTTCTTTTTAAAGAAAAAAAAAAGAAAAGAACAGATTTTAAACTGCAATTTGACATTTGACTCAAATAAATAATCTTTAATATAATTTAATAAATTTAATTTGTTGCCGAATAAGATAGTGTAGTTTAGTATTATATAGCAAAAAATACTATTTTCCATTCTGTATATTAGAACAAACAATAATAAATTAAACTTTTTTTTTTTTAATCATTTCACCCCGAGCAAGGCGGAAACGCCACTGATGTGCAGGGGGCTACATAAATGTAAAAAGATTAATTAGAAAAGAGTGAGGAGTACAAACTAGTTAGAAAGGAACAATAGAAAGCAGGTGCGATGACAGATACATAGGTGGAGAGAAAGGGAAGGTTATACGGGGGTGGGGAGAGAGCTAGAGTCCAGTGGTTAGTAGATGAGTATTGACTTTGCATTTAAATTTCTGGAGGTTGTAGCCGTCAGGAAAGCAAGAATAAGGGAGCGAGTTCCACAGGCGGGAAGTGCGAGAGAAGTATATTAAAAATAGCTTTCTCGGCTTTAAGACGTCGTTAAAATTTAGGACATGATGTTAAATCAATAAAGTTTGAGCTTACAACAGTATTAAAACTTACAAATATTTTGCTATGTAATAAGTCTAGGAACGTGCTTACGTGTATTAATTCTGGTGAAGAAATGCATGTGCATATATAATTATATATTAAGATATACAAGTTTCATTAAAACTAACTGATAAGCTATTGCGGTTACTTTCCTTGTTGACTGCAAGGTCATGTAATTTAATAATTGTTTATTAAGCAATAATTCTTCTTTTATACAAATTTCGTTATAAACGAGTGACAAGATGCTGCAGTTACTTTCTTTGACAGTCTTTTTTTAATCTGAGAACACTACCCAGCGCAAATGACGCAATTTTAATTACAATTTAATTAAATTTTCAGTACCTGATTTTCTTACCTAAATATGTTTTTCAGTTCCTATTAATGTTAACTCAAAGTACAAAGTTTGAAGTGCCTGCATGTAAAATAATTCAAATAAAGATTTATATTTAATATTATTTTGATATTTTCAAATCGGGTATGATATACCTATGGTTAGTAGTGTGTGTAACTTTAATTGATGGTTAGGGTGTAGTGGGATAGGAAATTAAGAATTAAAATCAACCTTCTTCACTTTTATAAAATTCTCAGTGACGTGTGAAATTCCTGGTTTTTCCCAAATAGAAAAAGGATTGGCCATGTCCTTAAAGAAAAAGTCGAAACCCAATTTTGCAAGTAAGTGTTAAATTGATTTGCTGACCAATGAAAGCGGCTTACAAGACCAACAGGGACTTCGCAATCAAGTGCAAAACATCTGAATACCATAAAAGGCCCCGGTCAGCGTCAATCAGTCAGTCGATCCGCGAGACGAAACAACTAAAATGTAACTTCAACTTTAAATCGACCTGGAGATGAGGTCAGGTCGCACCTTGTTCTGTTTGTCTTTCCTTCTTGTGTGCTGATTTCTTTTACTACTTCTTTTCCATCCAAAGACATTCTACTAAATAAACACATACATACGTACGTACGCATATACTCTTTCAACAATTACTACTATGAACATTTTCTACAATTCTTGATACCCTTAACTTTCTAACTGAACATTAATTCCTACGAATTCTTGTTAATCTTTCCTTTTAATAAATTTCTATTTTAAAATGAAAATGTATATTTTATTCTTACAATGTTTCGCACTATTGCACACATTCCAACCTGCAACAGTGCATATATTGGCGAATCCGGTAATAGCTTTAGATTTCGCTTCAATAATCACAAACTTAATATACGCCAAAATAATCAATATTCCCCAGTAGGAGCACATTTTAATCAACCGGGTCACACCTTAGAAAATTGCAAATGTTTACTAATAGACTCCAATTTTAGTTCTACATACGCACGCAGAAAGAAAGAAAAATACTGGAATTTAAAAATTAAATACACACAAGCTAGGGTTAAATAGGGACTTAGGTGCTTTGAATCTTTACAAATACTTCAATAACTAAACGTTTTTAGATACATTTAAAAATATTTTTTAAACTTTTTTAGATACAATTAAAAAAATTTTTTATCTAAAACAAATTTACAAGCATTATTAAAGATAGGTTTACGTTTACAAACACAATTTTTAAAAAATCTGTTGCTTTCAACGTCACTTGATGTAAAAACAAAAACTTTCTCCACAAACGCGTCACGTGATGTAAACAAACGCGTCACGTGATGTAAACAAACTCTTCACTGACGCTCTCGCGAAATCTCGCGAAATACGTTACTAATTCAAATTTTAAAATCATTTGTTTCTGATGAAGGACCGAGGACGGTCTGAAATATAAAAAATATAATAGTAGAAATAAACAAATACTGTCAAAAAAACACATTTTCAAACTCAAAACGTTTTAATATTCTTTCCTATATATATATATATATATATATATATATACACGTTGTGTTAAACGATAGAGACAACTTAGTCTTGCATATTTTCTTTTATATTTTCTCATATTTTCTAATGAGGCTTTTTATTTCCGAATTATATTTATGTAAAAATTGTCCAAAGGTTAATCGAGTTAAATATAATTCGGAAATAAAAAGCCTCATTAGAAAATATGAGAAAATACAAAAGAAAATATGCAAGACTAAGTTGTCTCTATCGTTTAACACAACGTGTTTAAAAGAAAAGATGCTACCAAAATATACGTACTTTAAATATATATGTGTGTGTGTGTGTGTGTGTGTGTGTGTGTGTGTGTGTGTGTGTTTAAGGGAAAACTTATTGTACTTATTGTACTGGTGACTTTGTTTTTGTACTAGAGTCAAGCGGTTAATAGATGGGTATTGACATTGCATTTAAATTCCTGGGGGTTGTAGCCGTCAGGAAAGCAAGAATATGGAAGAGAGTTCCACAGGCGGGAGTGTGAGAAAAGAAGCGGATAGAGTAGAATTGGCGTCTGCATTTGGTTGATCTAACTATGAATGGGTGGGACCTAGTTGCCAGTCTGGTTGCACAAGAAAACTCTTATGGCAGGGGCACCAGTGACTTAAGTTTGTCGGAACAGAAGCCATGAAATATTTAGAGAGCAGACAGGGTGAAGCCACATCCCGTCGGTGAGAAAGTGACTGGAGAAGAGCCAACCGATCACATTACTGATTCTTCTATGAAGCCTGTCGAGAACACTGAGATGAACAGCGGGGGCACCTGACCATATATGACAGCAGTAATCCATGCACGGACTTTCATAATAGTGTGCGTTCTTATGAAAAGACACGCACTTTTTTTTTTTTTTTTTTTTTTTGTACGACAGCCTTTAATATCTCTGCTCGTCATAAGATAATTGCGAATCCTACTTATGCTAACGGGCGTTATTCTCGCTGGGTGGATCTGGTTTGGAAGGCCACCCGTAGTGCTTTAGGTTAACTGACGGATAATACTAGATTGCCCAGAAAGTCCTGACTCACTTAGGAAGCGGAAAGAAAACAAATATTGATCTCTGTTTGGTGGAATTTTTCAAAGAGTAATGAATTTCGGGCTTGTTCCACGCGGTCGTGCCATCAACGCTAAACCGTACTGACAGCTGATAGACCGCGTGTTCGACAAACTGAAGAAGGTGTATCCTGCTTCGGTCAGTTGAGGTCGGGATTTGTTTCAACAAGACAACGCCAGGCCCATACACTGCCGGATTGACTAAGAAGAAGATCAAACAGATGAATGGGATTCAGGTTCTTTCACATCCACCATTCAGTTCCGATACTCTTCCGAGTGGCTATGGTCTATTCCGTTCAATAGCACACTTCCCGCGCGACCAAAATTCATCACTTTTTATTAAGTGAAGGAATATTGTTTGTAAATTTTGATTCACAGCCAACGGACTGGTATCTGGGAGAAATTCAAATGCTGGCTAATCACTGATAGAAGATCGTCGAGAATGATGGTGCTTATTTTGAAGAATAAATGTTAATGTTGCTTCATAAACTTTTGTTGCTTTCTTTCCGATTTCTAAATGAGTTAGGACTTTCTGGCCAACCTAATAGATTCACCTGCGAAACCAGAAACCTTCGTAAAGGGCCTGATGATTACACACATGGCGTCTGAAACTATAGTCGGAGCTGACCATTCGCATGCTACCATTATTTGGTTAATATGTAAACTCTGCCTGGAAGCAGGAAAAACTCTCCCGTGTTTCCTCATGGTACTCCTTTAAAAATAACTGGGGCTTACGGCCATATCACGTTGAATACATTGGTTCTCGCTCGATCACCGAAGTTAAGCAACGTTGAACCTGGTCAGTACTTAGATGGGTGACCGCTTGGAAATACCAGGTGCTGTAAGCGTTTAGTGACGGATGTGCGTTGTGGTACAGTGGATATCTCCTCTCGGAAAGAGAAATCAGTGAGCCGAGATCGAATTCCAGTTGAATACCCTACATTCACTTAAGCTCTGATACCCTTGGGAAAGGTATTAATCCGTCCCTTCCCCCAGTTATGGGTTAAATAACAAGGGTAGAACTTGGGGACCCTGCCCTCTGCCCTTAAAAACAAATCCCAATGAATCTTGATACTCGAAAAGAAAAAAGTATTACTAGACACAAAAACTTATATAAAAACAACAATAAATTGTTGAAAGAAAAAGATATGTCCAGCAATAAATAAATAAAATTTACTTGGCAATAAATGACACGCCGAAGTGTTGATGTGCCATAAAAACAAAACAACCAACCAACAATTAAAAATAATGTTTATTTTTTGCTGAAAAAATTTGCAGAGGAAGAGTATTGAGTATAGAAAGTTTATACATATAAACAGTATGGATATAGGAATCAACACATCATAGTGACTGTCAGATTCATGCTTTTCTGTGTTGTTAGCATAATAAGAAGCGAAACGGTTAGCAACCATGATTCCTATGTTCACAATATCTCTCTCTCCCTCCTTCTCTCTCTCTCTCTCTCTCTATATATATATATATATATATATATATGGGGGGGGGGGATTTCCAGAGGACACATTTTTTACATTACGTTTTCTCGAGCACACAGGCCTATAGACGAGATAACGGATCGTCTACTCATATACGGGTATACACTAAAAGGACGTTTGAAGTAATAATAACACACAATCACGCATACATACACACATGTATAAATATATATATATATACTAGCAGTATAGCTCGGCGTTGCTCGGGTGTAATGAAAGCTTTAAAACTAATCCATGGTCCTAGTGCTCAGACTCAGCCTAATGAATATTTGTGTGAAGTTTGATGAGAAGCGGATAAAAATTGTGGATTTGTATAAAGAACATACAGACAGATAAACAGACACACACACAAACATCTTGTCCTTTATATATATATATATATATATATATATATATATATATATATATATATTATCGATTTTCTGCACTATTGTAAGAACTACAACCTTGAAACTTCTGAATATCGTTTCTTATGTCTTTGTCTATGAGTGTATCAAATTTGATTAAAATCGGACCACTCCTTCTCTAACCCGATTTTTTCGATTATCGATTTTCGATATTTATCAAGGGTACCTCGACACAAAACCTAGCTAAGAACACTCGCGGACGCTTATAGTACAACTGTGTGAATTTTCAAGAAAATCGGTTCAGCCGTTTCGGATCCATAGGTAACGGACACACACACAGACAAGGTTTCATTTATAAATAAATTTAGAGATAGGTACGTACGCGCACACATTCACACACACACACACACACACACACACATACACAAATATATTATATATAATGAGTGAACCAGTAACTCCGTAATCTGACACTTATTAGGTGAATTCTGATCTTTTTTTTTTTTAAATAATCGTTTCACCCCGAGCAAGGCATGTCACTGCCACTACTGTGCAGGGGGCTACATAGAGATGTAGAAAGGATAGTTAAATATAGTAAATGTCAGAGGGTGGGTGATAGGCGGGTAGTGATACCGAGAATGAGGGTTGGGTAAATGAAAGTGTTCTGAGAATAATTGGGAGTTAGTGTGATAGGAGGTGTCTATTGACCCTACATTTAAATACCTGGAGATTGTAGCTGTCGGGAAAGTAGACTTGTGGAAGGGAGTTCTACAGAAGGGAAGCGCGAGAAAAGAAGCTGTTGGATCTGAAATGATTCTTACTGTATAAATTTCGTGTTAGCAGCATTGACAAAAAATGCAGTTTAGTCCGTAACATCATCATTTATTGTTAAAAATAAATACTGTTTTTTTTATCATCAGGCCAGAGAATTATTGATACCTTTTCAGACACACGCACCCACACACACTCACACACATGCATGCATGCATAGATACACGCTACTGTGCGTGTGTGCAGAATTTTGAGGAAAAAATATAGTATCAAATAAAATGAAATTGTTTTTATCTGCTGCTCCGATCCATATGCTGAAGTCTAAAAGAAAAGAAAATTTATTCTTTATTATTCAAATGTTTTTACGTTCCTCCTTCTCGTTTTCAATCACAAGTTTTGATGAATGACCAGAAAATTTATTTTATTATATTTGTTATCTTTGGTTTTCTATATTTCTGGTTTCTTAAAATATTTCTTTCTTTTACAAAATTGCTATCTTATTACGACACGTTGACAGAAAAAAATTATTTTCGCACGCAAAATGAGAGTTGGGGAGCCTCCTTCGCAAAATATCTATCTGACACTCAAAAAAACGTATTGTATATATATATATATATAGTGTATCGAGGCAGTAGATAATTTTCTAAGCATATACTGTTAAATATAAGGGAAAATGAATGTCTATTATGTTTAATCATGAGCCGTTCTAAACATCGTATGTTTGGCTTTAATTTCAGGTGTAAATATAGACAAAAATTCTCCAACATTTGGATAATTTTTATTAAGTTGATTCTAAGCTTTCGGTTCACATGAGCCATCTTCAGAGAGGTTACAAGGGCGTTAACATAAAAACATCAAACATCAAAGACGATTTTATCTTGTGTTGATATAAAAATTTGCTAAGCCACGACAACAAATCTTTAAAAGTATTTTAAAATATATATGTGTGTGTGTGTGTGTGTGTGTGTGTGTGTGTGTGTGTGTGTGTGTGTGTTTGTGTGAATATATATATACAGCCTTTGAAATTTGAAAAAGAAATCATTCGACCGGCGGTCAAGAGCGAGAGAAAATTTACTCACCTGAAAACCATTTTACTCGACCATGAATCGCTAACGGAAAACATAAAATGAAATATTAATTAAAATTTCGAACGTGTTAGAAAGGATTTTAAATTTTTTTAAAAATAACTACAAAATTTGATTTTTCCTTTTAAAAATAAACTTTGTTTTTATTAAGTTTTATTTATTGAGCCCTTCTAACATCATGATATGCTATTTTTTGTTTTTTGTTTTTTTTGTTTGTTTTTTGTTTTTGTTTTTGTTTTTTTTTGCAATTGAGTGGAGGTACCTAAATTCGTAGTTTCTTTCTTCTGTTTGACGACAACTTCCATCTCATAGATGATAAAATATAACAAATCTGATTTTCTCAACGATTTTCTATTAAAAAACTTGCATAATTTGTTTTTTGGGTGCATGGTTAAAAGAAGCATGCATATTTTTTTTCTTTCTTTCAAATGTTCACTTTTACTTTTTGTAAGCGAGGAGGAAATAAATATAGGATAATATTTTTCCAGATGAGTTTCTAAAAATCTGTGAGCGTCTTTAATCTTGGCGACAGAGAAATTTTGGCTCCACTCTGGAAGCGTTAATTAGACAAATGTTTACACTGACCGGGACGGTAAAAGCCAAGAGTTCAATAATGTCATTGTAAGTCAATCTAAGTAACTTGTGAATCTTTAATGCCATACTTTTGGCTTGTAAATGGAATCAGATTTCCTTTCTTTTTTTTTTTTTTTTTTTAATCATTTCACCCCGAGCAAGGCGGAAATGCCACTGATGTGCAGGGGGCTACATAACTGTAAAACGATTAATTAGAAAAAAGTGAGGAGTACAAACTGGTTAGAAAGGAGCAATAGAAAGCTGAGAAAGCAGGTGCAATGACAGATGCATAGGTGGAGAGAAAGGGAAGGTTATATTGGGGTGGGGTGAAAGCTAGAGTCCAATGGTTAGTAGCTGACTATTGACTTTGCATTTAAATTTCTGGAGGTTGTAGCCGTCAGGAAAGCAAGAATACGGGAGCGAGTTCCACAGGCGGGAAGTGCGAGAGAAGAAGCTGCAGGAGTAGAATTGTCGTCTGCATTTGGCTAACCTGACTGTGAATGGGTGGGACCCAGTTGCCAGTCTGGTTGCACGAATAAACACCTGTTGAGGAGGCACCAGTGACTTAAGTTCGTCCGAGCAGAAGCCATGAAATTATTTATAGAACAGACAAAGGGAGGCCACATTTCGACGATGGGGAACTGGCTGCAGTCGAGCCACCAGATCAGGATCTATCACATTACAGACTCTCCTTTGGAGAATGGCAGGGGCGCCTGACCATAAATAACAGCAGTACTCCATGCACGGACGGATGTTTTTTTTTCTATATTTGAAGGGACACGTTTCATTGCGAACCGCGGGCGAGCAAAGCAATAAACTTTACTCACCCAATTAATTTTTTAATCAACTGAGTTGATCGTGCAAGTGAAATCTCAAAGGCTATATATATATATAAGAATAGATAACGTAACGATTAACAACTCGAAAAAAGAAATAGGCGCTTGAAACTTTCACTTTCAAACAATGGCTTTTGAAAAGTTAGGAATTCTTCTCTTCTATGCACTCTCTAGCATTGGTTGGCAACTAGTATAGGAGAAAGAAAAGTGAATTTAAACCTAAGTGAGAGAGAGAAACAGAAACAGACAGACAGAAAGTTTGCGTGCGGCTGGCTTAACGTTTGCCCACGGGAAACGGTCTCGGTGAAACAAGTTCTAATTTCGGCAGAAACTGTTTATGTTCAACTGGCACTTCTAATTCAAATCCTCTTTGTGCCACTAATTCATTGTTGGATATCTTTCCGAAGTTAATGTCTCGTCATTGGCATGTCACCATAAGCGATGAATAAAGTAAACACTTTAACAAACCATTTTCCCATATGTTGCATGCATAAGTAATAACAGCAATGTCCATTGTCTACCGTGATAAAGCTCCAGTAAATTTATCATTCTTTCTCTTTTTCTTATCTCTCTGACATTGGGTCAATAAGTCTGGCGCCTGGCGCAGTAATTAGGTGATTTTTTTTTCACAAGAAAATAGTTGATATTATCTATGAAAAAGAAATCGTTTAAACGCATTAAAAAGAGAGGAGCTTATATTAATAAATGTTTGTTGAGTAAAATGTAATTTTTAAAAATTTCATTATTCTTATTATTTCTGAAATAAGAAATATCTATGTTTACTTGAAGCGTCAATATTTACAAAAAAGGGGTTTGCTTTTGCTCACTGCCTTCACTCTTGGATGAATTTACGATGCAAGGCTTTCCTATGTGTTATGGTGTTATCTGTAGGAATGGACTCTCCCTTCGTCAATAAATACTAACCTGCTTGACTTCCGGGGATGCAAGCGGTGAAGCAGTCAAGTGAGAGTCTGGAGACAGTCGAGACGGAGTGTAACTATATCGTACGGACTTCTATTTGGCTGATTACTAATCATATAATAATTCTGCTTGTTCCTTCCTTAGTTAATTAGTTACTTAGTTACTAAGTTAGTTACTTAGTTCCTCCGTCCGTTACGCCACTGAAGAAAAATAACACACTTACTCTCTACACTAGCTTTTCCTTCCCCTCTACTCTACTCTAAACGCTACTCTCCTCAGCCTTTCTCTCACCTTTGCCAAATGGAAGGGTAGTAAAGAGTGAGAGAGTAGTATGAGAGAGCCTATAGCATTACCGTAGCAGTAGCAGCTTAAGCTGGTGGTTGTAGTAGTAATTGTGTGTGTATATGTGCGTACTGTATAATATAGTAAAAATAGGTTGGTTTGGTGTCGTATCCCGCGATCTAATAAAGAAATTTCTGGCCTCTATACCCTTGGAAATTACTCAGTTGGTCTTTTCTGTTTACAATGGACACAGGAGCCATGATTTTTCAGTAATAAAAAAATTTCTTTCAAAATCTCTTACAAAATAGTGTACAGTATTTTGGTTATGGTCTGTGCATACGCCGCTTAATTTAATATAAGATTACAGTAAAGTAGCTTCTATGGACATTACTTTTATAGATATTTTAATAAAATTACACTCTGTGTTATCGTTATCTTATTATCCAATACCTTTATGTTTGAAGACGTTACTATCATTTGTAGTATGACAAAGTAAAAACGGGAACACGGTGTATAAAAAAGAATATCTGTACATGGTGAAGAGGCTCATCCCTTGTTCCCTGTTTAGGATGTGGTTTCCGGCTTTCTCTTTTCCAATCTTTTCACTCCCTTTCCTTTTTTTTCTTTCTCTCAATTGGAGTAAATAAACTATCGCCCGGTTCACACTCCACCCACGTCTATTGAACAGGTGAAGAGGCTCATCCCTTGTTCCCTGCTTAGGATGTGGTTTCCGGTTTTCTCTTTTCCAATCTTTTCACTCTTACGTAGCCCCCTGCACATCAGTGGCGTTATCGCCTTGCTCGGGGTGATATGATTAAAAAAAAAATTTCCGCCATCGAGTAAGAAGGTCATTTATGTCTTTAGGGTGTGACTTCAAAATTTGAAAGCAAACTAATTTTTGAATGTAGTTTCTTTGCAGTGGAATGTTTTATGGCTTAAACATTTCTCAAGATGTGGGAATCAGTCGATGAGAGATCAGGTTGATATGGTGGATATGCCAGAGTCTCGTATCCCGAGTCGTTGAATTTCTGCATTGTTGCTCTAGCAATATGCAGCTGAGCACTGTCAAGAAGCAGAATTAAACACCTTTGATTAACCAGTCAGTACGTCAGTTAAGTGCCATACGTGATACACGCTTAAGAGATCATGTCTTGAAAGAGACATGACTGACTGGGCAGAAGATTATCCCGCAGTAGGTTGCCATTGCTTTCTGCAGTAGACTTGTTGCTAACCAAGGCTATAGAACCCAATTTGTCCTATTATTTAACCCATAACTGGAGGGAAGAGATAGATTAATACCTTTCCCAAGGGTATTTGCGCGGAAGTGAATGCAACGAGTTCAACTGGAATTCGAACTCGGCTCTCCGATTTCTCGTTCCGAGCCGATATCCACTGCACCACAAACGCACATCCAAGACTAACCAGTACAATTAACCAGTACTAATCGCATATTGAATGTGTGTTTCAATCAATTCATCTTGTTAGGTCTAAACAAATGTTTGGCGGAGCGGGGCTTAGAAGAGATACAAAAAAAAACAAATATTGAGCGCGACAAGAGACAGAGCCAAGTGGAAGTCCATAATCGCCTACGTCCTGAAAGGGCACAACAACAACAAGACTTCGCAGTGACATCTGTTTAGGTTCCAGAAAGTTATAAGATACAAACAAACAGACAGTTACCGTAATCTTCCGTTGGTGAAATTTCGGTTTTGGAAAGTGTCTGGGTCTTTCGTTATGATCAATCCACTGAACCAATCATATCAGTCAGTCAGTTGTGCCATACGTGATACACGATCATGTCTCGAAAATGACATGACAGACTAAGCATAATATTTTCTGGTAGTAGGTTGCCAACCAATGCTATAGAACCCAGTCTGCCCTGGTATCTAACAGAAAACTGGAGAGAGAAAAGAAGGATTAATACCTTTCCCAAGGATATTTGTGCATAAGTGAATGTAACGACTTTAACTGGAATTCGAACTCGGCTCTCTGATTTCTCGATCCGATCCGATTCACCAGAACACCCAGCTGCAAACTGATCGTATCTTCTTTTTCTTCTTCTTCTTGTGCCGTGTCCCTTCGGGACGTAAGTAATCATAGACTTCCACTTAGCTCTGTCTTTTGTCACACTCAGTAATTTTTCTCTTGGTATCTCTTCCAATTTATAATTTATTTATCAAATTCTGATTAGTTATGAGTTCATCTCTTCTAATTACTGATTAGCTATGCAGTCATGTCTTTTCTTCTTCTTCATCTCCCGTGTCCCTTCAGGGCGTAGGCGATCATGGACTCCCACTTGGCTCCGTCTCTTGTCGCTCTCAGTAATTTTTTATCTTGTTACTCCTCCCAAACCCTGCTCTGCAATCCATTTGCTCAAGCCCATAAATCTAGAATATAAATGGATAGAATCTATAATGGTCACAAAGTGGGAGATCAGTTTATATATTGCTTATAATAGAGAATTGATCCCCAACTTTATATCCATATTATAATTTGCAATTTATTAATCAAATTCTGATTAGGTATGAATCCATCTCTTCTAATTACTGATTAGCTATGCAGTCATGTCTTAGTTTTAATTCTTCTTTTTCATCTCCCGTGTCCCTTCAGGCCGTAGGCGATCATGAACTTCCACTTAGCTCTGTCTCTTGTCACTCTCAGTCATTTTTCTCTTGGTATCTCTTCCAAGCCCCGCTCCGTCAACCATTTGCTCAGACTTAACAAGTACGTCTTGCGCTGCTTTCCCCTGTCTCTTCCATTTATCCGACCTATGAGTATCAAGTTCTCCAGGCCCTCCTTCCTCATTACGCGACCCGGGAAGCTCATTAGTCTCATCCTGATATTTATTATATTCTAGTTTTCTTCTCGTTTGCATCCTTTCCAACACCTCATCGTTGCACACGTGCTCTATCCATGGTATCCTCAGCATCCTTCTGTAGAATCACACAGTTGTCATAAATGAGTCATTTCTCGTCACAAGTAACTATTTAATCAAGAAAGAGATCATTTGAATTTCGCAGATTAAACATCGAATTCATTTCAAAACATCGGTTTTTTATTTGCATGTTGGGCTCTTTTCTTTTTTTTTTCTTTTTTTTTTTTTGCTGACAACCATACATTCTGAGTGTTCCTTTTACTTCGTCGGAAAGATAGGTATGAGAAAGATGGTTGTTAAAAACTTTACCCATTCTCATCTTCATCAATTTTCGTGGCTTGCCAGTGTCGCTGGAGCAGTGTACAAGAAACGTTGATTTATCCTATTACCGAGGATTGCTATGACACAATCAGTCTCAACCGAAATTCGGACACTGGTTTTCGGTTTATTTGCTGATGGCTTGTACACTACATCGCACCTCGATCCTGGGCACGACGATAAACTGCATCCAGTAGCAAGGCCTCTGATTGGGAGGTTGTGCAAAGCATGGAAATACTTTTTACCTGTTAGGGTCACAGCTATGGGCAAATAGTTATTCCCCAAACTGGGGTCAAAACACTATGAAAGTATAAAAATAGACTTTTAGAGAAATATATACATAAAAATACACTTTTATAGAAAAATATACATTTTTGAAGGAAAAATATTACCAACAATACATTCTTGAAGAATAAATTATCGCCATAACACATTTTTGAAGGAAAAAATTATTCTCAGCAAAACATTTTTGAATACAAAACTAGAAGACATTTTCAGTTTTCTAAAATAAAAAAGAATAAAAACAAAAAAATTTCATTAAAATCTTACTAAATCAATCATCTTACTATAACCGAACATTAACAAAAAACCCTTAAAACCCCACTTTTTGGCATATCAACCCACAGAGGTTGATATGCCATTAAACGAAACTCAAAGTCAAACTCAAATCTCAAGAAAAAAAAAGGTCTCGGAAACTCATTAATTGGAGAAGATTTGTTGTTCGCTTAAATAACAATGTGCAGCTAAAGTAAACACGTTGACCCCAACATAAAGAAACACCCTTGATCGAAAGGACTCTGCCATATGTCGTTGTAGTGAAGCCACTAATTACATACGCATAAATTCAAGTGCCATATACAGATGTAAGGATCGGGCCAAATTAGTGTCCACCACTCCTTCACATCAGGAAGAATTGCAAACTTAACGTGTCAAAGAAGCTTAAATTTGCTCAGTTCAGAAATATTATATTTTATGGAAATATGAAGCCTTAAAAATATCGCAAGAACAAAGTTTACAAGCAAACAAACACTTATTATTTTTTAAAGACTGGTTTTACTTCATCTTTTTATTGTGACTTTCAATCCCAACAATCTAGGTCGAATCTCTGTCTATGTTTTTATTACTAAATTAACAGTATATCCCGGGTGTAATGAAAGCTTTAAAACTAATCCATGGTCCTGGAGCTCAGACTCAGCCTAAAGAATATTTGAAATAATAAAATAATTGCGAAAAGTTACCAATCGCACCTAATATATATGTATATATATATATATATATATATACTAGCAGTATAGCCTGGCGTTGCTCGGGTGTAATGAAAGCTTTAAAACTAATCCATGGTCCTAGAGCTCAGACTCTTTGAATGTTGGCACGAAAGACTAAAAAGCAATAATTGTTTCCAGTTAAAGTGAAACCGTAGACTGAAAGAAAAATGAATGGATGTAAGTCAAATTTTGATTTCCTGGTATCGATACCAAATAAGTTTTTTCGTCGTAAACTGAATTTTGAAGGCTAAATAAGTCCTCTAAGTAAATGGTATCATGGCTGAGACTAAGAGCTGCAATTATACCTACTTAGAGCCAAACCCGAAGCAAAAACTAAAATAAAAGGGCTGAAAAAAATAGACATACAGGCAGATAAACAGACACACACAACCAGCTTGCCTTTTATATCGACATATTATCGATTTTCTGCACTATTGTAAGAACTGCAACCTTGAAACTTCTGAATATCGTTTCTTATGTCTTTGTCTAGGAGTGTATCAAATTTGATTAAAATCGGACCACTCCTTCTCTAACTCAAATTTATCGATTATCGATATTCATCGGGGGCCAGTCAGTTAATTGCCATACGTGATGCACGCTCGAAAGAGACATGACTGACTGGGCAGAAGATTATCCCGAAGTAGGTTGCCATTGCTTTCTGCGGTAGACTGGTTGCCGACCAAGGCTATAGAACCCAATCTGTCCTGTTATTTAACCCATAACTAGAGGGAAGAGACGGATTAATACCTTTCCCAAGGGTATTTGCGCGTAAGTGAATGCAAGGAATTCAACTGGAATTCGAACTCGGCTCCCTGATTTCTCGTTCCGTGTCGATATCCACTGCACCACAACGCACATACCTCGACATAAAACCTAATTAAGAACACTCGCAGACGATTATAGTACAACTGTGTAAATTTTCAAGAAAACCGGTTCAGCGGTTTCGGAGTCTATAGGTAACGAACACGCACACACACACAGACACACACACACACACACACGCACACACACACACACACACACACACACACAAACACACACACACACAGATACACACACACACAGAGACAAAGTTCCATTTATAAATAAGTTTTAGATTTAGATTTGAAATTAAAATGTGTGTGTGTGTGTGTGTGTGTGTGTGTGTGTGTGTGTGTGTGTGTGTGTGTGTGTGTATCGTACCTATAGACTCCGAAATGGCTGAACCGATTTTCTTGAAAATTTACACAGTTGTACTATAAGCGTCTGCGAGTGTTCTTAGCTAGGTCTTGTGTCGATGTACCCCCGATAAATATCGAAAATCGATAATCGAAAAAGTCGGATTAGAGAAGGAGTGGTCCGATTTTAATCAAATTTGATACACTCATAGACAAAGATATAAGAAGCGATATTCAGAAGTTTCAATGTTGCAGTTCTTACAATAGTGCAGAAAATCGATAATATATATATATATATATATATATATATATATATATATATATATAAAGCAAGATGTTTGTGTGTCTGTCTGTTTATTTGTCTTTATGTCCTTTATATAAATCCACAATTTTTATCCGATTCTCACCAAATTTCACACAAATATTCTTTAGGCTGGGTCTGGGCTCCAGGACCATGGATTAGTTTTAAAGCTTTCATTACACCCGAGCAACGCCGGGCTATACTGCTAGTTTTAAATATAAAGTTTAAATGTTTTTACCACAGGTAACTGTAGAATATTTAAGATAGATACACAAAAAATAAAGGAAAGAAAGAAATAGACGTTTGAGAAAGGGGCATAATTGGGATTTTGCCAATTCCTGAATTTATCCAAAGTCAGTACAGTGACTGCGATAAATCCCTTGAACGTGTCAAATGCAATACATGTTGAACAAAACAGCCTATGTTTGACTGTGAGGTGAACTCAGGCAATGTACATTTCAAGAAGAAATAACAGTTTAATACAACACTACAATAACAAAACAATGAGAAAATGTTCCTGGTTTAGACCAAATCAAAAAGAAATCGAGTACTTATTTAGTTTCTACTAATTTAGAACTTCGCTGTTTACGACCAAAATGGACTTTCTTTTTTAAGCGGTCGCTTGATCAGTGATTTTCACTAGTTGATGTTAGTCGGTGGTCGCGTTCTGGAGGTGGTCGCTCACTAAGGATCAATTAACATTAGCAAATTGTCCGGGCATAGAAAAACGGTCATTAACAGCAGGTGGTCACTTATTAAGTTGGTCGCATACGACAAGTTTAACTATATATATATATATATATATATATATAAAAGAAGGAATATAAGCAACATTTACATATCAAATTATTAAAATAACTAGTTGTTTGTGTAAGTGGTGATATCTAGGGTAGATTTTATTAAGCAAATATTTGAAGACTTCCATTCACCCTACTGATCACAAAAAATGCTCTCGGCCGGGAGTAAAATAGAACAATAATCAGTACTGTACTTTAATGCCGACAACATGTAAACCCGATATCTCTAAGCAGATTTTTGCCTCTCCTTATCGCTGTCTACTGACATAAAACCACTCCCCGACACTTACCGACTACCATTCGCAATGCATATAAGTACCTTCATAAGTTAAAGAAAGAATTAATGTTTAAAGACCGAATTTAACAGCAATATATTTTAAAATCTAAAAAGGTTTCGTCATATTTTCTGGATGTTATGCTTGAAAACCGAAAATGGGTTGCAACTGGTCAGGAATAAATGCAAAAGTCAATAACAGAACATGGTTAATGTCTGTTATTTTATTTTTAAATTATTTTATTGTAAGGAGACTCTGTGAATAATTTTGCTGTAAATGATAGTTAAAATAAAGAAAAAAAATTTTTCTAGAGATCAAGAAATTGCCTTTATCTTGAACACTTCTTCTTCTATGTGCTTTGTCCCTTCAGGACGTAGGCGATCATGGCCTTCCACGTTTCCCTATCCCTGGTGGCTCTGACCACGACTTCTCCTGTAACACCATGCAATCCTCGTTCCGTCATCCACCTGATTACATCCTTCAAATATGTTATCCGTTGCTTTCCCCTGTCTCTTTTCCCCTCTATCTGGCCTGTTAGTATCAGATTCTCCAAGCCCTCCTTCTTCATTGCGTATCCTAGGAACTTCAGCTGCCTCTTCCTGATGCACAGAATTAATTTCCTTTTTGTTACAATCATTTCCAAGACCTCATCATTGCTCACATGCTCGATTCATGATATTCGCAACACTGTTTCTTTATAAATATAGCAAATTTTAAATAATATATACTTTTCTTATTATTTTGGAGGAAGGCCCCGAAACGGTGCACTTACTCACCTGATGACCCCAAATTAATTTAATTACAAATTCGAGAGGAAAACATTAAAAGAAATTCAATGAAATCATATGCCGTAGAGAAGCTCGGTGGAAATGTTATTGACATGAGGAGCATTACACATTCAGCTCGATTCAAGTGAGCTTCAATTACTTTTCAGTAATTTCGTTTTTTCGGCAATACAAAAATGAAAATAACACTGACATCTCATTTTAACAAATAAACAAACAACGGGCATTTACAGTATTTTACCTCAGAAATATAGACAAATAATAAACGACGCGCATGCGCGGAACTGAAACTATAAAATGGCCAAAATTTACCTATCGTACCCTGTATATGAGAAAGTTATAAATAACCGGGATAGAAAATTCACAGAAATAAAAAGTATGGACATAAAAATCAATAATGCATTATGACTGTCACTTTCACGCCTCAAGCGATCACATATATATATATATATATATATATATAACATAGTACACTTGGTATGTAATCCAGGTAAATTCCAAAAGAGACAAACTCAAGAAAACTCAATGTTAAATTCATTTATTTAATTTAACAGAGTAATATTTTATAAAGAATTTTGATTAATAGCTTGGATGATACATATTTCACCGCTTTGAGAGAGACAGACAGACAGACAGACAGACAGCTAAATAGCTCATCTCCTCAGTCCACGATTTTATTTGGTGTATATATATATATATATATATATATATATATATATATATATATATATTATAATTGCGTCTCCCCCAAACAATGCATTTTACTGCTACTGTCGAGCAGGCGGTTAGATAGGAGGTAAGTTATGAGAAAGAGTGACAGGTTACAGGGGGTGTCAGGAAGTGGGTAGAGAAGAAGGAAAACACTGATGAGAGTAGAGTGGATGAAGAAAGGACGAAGAAAGGAGCGTGAGAGAGAAAGAGTGAGAGAGAAGGTGCAAGTTAGTGGGATAGGAGATGACTATTGACTTTACATTTGAATTTTTGAAGATTGTAGCTATCGGGAAAGCAAGTAAACGGAAGTGAATTCCACAGGCGGGAAGTGCGAAGAAAGAATCTGATAGAGTAGAATTTGCGTTTACAATTTATTGGTTTCGCACTAAAAGAGTGGGGCGTAGTTGATAATCTTGTGGCTCGAGGAAATTCATGTAGTGAGCTAAGTTCATCTGAGCAGAAGCCGTGAAAGCATGTGTAGAAGAGACACAGGGAAGCCACATTGTGCCAGTGAGAAAGTGACTGTATCCGAACTTCCAAGTCGGGTTCGATCACATTACAGATTCTCCGTTGGATTTTGTCAAGGACACCCAGGTGGATAGCAGTAGCACCCGACCAGATATGGCAGCAGTATTCAATGCACAGGCGGATGGTAGATTTGTATATGTGCAGAATTGTTTCAGATGGGAAAAAACTTCCTGGCCCTTCACAGAGAACCGACCTTCTTAGTAGCGGATTTAGCTATGGACTCTATATAGTCATATATATAATATGAGTAATAGTTACTAATATTCCACTGTTAGATATTTACTTTAAAATTGCTCAATACAAAAGTAGATCATAAATATATGGTAATTATTATTATTATTATTATTATTCTTGTTATTATTATTATTATTATTATTATTATTATAATATATATATATATATATATATATATATATGATTATTATTATTATTGCATACTGCAACTTGATAGCTATGCAGTTTCTGTGTTAAAACTTGATAGCTATACAATTTCGCTGATAAAACACCTGATGAAGGTATTTTAAAACCGAAACTTTACAGCTGTCATGTTGCAGTATGCACTAATAATAATAATCATATATATATATATATATATATATATATATATATATATATATATTGTGTATTTAGGCATCAATCTCTCTTTTATGCAAGTTTCGTTAAAAATAACAGACAACGTGCTATAAAACGGAGGTTGGGAATAATAGTAAAAACAAGATTTGCTCACTGTGTGAAGTAGATACACTGCTAGTGAACAGCTAATCAGTATAATCACTTTACTCTTCCCTTTAACCCAATAGCGTCTACGTATCTAAGAGGATATGAACATATGATTACTGTATATAGATAGGTGTACAACAATAATGGCTAAGCGTATAGCCGAAAGCGAAAGCTAAATAAAACATTCGAACAATTTTTATTTAATTTATCTACGGAAAAGAAAAAAATGATAAGATTACGCGAAAACTTACATAAAATAACTTAACCATAGCACTTTGTGTGTCATTTTTGATGAAACTTGCATATATATATATATATATATATATATATATATATATATATTATAATAATAATAATAATAATAATAATAATAATAACAAGAATAATAATAATAATAATAATAATTACCATATATTTATGATCTACTTTTGTATTGAGCAATTTTAAAGTAAATATCTAACAGTGGAATATACTTACATTAGTAACTATTACTCATATTATATATATGACTATATAGAGTCCATAGCTAAATCCGCTACTAATATATATATATATATATATTAATCGTATCACCCCGAGCAAGGCGGTAACGCCACTGATGTGCAGGGGGCTACGTAAGAGTGAAAAGATTGGAAAAGAGAAAGCCGGAAACCACATCCTAAACAGGGAGCCTCTTAACCTGTTCAATAGACGTGGGTGGAGTGTGAACCGGGCGATAGATAGATCTATCTACTCCAATTGAAAAAAAAAAAACAAAGTGAGAAGATTGGAAAAGAGAATGCCGGAAACCACATCCTAAACAGGGAACAGGGGATGAGCCTCTTAACCTGTTCAATAGACGTGGGTGGAGTGTGAACCGGGCGATAGATAGATCTATCTATTCCAATTGGAAAAAACACAAAGTGAGAAGATTGGAAATATAAACTGAAGTCAACACTAGGAGACCACAGTCTATTTCATGCTAAACGCAATAGACTGTCGCCTCCTTTTGACTTTAACGTCTACTGTTATATTTACATACGTTTTATCCATGAGATTGAACATTTTAACCCATAAATATAGCATGCTTTAAAACTGTATTTTATCATATATATATATATGTGCTATTTACATTGTCCGGACTGTTGTCCTCATCTTTATTGCCATCTTCGCGACGTTTCGGCCATTATACGCTCCCGCCTTCTTCATGTGCTGGAATTTCGAACCGAAACCTTTATTTCAATCACTGGGGTATATCATTCTCGTTCCATGTGTCTTATCACTTCCGGATGTAATGTAGTTATCTCTACATTACTTGTTGTAGCCAAGTATTGAACTCACGACTCTTTGGGTCAAATCACTGGATTAAACCAACGCTTTTATCCACTAAATCCTTTTATCCTTGAAAAACATCAGTGTTTGAATTTGGGGATTTATAAACATAATGCCTTAACAATAATTTCTTACCAGAGCTCATATTGAAATCTTTTGAAGCTAATCATATTCTCTAGCACTCCGTTCCTATTAATCATTTCTATGCATTTTTTAAATCATATCACTCCGAGCAAGGCGGTAACGCCACTGATGTGCAGAGGGCTACGTAAGAGTGAAAAGATTGGAAAAAAGAAAACCGGAAATCACATCCTAAATAAGGAACAAGGGATGAGCCTCTTAACCTGTTCAATAGACGTGGGTGGAGTGTGAACCGGGCGATAGTTTAGTCTATCTACTCCAATTGAAAAAAAAAAAAAAGAAAAAGGAGTGAAAAGATTGGAAAAGAGAAAGCCGGAAACCACATGCTAAACAGGGAACAAGGGATGAGCCTCTTCATCTGTTCAACAGACGTTGGCCGGCTTAAGAGATTTTTCTGGCCTAGCATGTGATTTACGTAGTTTCCAATGGTGTTCTCTATCAATTATTTCAACTTCATTCCATAGGAAACGGTGATCCTTTTTCTCCCTCCATAAGCGGTCAGCTGCGCCTTATTTTTTTTTTTTTTTAATTTCTCCTCGTGTTACGGTCCAGCAATGTCCTTGCACCTTTACCTTTAGGGGGTGGCCCGTTTCTTCTGACACGGGTTTGATTTGAAAATCTGGATTAAATCCATCAAAAAGATTAGATAAAGAACAAATAAGAAAAAAATGTCTATAAGTAAAATGTTTCACTACTTATTTTATTGGCAGTAAACCATACATTCCTCAGTCAGTCAGTTAAGTGCCATACGTGAAACACGTTTGGGCGATCATGTCTCGAAAGTGATATGACTGACTGGGGAGAAGATTACCCCCCAGTAGGTTGCCATTGGCTTTCTGCAGAAGACTGGTTGCCAGCCAAGGCTATATAACCCAATCTGTCCTGTTATTTAACCCAAGGAAGAGACGGATTAATACCTTTCCCGAGGGTATTTGCGCGTAAGTGAATGCAGTGAATTCAACTGGAATTCGAACTCGACTCCCCGATTTCTCGTTCCGTACCGATATCCACTGCACCATGAATGCCATAATTCCCAGATTCATTTCACATAGACCAGGAAGATAATTGCGAGGCCATGACTTTTCGTTTGGCCGATCTGGGAGAAAGGGTCTAGATAAAAAATTTTTAAAGGTTTGAAACAGCCGATAATACCAGAAATAAAATTAATGATGAATCTTCCATTGGCAACGCAAGTGTTGTTAAAAAATGAATTTTTTCATCAGAAATTTTAGACATGGAATAATTTCTATAACTTACGAATTTATAAAAGTTTTACTTCTTTTTCACTATACGCGGCCCTGTGGATTTTTTAAGCAGACATTTTTTTATTACTAGAAACGTTATATTTAGTGGGGACACGTATTTGAGCCTTTCTATTTTGTGTCTCTACCGGACTAGAGATTGAAAGGCTCAATAAAAAAAAGGTTTCCTGTGTGTGAAAAATATATTTTATTTATAATAAGTAAATACATAGATAGAAAAACTAACGGTACTATAATTCGACGACCTCTATATTACTAAACTTTTTACAGCTCCGTATATATGTTAAACTAGCAGCCGGCGTTGCTCGGGTGTAATGAAATCTTTAAAACTCATCCATGGTCCTGGAGCTCAGACTAAGCCTAAAGAATAGTGAGAAGTTTAGTGAGAAGCGGATAAAAATTTTGGATTTGTATAAAGGACATACAGACAGATAAACAGACACACACACAAACATCTTGCCCTTTATATATATATATATATATATATATATATATATATATATTATCAATTTTCTGCACTATCGTAAGAACTGCAACCTTGAAACTTCTGAATATCGTTTCTTATGTTGTATCAAATTTGATTAAAATTGGACCACTCCTTCTATAACCCGATTTTTTCGATTATCGATATTTATCGGGGGTACCTCGACACAAACCCTAGCTAAGAACACTCGCATTCGCTTATAGTCAGTCAGTTAAGTGCCATACATGATACACGCTTGGGCGATCATGTCTCGAAAGAGACATGACTGACTGGACAGAAGTTTATCCCGCAGTAGGTTGCCATTGCTTTCTGCGGTAGACTGGTTGCCGACCAAGGCTATAGAACCCAATCTGTCCTGCTATTTAACCCATAACTGGAAGGAAGAGACGGATTAATACCTTTCCCAAGGGTATTTGCGCGTAAGTGAATACAATGGATTCAACTGGAATTCGAACTCTGCTCCCCGGTTTTTCGTTCCGAGCCGATATCCACTGTACCACAACGCACATCCGACGCTTATAGTACAACTGTGTAAATTTTTAAGAAAATCAATTCTGCCGTTTCGGAGTCTATAGGTAACGGATACACACACACAGACACACACACACACACACACGCAGACAAAGTTCCATTTATAAATAAGTTTAGATAGATTTAGATTAAGATTCTCTTTCGTATGTTAATGTTAAGGTGGGGCTCTCAGGGTACAGAATCAGTTTTGTTACAGTCGTATTTTTACTGTTGTACCACAATCGGCGGAAATAGGAATACAGATGGATAGGCATACACTGGACCGGTGCAATGGTTGTGCCCCCACTCTCAGCACTACTTTATGCCAATGGGTCCCCTACTCTACTACATCTCATTTTTCATAAGATTCTTCTTCTTTTTCTTCTTCTTCTTTTATGTGCCATGTCCTTTCAGGACGTAGTCGATTATGGCCTTCCAAGTCTCCCTATCCCCGGTGGTTTTTAGTACGCTTTCCCCTGTTACCCCACTAAACCACCGCTCTGCCATACACCTGCTCAGAATCATCACGTATGTTACCCGCTGCTTTCTCCTGTCTCTCTTTCCCTCTATCTGGCCTGTGAGTATCAGATTCTCCAAGTCCTCTTTCTTCATTACATGTCCCAGGAACTTTAGCTGTCTCTTCCTGATGCTCAGTATTAATTTCCTTTTCGTTTCCATCCTTTCAAAACTTTATCATTGCTCGATCCATGATATGCGCCGCATCTTTCTGTATAAACACATTTCAGTTACTTCGAGTTTTTCCTTCATCTTTGAGATTGTCCAGCATTCACTGCTATATCGAAAAAATGACATTACATTGTAACCTAATTATGTACAATAATGGATCATCTATCTAAACTTATTTATAAATAGAACTTTGTGTGTCTGTGTGTGTGTCCGTTACCTATAGACTCCGAAACGGCTGAACCGATTTTCTTAAAATTTTACACAGTTGTACTATAAGCGTCTGCGAGTGTTCTTAGCTAGGTTTTGTGTCGAGGTACCCCCGATAAATATCGAAAATCGATAATTGAAAAAATCAGGTCATAGAAGGAATGACCCGATTTTAATCAAATTTGATACACTCATAGACAAAGACATAAGAAACGATACTCAGAAGTTTCAAGGTTGCAGTTTTTACAATAGTGCAGAAAATTTAATATCGAATACCAGGAAATCAAAATTTTACTTACATCCATTCATTTTTCCTTCAGTCTACGGTTTCGCTTTAACTGGAAACAACTATTGCTTTTTAGTCTTTCGTGCCAACGTCCAAAGAGTCTGAGCTCCAGGACCATGGATTAGTTTTAAAGCTTTCATTACACCCGAGCAACGCCGGGCTATACTGCTAGTATGGAATATACGTGAACAATTTAACTATAAAATTTGAAAATAAATGCATTGTATCTAAATACAAATTAGAGACATGTCATAATAGATCATTCCATCTCAAATAAAACAACGTTTTGCAGAAATATCAGCATAAGATTTTTCTTGTTAAAACGTTGAAAGATTTTAACAGATTCAACATTATGGGAAAATTGTGAATTTTATAAAGTGTTTCTTCGAGACTTAGCATGAGCAAAACTAATTCACGGATTTGGTAAAAAAAAAACAAAAAAAAACAGAATGACGTCAAAATCCTAAAATTTTTCACCCTTTCATAGTTAGTTATGCTTAGTTTAATTTGTAACGGATATCAAAGTAGGTAGAAAAGAAGTTGATAAGATAGCGAGGATCACAAAGCACTGCCCGGAGACCCAAATCAAGCTTGGGTCGTGGGTAGTACGCACTGACCCTGAATATGAAAGTTATCGTATCGAGCAAGAATCTCTTCCAAAGAAATCCTGATACTTGGTCCTTTAATCAGACCCCGGGAGTAGGTCGAGCCGAAAAATATCAATACTTGCTCCTTTCTGTTATATTAGGAGACTCTTGTAACGAATAACCAGTGCCGATTCTACGGGGAGGGTGCAGAATGGGCCAAGCCCCACCCAACCCCAAAGACTTGCTCCTCGGTTGCCCTTACTTTTATAAGCTTCAAAAATTTATGAAACTTATTAGTCTCTGATATTTATAAGATTTGGTTTTCAGCACTTTTCCGTCTGCGTTTTCTTTTCATTTAGCTTTTTATGAACACGTACAGAGACTAGTTTGAAAGAAAAACGAAATAAAACAACCAGTTAGAAACAGCCATATTGTAAGAAAAAGAAGGAAACTTAATAGTCATACATGGTCATGGAATAATGAAAGTATTTAAATTATTTCCTTGCTTCAAAGAAGCTTTGCCGAAAATATAAATTAAGTTTTAGGCTGATTTTTGTATAATGTGGTGTCCACAATATTTTTGATTGATTTCGTTGCATTATTTTATTTTGGCATTTTTTTTTTCTCGCATTTCTTTTTTATGTTTCAAAAAGGTTTTGTAGAGTTAAAAATCGAAGCAGACAAATCACACTGTACTGCTAAGTATTGACATTAGTATTAACTCTTTGATTTTGTTTTGAAATTAACCTTTCTTGTGTTCTAACACAATGGCCAATGCGCATGACTGAATCCTTAATTGTCAAGGAGGCTCGCATTCAAAATTAATATATGCAAAAGAAAATAGATAAAGAGTAAAGTATTATTTAATAGGACGATCTACAAAAAAAAATGAAAAAGAAAAAAGTCTTCGTAATCTAAATCTAAGGCAAGTGTTTCGTATTGCGGCTTTTCAACTACCGTCGTTCTTAAGTAACTCACATCGTAAGTTAAACTTATTATTTTTTCAATGATTGTGTTCTCGAGCGAATAATAAAACAAAAACTAGATATACTGACACTGATTAAAAATAATATATATTTTGGCATGCAATGTGCGTTGTGGCGCAGTGGATATCGGCTCGGAATGAGAAAGCGGAGAGCCGAGTTCGAATTCCAGCTGAATTCATTGCATTCACTTACGCGCAAATACCCTTGGGAAAGGTATTAATCCGTTTATTCCTTCCAGTTATGGGTTAAATAACAGGATAGATTGGGTTCTATAGCCTTAGTCGGCAACCAGTCTACCGCAGAAAGCAATGGCAACCTACTGCGGGATAATCTTCTGCCCAGTCAGTCATGATTCTTTCGAGACATGATCGCCCAAGCGTGTATCACGTATGGCACTTAACTGACTGACGAATAGAGTGGATAAAATTCACAGGCTCAAAAAATCAGTTTTGTTACAAATTTTCGTGGGTACCTTCAAACGACACTGGTCTTGTCATCTTCCGAGATGACAAATTACATGCGTTTTACATTAACGGAAGTTGTACCATCGTACACGTGTGTAAATCAGGTATAATCATGTTTGCAAACGTAATGTAAATATTATTCTTGTTTTGTTTGTGTCATAGGCGTTAAGCTTCCCAGAAATTAAAAAGATTGAAAAGGAAATAAAAATATTTTAGTTGAATAGAGAGACAGAAATTAAGTTTTTATTTTCATAACGACCCTCTTGTCTTATTCTTTCGATTTCTTTATTTCAGTTCAATTTCTTTCTTTCGTTTTTTTTTATTTATTTATTCATTCATTCGTTCTTTCTTTCTTTCTTTCTTTCTTTTCTTATTCTCGCTTTCTTTCTATTTATCTATATTTTCTTTCTTTTCCTTTCTTTTTTCTATTCTCTCTTTCTTTTAGTTCTTTTTTCTTTTCTTTTGATCTTTTCCTACTCTCTTTTCCAGTTTTTATTTCTTTCTTTTTCTTTCTTTCTTCACATTCTTTCTTTTTTCCATTCTCTCTTTCTTCCAGTTCTTTCTTTCTTTTTCTTCTTTCTTTTCCTATTCTCTTTTCCAGTTTTTATTTCTTTCTTTTTCTTTCTTTCTTCACATTCTTTCTTTTTTCCATTCTCTCTTTCTTCCAGTTCTTTCTTTCTTTCTTTTTCTTCTTTCTTTTCCTATTCTCTTTTCCAGTTTTTATTTCTTTCTTTTTCTTTCTTTCTTCACATTCTTTCTTTTTTCCATTCTCTCTTTCTTCCAGTTCTTTATTTCTATTTACTTGTTTTTCTCTAATTTCGATTTTTCTCTCTTTCTTTTTATTAATTTAAAAATCTTCTAGCAGACATCTATCTCAAAATGTCGTACGTAAGTTGCATTTTCTGTCTCGAAGCCCCAAGGTAGGTGGGTCAACCTTCCGAAGGCCTAGGAAGGAGGTGGGAATTCATGGTTAACAGAGGATGGGCGGAAGTTGTCTCGTGGGTACAAAATGTAGGAATGGGGATCTAAACTTTTTAGTATTTCTCAACCGAATATTGTGCAGTCGCAATATTGTCACCAGAGACGACGACGGCGTCAGAGTTTTCTTCTCTTTTTTCTTTCTTTTTCTTTCTTTGTTTCTTCTTATTTTTTTTACTTCGTTGCTTTCTTTGCTATCTATCGTTCTTTCTTTCTAATTCTGTTTTTTTTTTCTTTTATCTTTCTCTTTTTCGTTATTTCTTTCTTTTATTTCATTATTGATTCACATTCATTCTCTATTTTTTCTTTTTAGCTCTTCTTACTTTTTTCGTATTTTTATCTTTCCTTCTTTTTTCATTTTCTTTTTCTCCGTCATTTTCATTCTTTATTCTTTCTTTCTAGTTATTTATTTATATCTCCGTTCATTTTTTAATTCATTTATGCATATATTTATTCCTGTCTTTTTTTCTGTTTTTTTTTCTGTTATACTTTTTCTTTCTCTCTTTTTCTTTATTTCTTTTCCTTTATTTCGTTTCTTTTTCTTTCTTTCTTCTTGTGCTTACTTTCTTCCCATTCTTTTATTGATTTGTTTTCCACTCTTCTTTCTCTTTCTTTCTTTTTTCTTTCCGTCTTTCTTTCTTTCGTTCTTTCTGCTGTTTTTATTTTCGCCCGACATTGTCGAACACTTTTTTTCTTTTCGTGTATCTGATTACTTCCACTTCTACGTCTAATTATGACACTGTACGCTTCTCTAATTGTTAAACTATTCGTGTTATTTTTTCGACGAGGCAAGGATTGTCATCAGCAAAAAGAGCAACCCAAAATGCCAAATACAGGTAGGGGATACTAGAATAAAGCAAGTACAAAAACTTAAATACCTAGGAAGTGTTCTAACAGGAGATGGAAAGTGCAACAGAGATCCGAAGGCGAATTGGCATGGCGAAAGACGCGTTCTAGAAGCTGAGTAAAATACTAAGACACAGAAAATTTTTACTAGAAACAAAGAAGAGAGTGTTAGATGCTATGTGATGTCAGTTCTTCAATACGGCAGTGAATGCTGGACAATATCATCGAAGATGAGGAGAAAACTTGAAGCAACGGAAATGTGGTTTTACAGAAGGATGCTCCGGATATCATGGACCGAACATGTGAGCAATGATGATGTTTTGGAAAGAACGGCATTGAAAAGAAAACTAATAGTTAGCATCATGAAGAGACAACTGAAGTTCCTGGGGCATGCAATGAGGAAGGAGGGCTTGGAGGACCTGATACTGACAGGCTAGATAGAAGGAAAAAGAGAGAGCGGATAACATATTTGAAGGACCTGATCAAGTGGGAGACGGAACGAGGGTTGTATGGTACAACAGGAGAAAGCCTGCTAAGAGCCACCAGGGACAGGGAAGATGTGGAAAGCCATGATCGCCTACGTCCTGAAAGGATAGGGCACATAGAAGAAGAAGAAGAATCCTAAATCATTCAGTAATGCTGTTTTTATTTGTTTGCTAGCCCAGATTCCGAACATCTTCTAGCAAACATTGTAAACTACCAGCTTTTTTTTTTAATTACCTACGTGGACCTAGGATGTGCGTTGTGGCGCAGTGGATATCGGCTCGGAACGAGAAATCGGGAGCCGAGTTCGAATTCCAGTTGAACCCATTGCATTCACTTACGCGCAAATACCCTTGGGAAAGGTATTAATCCGTCTCTTCCATCCAGTTATGGGTTAAATAACAGGACAGATTGGGTTCTATAGCCTTGGTCGGCAACCAGTCTACCGCCGAAAGCAATGGCAACCTACTGCG
This sequence comes from Ascarosepion bandense, assembly GCA_037127315.1. Taxonomy (NCBI): domain Eukaryota; kingdom Metazoa; phylum Mollusca; class Cephalopoda; order Sepiida; family Sepiidae; genus Ascarosepion; species Ascarosepion bandense. The sequence continues at coordinate 4,448,712 of JBBBDQ010000264.1, forward strand.
GGATAATCTTCTGCCCAGTCAGTCATGTCTCTTTCGAGACATGATCGCCCAAGCGTGTTTCACGTATGGCACTTAACTGACTGACTGACTGACGTGGACCTATCATAACGATATGAAATATACGTAATACTAATTCTTAAAAAATGACGGCATTTTAAATATATTTTTATTTTACCACTAGCCAAATACTCACTCTACAAACTGATATAAGTTGTCGCGAAACTTCCCTTGCCTTTTATACATTTCTGTATAAACTACATTTTCCAGCAAAACATCTGCTTCTGGAGTTCTTTTTGCCATTATAAGTTCACTGGAACATCATACTTCGGACATAGCTATATAGAGCTCACCATAAGGGAAACATCTGAATAATTTTCTAATGTTCATATTACTAAAAGTCGGCCCGTGTCGTCCAAAATGACGGCAAAATATTTATATGGATATGCCGTCTGAAATTACGGTAACATATATATTGATGTGCCTACTATTGAGTATCTTACATTAAAACATAAGAAAAAAAATTATCCAAATACCTGAACTTGACAAATAAGATGGACAAATAAGACGATATATCAAACACCTCAATACACATCAAACAGAATTTAGTACTTCTGTTGGGATGGAATAAGCCATCCACCCTCTGGTTACAGGTTGGCAGATTTGGATCATTCCAATACTTTGAATTAACCAATCAGTGCTCAATGTTTTGCAAGGCAAGCAACCTCATTGGCCTAAGCCTACTTTAGCGCCAAAATTCAACGAGCCGATCTTCAACTTCCAAAACACATAAAAGCTACACTTTCGTTTCCCCAGATGCTAGCCGAATCCACGCTGGTTCTTTTCAACACTCTCGACCAGCCGCACTTTATCTTTGCGCGCAATCTTTCGAAGAATGGATTCAGGGGTTACTCACTTAATTCTTCACATACTGAAAGACCTTTCCTCTTTACCGTCAAGAACTTCTACTTGCTTTAAAAACATTCTTCGACTATTTCTCGACCACCGATATTTTGATCTCCATGAAAAGTTTTATTCAGACTTATATTCATACTACTATTGCTTAGCTTTACATAACAAACAATATATATACTGAATATTCTATAATTAAAAGATTAAGATATTTCATCAATATTTTCGGCAAGGTACGTAAGACTCATTTCTGTTTCTACAACCTGCATTACGTGCAAATCTACGAACATTCGCCTCACTGCACTTTGATTGTATTTTTGTAACGAATCGAACTTTCGTCAATCAAAAAAACATTTACGATATTTCATTCTTGACTTTCATGTTAAAACTTATCTTAACATTACTCGTCATTTCGACTTCACAGGTCTATCTTCATATGTGAATTGAATTGTATTTCTTGAACTGTTTAAATGTTTCTTTGTTTATATAAAATTATTCTTGTTACATTTGTTTGCTCAACCAGTTGTTTGAGTTAATCATTTCTACATTTTGTTTGGATTAATGTTTCTTGTGATTAAATATAAAAATAGTTGTAAACTTGGTTAAGAACACGCACAGACTTAAAACCCTTACTAAACACAAAACCCATAACTTTAGGTTCGCTACACTTCCACAAAAAACCCAAACATATCAGGATGTGGTTTATTGCAGGATGTGGTTTCCGGCTTTCTCTTCCAATCTTTTCACTTTTTTTTTTTTTTTTCAATTGGAGTAGATAGACTAAACTATCGCCCGGTTCACAGTCCATCCACGTCTATTGTACAGGTGTAGAGACTCATCCCTTGTTCCCTGTTTAGGATGTGGTTTCCGGCTTTCTCTTTTCCAATCTTTTCACTCTTACGTAGCCCCCTGCACATCAGTGGCGTTACCGCCTTGCTCGGGGTGATATGATAAAAAAAAATTGCAGCCAGATCCACAATAACTACAAACAGGATGAAAAAATCTTTAAAAAAAACTCATTCGTTCTCGTATATCTCCTGTGGATCTTAATAAACAATTAAAATTAATAATATACTATAAAAAGTACAATACTATAAACTTCATTTTCCGTGATAGCTCCTCCCTACTAACTGATGTATTACGTTAAACTAAAATTATGCATCAATTCAAATATCCCTTGGGAGAATGTATCTCTGACAAATATATATATATACATATATATATATATGTTGGGTTTGCAACAACTACAATAGCAAGATATTTTACATTTCATATGTTTGACCATTCATCCATTTCTAGACATCTACAACAACATTCCTGTCTACATTCACAATATAAAAAATAATGATTGATAACACAACTAACCTACACCAAGAAAACACCAAAAGCAAACTACAGATTCTCGAGGCAATATTCATTAAAACACTTAAGCCGTCAATTAATAGAATCAGCTATGAATACTGTAGTAATGTTCTAAAATGTTTATAAAGTTTTTCATGTTTAAACAAGTGCATGACTATGATATTACAACATAAAAAAATTTCATTTTGGATAATTTTCACGTTCTGATGAACGCTGGGCAATTTGTCAACCGTTACATTTGAAACAAGAAATTTTACAGTAATTTTTAGCAACAGTTTTCGATTTTTTTTTTATTTATTTATTTATTTTTATTTTTTTTTTTTGTTACAACTTGCACCCCTGAATATGATCTCGGAAGGAGATTGAAAGTACTTGGGAACATCGATAAATGAATAATATCTGTCAAAGATACAACGCATTTCTTACATTTTTCAATTATAAACCGTAAAAGATTATCCGTGAGTACTAACGGATTTTATTAAAAATAAGCAGACACAATGTTTGCAATTTATTTAATCTGATATATATATATATATACAATGGTTTTTATTATAATAGTAATAATACATTTAGAGAAGAGCACGATTTAAGAAAAAAAAGCAGTGTTTGTATTTTTTCTTTTCTGATTCTAAAATCGCGCAATTTAAGTGTTGAAAAAGTTACGTCAATCTTTTTGTTTGTTATGGCATGTCCAGCTGATTGTAACATAGCAACCAAGGAATTCGAAAAACCGTCAAAATATAAAGACCTGGAAATTGAAATAGAAAAAATGTGGAACTTGAACACAAGAGTCGTGCCAGTGATAGTAGGTGCACTTGGAATGATAAAAAATGGAACAAAACACATTGAAAGAATCACTGGAAACCCTAGCTTAAGAGATATACAAAAAATTCTAATTAAGTACAGCTCACACACTAAGGAGAACTTTGTTTATGTAACGCTAGGGATGTTAGGGGAGACAGAAAAAACATGAAATGCAGCTATAACGACACACCACGACCTGCCTTAGGTCTTCACGCAGACTTGTTAGATAGTGTGACCACCGCAGAAATCGAAATATGATGAAAAATGACAATAATAATAATAGACTTAATACAGTGTAACCCTGATATAAGAGAGTTGCCGGGACCGGATGGAAACACTCTTATATCAGGGTTTATCTTATATTCGGGTTTAGTCTATTTTATATAAATTACCACAGGCTCTAATTTTGAAACAGAAAAAAATCTCTCGTATATCAGGGTTTATCTTATATTCGGGTTTTACTATTGTTCACTTGTTAAAAGATTTCAGTACAGTTTTAAGAAAAGCTAAATAAAACTGATTACTTCAACTTATTTAGATAATTTTCTTCTCTTCACTCTTTATCTTTTTACTAACATGTAGCCCCCTGCACATCAGTGGCGTTACCGCTTTGCTCGGGTTGATACGATTAAAAAAAAAATTACATTTTTGGCTCCATTCGGCTTGTTTGGGAAATAACGAACGACAAAAATGCTTATTATGAACGCTGTAGGTTCTCTAACTTATGACTGAATCTTGACAAAGCTGATATAAATTATTTCTATAAAAAAAAAACTCGATAAATAAAAAAAAAGAAATTTTTATTAGCATAAAACATAAACTGCGTATATGGGGCATATTTAAAATATTAATTAAAAATAAACTACAGAAAAAATATTTATAAAAATATGCGTTTCATTGTTGTGCAATTTAAATATCACCACTAACGTTGCAAACACTATTTTTAAGGATATATATATAAAAAGACATGTAAATTATTTACGTGTTAATGCGGGTTCGTTTGATTTACTAGTGTAAGTTGGAGGCACACAGATAAAATTTAACCTTACGTAAATTTATAAAAGATTATTATTGCTGTATTCAGCTCTTTTACGAAGTCAATCATTTCATTTCTGTTTTCGTAAACATGTTAAAAGGATTTGCCATTGTCATCAAGAGATATTAAGAGTATGTAGACAAAACCATGGCATCCTAACTGGCTGTTTCATACCTGAAGCGATCATTAGACCATTGGATACTCCTCTTTGTGTAGGTTCTCGCTATAAAAAAGCCACAAGCGCTTTGAGTTTTTGTTAAGAGATAATGATTTTAGATTGTTTATTGTCCTGAGCTTGCCCCATATCCCCCCCTATATATATATATATATATATATATATATATATATATATATGCGTGTGAAAAGCAAAAGGATCTCGATTCACAAGATTATTCGGCTGAAGAGTCAACTTTAGACACTTAATGTATCATACATGGGGATTTTACATGCATATGAATGTAATGACCATTTTGGGTAAAAATATATATATATATATATATATATATATATGTACATACACAAGTATAGGGTCAGCATGGATGGATTAAATTTTGTATCCAGAGAAACACTATTCTTTAAAAAAAATGCTCAATACAAAGTAGAGCGAATAATATTTATTTAGAATTTATAAAAAGATATGTTACAGATAGTGTCAAAACAAAATGGCTACTTTTGTAGCGATATTATAACATTTTTATGTTATGAATTCTAAATAAATATATACAGTGGAACCTGTCGTATGCGACCACCTCCACTGCAATCAAAAACATACAACAGGTGGTCATTCAGGTTTATACTCATGACCTATTTATGCCAGGAACGTATATCCCACTTATCAGAATGTACATATTAAAATTTTACCATGTAATCTGTAATAAATAAATGCCTGAATTTATCCAAGTCAGTACAGAGACTGCGATAAATCCTTTGTACGTGTCAATTGCAATACATGTTGTACAAAACAGCCGATGTCTAACCGTGACGTGAACTCAGGCAATGTACATTTCAACAAGGAATAACAGTTTGATACAACACTACAATAACAAAACAATGAGGAAGTGTTCCTGGCTTAGATCAAAGCAAAATGAAATAGAGTACTCATTTAGTTTCTACTAATTTAGAGCTTCGCTGTTTACGACCAAAATGGACTTCCTTTTTTAAGCGGTGTTGATGTTAGTCGGTGGTCGCGTTCTGAGGTTTCTCGCTCACTAAGGATCAATTAACATTAGCTAATCGCCCGGTCGTTCACAACAGGTGGTCGCTGACGAAGAGGGTCATATACTGCAGATTCCACTATATATATATATGTGTGTGCGCGCGCGCGAAATCTCTGCATAACCTGCCTGTAACCACATCTTTTCTTCTCGATTACTTTTCGTCACAAGCTTTCAACTGAAAAGTTGTGAATCATGAATACAATGTTGAAACTATTTATTTAGTCACCTCTCCATGACAGCATGATGTGACACAAGGTCGAATTTAACGTGGGAACCCGCTAGTGTATACTCGGGTAGCTCCAAATACTGTCCAATTCCAATTTTGGAACGCTCCAGCATGTTGAGAAAAAACAAGAGGCAAAAAAAAAAATGTGAAAAATAAAACAGAAACCAAAGACCCACCCGATACAAATATTCCCCGCCTTGTGAACTCCAGATCTCAGTCTCATTTCCGTCATCACTATCGTACCACTTAAGTCAAGGTTTATTGGCCTCCTCTTCCTGTGTCCATCATCACCTGATGCCATTTCTACCTTCCGCTTTGACGTCACATCTACGCTGGTCACCACCCACCACGAAAATATTGAGGGAACGAAATCATGACTGATGGTGGGTGAAGATTTGCTTTATCTGTGTCTCTATCTGTCTCAAGCAATTCTTTTTTGTATATTGACCCATTTTGTTTACATTACAGTCCGGGAATTTTTGTTCTTTATATTTATCTATCTCCATCCCTCCCTTCTTCTCTCTCTCTCTCTCTCTCTATATATATATATATGGGTCCATAAAGTTAGTGTGCACTTTAAAAAATTTAGAAGTGGGATGGCTACTTTCAACATGTCAGTTTAGGACATGCATTGTCAATCCCGTTAAATCAAAAAATGAGAAAAAGTTCTAATGTCAGAGATAAGGGCTAGTAAAGGAATAGGTGGGGAATGTTAGCAATTTTATTATTAAGCTTGAGGAATCTTAGTAATTTTGGTGAGAATCGGATAAAAATCATGGATTTGTATCAAGGACAGATTAACAGACACACAAACAAACATCTTGCCTTTGATACATATATATATTATCGATTTTCTGCACTATTGTAAGAACTACAACCTTGAAACTTCTGAATATCGTTTCTTATATCTTTGTCTATGAGTGTATCAAATTTGATTAAAATCGGATCACTCCTTCTATAACCCGATTTTTTCGATTATCGATTTTCAACATTTATCGGGGGTACCTCGACACAAAACCTAGCTAAGAACACTCGCATACGCTTATAATACAACTGTGTAAATTTTCAAGAAAATCGGTTCAGCCGTTTCGGAGTCTATAGGTAACGGACACACACACACACACACACACACACACACACACACACACACACACTGACAAAGTTCCATTTATAAATAAGTTTAGATTTAAATATATAAAGAATACCTAGCGAGCCAAACAGGTCTACCTAAGTTTCACCTAAACGGATCGTCAGAGAAAGCTGGCTAACAAGGAAAGAAACAAACATGTATAAAGAAAATTCAATCAACCCACGTGACCAAGAAAGAAGACACCAAACACAAATGGGGAAGAACTTTATTAAGAAAACAAATTTTATATATATTAATTTTTAAAAAAATGATTAGTGATTGCAAAAAACGAAAACAAAAAACGAAAACAAAAAACGAAAACCAAAAATGAACCCACCATAAGCAAACTTAATTCAAAAGCCAAAGCTTTCTATGCCTACATTTATTTAATATTTCCGTTTTAGAATTTAATAAATTATTGGCGTGTTTATACGAAGCTATAGCAATTTTTTCATCTGCACACAACCTACAAAATTTCTGGCCGGATTTATATATATATATATATATTTTTTTTAATCATTTCACCCCGAGCAAGGCGGAAACGCCACTGATGTGCAGGGGGTTACATAAATGTAAAAAGATTAATTAGAAAAGAGTGAGGAGTACAAGCTAGTTAGAAAGGAACAATAGAAAGCTGAGAAAGAAGGTGCGATGACAGATACATAGGAAGAGAGAAAGGGAAGGTTATACAGGGGAGGGGAGAGAGCTAGAGGCCAGTGGTTAGTAGATGAGTATTAACTTTGCATTTAAATTTCTGGAGCTTGTAGCCGTCAGGAAAGCAAGAATACGGGAGCGAGTTCCACAGGCGGGAAGTGCGAGAGAGGAAGCTGCAGGAGTAGAATTGTCGTCTGCATTTGGCTAACCTGACTGTGAATGGGTGGGACCCAGTTGCCAGTCTGGTTGCTCGGGTAAACACCTGTTGAGGAGGCATCAATGACTTAAGCTCATCCGAGCAGAAGCCATGAAAATATTTATAGAAGAGACAGAGGGAGGCCACATTTCGACGATGGGAAAGTGGCTGCAGTCGAGTCGCCAGATCAGTACCTATCACATTACAGACTCTCCTTTGGAGCTTGTCAAGAACACTGAGGAGAACGGCAGGGGCACCTGACCATAAATGGCAGCACTACTCCATGCACGGACGGATGGTTGACTTGTATATATGCAGGATGGATTCAGGTGGAAAAAACATCCTGGATCGACATAGTGACCCAACCTTCTTAGCAGTAGATTTTGCTATGGATTCAATATAGTGCTTCCATTTGAGGTCTGAGGACAGGGTAAGTCCGAGGAGGCGTAGTGTATTACTCTCCGGGAGAATCACCTGGTCCATGCTTATGGGAGGCAGAAGAGGTTGCCTGTAATGGTTGACAGACAAGAGCTTGGTCTTAGAGGAATTGAAGTTGACAAGCCACTTCTTGCCCCAGTTCACCACAGAGTGTAGATCCCGCTCAAGGTCAGCAGCGAGATTATGTCTGTCCGCCAGGACAGGTTTCTTACTGGAGCGGGAGTATATTGTAGTGTCATCTGCGTAGATGCCTACTTGGGACTTGATCTCATCTGGGAGGTCGTTGATGAAAATAAGGAAGAGCGTCGGGCCCAGGATAGAGCCCTGTGGGACACCAGCATTCGTGCTGTAGGACAAAGAGGCACGCCCATTCAGAACGACTTAGCACATCTCTTTAATACTTCCCATTTCATAATAGGCTCTTGTTTAATGGACCAGGTATAAGTGGATAGGTTAGTGCTATGTTTATACTTTTCATTATTGTATGATTGTAATATCTTTTTTTGCAAATATCTTGGGTAGCACCTAAGTATATTTTAGGTTCGGTGTCTTCAGCGTTTTTATAAATTTTAACACGATAGACACCACAATTTTACAAATTTAATAGGGAATTTTAAAACCATTTTTCCCTTCTTCGTAGGTCCGTGGAAGGTTTTTCGACACGAGTATAGTTATTATTTCTTTTATATATATATATATATATATCACCCGGTTCACACTCCACCCACGTCTATTGAACAGGTTAAGAGGCTCATCCCTTGTTCCCTATTTAGGATGTGGTTTCCGGCTTTCTCTTTTCCAATCTTCTCACTTTGTTTTTTTTTTTTCAATTGGAGTAGATGGATCTGTCTGTCGCCCGGTTCACACTCCACCCATGTCTATTGAACAGGTGAAGGGGCTCATCCCTTGTTCCCTGTTTAGGATGTGATTTCTGCCTTTCTCTTTTCCAATCTTTTCACTCTTACGTAGCCCCCTGCACATCAGTGGCGTTACCGCCTTGCTCGTGGTGATATGATTAAAAAAAAAAAAATATATATATATATATCCCTCCTGTTACGCACATGGAGATGGCATATTGATATAAATATTTTGCCGTAATTTTTGACGACACGGGTTCACTCGTATTCAATGTTGAACATCCAGTTTTCAAATGTTAGCGACATTTCTGTTTGTTGATTCTTCTGTAGCCAAGCCCTTCCCGTCCATTGCCACCAGGCCACACCGAATGTATAAATGCCGCTACTAGGAGTGTTCTAATGGCTGTTATAATCTGATTGGTCAAAATAATTGTACGAGTAGTTTGATAATTAACGCAGTGTAATTATTACACTTCTGTGCCTGCATAATTATGTTTGACAACTGTTGTTTCCTCTTATCGCGTTTGGTGTAAATGTTTCATAGCCCTCTTTAACTTGGACGAACCCAGTGTCATAAAATGGCGAGGGAAACTTTCAAACTAATATAAACAAAAATTATGCTAGAAAATTTTCAAACGGATATCTAAACTTATTTCTAAATGGAACTTTGTCTGTGTGTGTGTGTCTATGTGTGTGTGTGTGTCCGTTACCTATAGACTCCGAAACGGCTGAACCGATTTTCTTGAAAATGTACACAGTTGTACTATAAGCGTCTGCGAGTGTTCTTAGCTAGGTTTTGTGTCGAGGTACCCCGATAAATATCAAAAATCGATAATCGAAAAAATCGGGTTATAGAAGGAGTGGTCCTATTTTAATCAAAATTGATACACTCATAGACAAAGACATAAGAAACGGTATTCAAAAGTTTCAAGGTTGCAGTTCTTACAATAGTGCAGAAAATTTGATATCGATACCAGGAAATCAAAATTTGACTTACATCCATTCATTTTTCTTTCAGTCTACGGTTTCGCTTTAACTGGAAACAACTATTGCTTTTTAGTCTTTCGTACCAACGTCCAAAGAGTCTGAGCTCCAGGACCATGAACTAGTTTTAAAGCTTTCATTACACCCGAGCAACGCCGGGCTATACTGCTAGTACAAAATAGAAGCTAGATCATTTATTTCCGTATGATATGTTCATTAATAATAATAATTATAATTATAACAAGAGCAGTCAAAGACGGCAAACCTCCGCCAAGCTAATATCAATTAGCAAGAGATGACCATTGAAATGAAATTAATTGCAATGAACTTGACTGCTCTCAAGAGTGAAAATGCAAAAAAAAAAATTTAAAATGTACAGCAAAATTAAAAGTTAGGCTGCAAAAACACAAAAGAGTTCGCTTTTACTTTTTAATATCCCAAAGTTTTATGTCAATTCATTATTTGTGTATTTTATCTTCGCTCTTTTTTGTTTGTTTGTTTTTTGTTATGTTTTTTTTTTACTTTTGAATAACAAATATTAACAAATATATTATAAATAACAACATTTCGCAGCAAAAATAGTCAGAAACTGTAATTAGATAAAGCAATCTAGAGGAAGAAATTCAGTATTTGGCATGTGAAACGTACAGAAAAATCTTAGTAAAATAAAATAGCCCAGAAACTTCATCCCGTACTGGATCGAACCCAAACTGTAATTAGATCGTCAGAGTCATGAAACCAATCATCCCTGAAAATTTCATCCGAATTCCTCCAGCGGGTCTTAAGATATACTGACCAAAGGCTGACAGACAGACAAACAAACGCGTACGACTGTCTTAAGGCGGGGATAATAATAATAATAATAATAATAATAATAATAATAATAATAATAATAATAATAATAATGTACCTCTTTTGTTATTATTTATTCAAATCTAAAAAATACGTTGATTTTAATCAGAAAATATGTTTATTCCTTATACTATATACGAAAGACTCCTTCAGGACAACAAGACAAAAAGTTGGAGGTGGGGTCTGCCCGGGCCTCACTTTCCAGTCTTGATAAAGCTCAAAAGCGTTCTTGGTGAAGAACTGCTTCGCCACCCTCCAACCACACACACACACACTCTCTCTCTCTCTCTCTCTCTCTCTCTCTCTCTCTCTCTCTCTCTCTCTCTCTCTCTCTCTCTCTCTCTCTCACACACACACACACACACACACACACAGTCGAAATTTGGAGAGTCTCTCACTGCTCTCTATCGCTAGTTCCATGGAAAGTGGTCGGACGAACTACATTCCTTGGTTCCGACCGGTCTAACCTTCACGGTTATGACCCGCCATACCATTTAAATAGTTGCAAACCACCGACATTCTCTCTGTAATTCATCAGCAAGACTCTCCACTCAAACTGCTTCTTCTTGCGAATCATTGGTCTGTGGGACAAACTCCCAAGAGTATCTTTCACCGGTCACTACAATCTTAACCTGTCCAAGTCTAAAGTCATCTGTTACCTTCCCTTCTTAGCCATATAAACTATCCCTTAACATCTTAACGTAACTCGCTACCCCGAGTGGTCGCCGAGCCTCGTACAGGAATGTACTGTAAAATAAATGAATAAATAAATTAGAAAACTATTCGTTTTCCTCTTTCTCCTGCTATCCACCTAGATGTCCTTGGCAAAATCCGACGGAGAATCTGCAATGTGATCGATCCCAACTTGGAAGTCACTTTTTCACCGGCGCAATATGGTTTCCCTGTGTCCCTTCTATAAATACTTTCATGCCTTCTGCTCAGATGAACTTAGCTCACTGATACCCGCCTCCATACATGAATTTGCTCAAGCCACAAGATTAGCAACTAGGTCCCACTCTTTTACTGTGAAACCAAAAACTTGTAAATGCAAATTCTACTCCATCAGCTTCTTCTCTCGCACTTCCCGCCTGTGGAATTCATTTCCGTTTGCTTGCTTTCCCAACAGCTACAATCTTCAAGAATTTAAATGTAAAGTCAATAGTCATCTCCTATCTCACTAACTTGCATTCTCTCTCTCTCTCTTTATCATTCTCTCTCTCTCTCTCTCTCTCTCTCTCTCTCATGCTTCTTTCTAGATCCACTCTCATCAGTATTCTCATCCTTCTCCTACCCTCTTCCTGACACCTCTGGTAACCTGTTACTCTTTCTCATAACTTACCTGTAACCCCCTGCGACACGATTATAAAAAAGAAAAACAAAAAACAAAAAAAATGTCACTATGTTTAAAATAAGTATTTTTAAGAACCATGACTTATTTCTGGAAGTCGTGGTTATCATCAAAGATTACCCGGTCGGCTCAAAGTCACCGGCTCAGCGAATAAGTTGAGAAAGGTCATCGAAGCTATTCATAAGCACGGGCATCGCATGAGACGCTCATGAAACACCCGAATAAGGCTGCAGAGTATCGCGTTTGAATGCTGTGATAAAAATCTAAGAAAGACGGCGACAGTAGTTTGAACTAAACAAAATTCAATGAACAATATAATTGTATGTTTTTTATTCAAAAAATATTGACGATCTCGTCAATATTGTGTGTATTTGGTCAGCAGTTTTTATTTATAAAAGTTTGGTTAAATATCAAAACCTTTTTTTTTTGTTAAGGATTTTAAAATAACTTTCTACGTTTCAGAGAATTTTTCTGGTTTCCGGCATATAATTAAATATAAATTGTCCAAAGTTTGCATACTTTCGACTTTTATAATTCATAATCAAATAGATTTTTTTTGTACTCTTTGGATTCATAATTTTCAAATATCGTTTCTTTGTGTTTTCACGTGCCTTCACATATAAGATTGAAAAGTGTTCCCCTTCAATCTTCCCCGCCAACCATTGTGATATGATATTTTTGCTACAGTCAATCAGTTAAGTGCCATACGTGATACACGCTTGGGTGATCATGTCTCGAAAGAGGCACGACTGACCGGGCAGAAGATTTCCCACAGTAGGTTGCCATTACTTTCTGCGGTAGATTGGTTGCCAGCTAACCCAATTTCTCCTCTTATTTGACCCATGGTTGGAGGGAAGAGACGGATTAATACCTTTCCCAAGGGTATTTGCGCGTAAGTGAATGCAATGAATTTGACCAGAATTCGAACTCGGCTCTCCAATTTCTCGTGCGTAGTGATGTAGTGCTAAAGTATTAGTTCGAATTCCAGTCGAATTCCTTACATTCACTTACTTGCTAATACCCTTGGTAAAGGTAGGTATCCATCTTTTCTCCCCTCAGCTATGGTAAATAGCAGGACAAACTTAGGTGGCAACCGGTCTAGGAAACTGAATTCAAAACCAGTCTAGAGAAGGTCGAGCTCCTTCAGGCTATCTTGCCCAAGATACACCACTTCTACTGCAGCTATAGTACTGTGGTACCAGTACTCTGGGGAGTCACGGAACTAGTGATAATTATGATGTGGTGATAATACAAAGTACAGGAAATCAATTCAGGCTTTTTCCATGATTATTAGAAGAAAAGGATTTTATTTTTATTCCTTAATCTGGCATATTTTTTATCATTTTAATCCTTACTTTTATTGGATACTCATATTTGAATAGACGCTCCGTTTATCTAATTATTTTTTAAACAGTATTTTTTATTTTCGTTTACTGATTTGAATGTTCTAGAAAGCTATGAATAATGCTTAAAGTGATAAAAAATATGTCGGATTAAAAATCCATTACTTCTTTCAAAATTGCTTTGTGTACGTTTTGGATATGTAATTGAGCAGTTATGAAAAAATGAATATAAACGGACGAAATTCGAACCCAGTTAGCCGAGACCAGTGTTAATAACCGTTACGTCACCTTGCATCTCTCTAGAATTAAATATTCATAAAGTATCACTTTTAAAAACTGCCAAAGCTACTCAGTTGTGGAATGTTGATCGCGTTTTTTATTTTATATTTTATTTTTATCTTTCTCTCTCTCTCTCTCTCTCTCTCTCTCACTCTCTCTCACTCTCTCACTCTCTCTCACTCTCTCTCACTCTCTCTCTCTCTTTGCGATTAGCAGTTTTGTCCCTTCAAACGAGAATGTACGTTCTCCAAATTCCTGCGCAAATACTTTGATGTAAGAAGATATTTCGCGAAGACAGCTTTCTTTCTTCATTCTTTATGATTCTTATTTTTTATTTTGCCAAAGTGAGGAGGAAATATTGCGTCCAAATTCTTGTGTTATGTCGTAGTACACGAGTACCGAAATCGAAATGTTCACTATCTAACCGCATAATGAAGCTCGTCTTCAATGGGCATGCCTCCACATCCTACTACACGCACGTTGGAGTTCCCCAAGGGCTCTACCCTAGGCCCGACACTCTTTATGATCTTCATAATGATCCCCCAGACGTGATCAAGTCCCAAGTAGGCATCTACGCAGATGACACCACAATTTACTTCCGCATCAGTAAGAAATCTGGTGAGGCGGGCAAACATAACCTCGCTGCTAATCTTGAGAAGGATCTACATCAGTGGTGGAATGGGAAAAGAAGTGACTTGTAAATTTCAATGCGTCTAAGACGAAGCTGCTGCCTGTCAATTATCCCAGACAACCTCTCCTACCTCCCATATGCATGGACCAAGCGAGTCTTCCTGAGAGTAATATACTGGCCTCCTCTTCACAGTTAAATCGACTAAATGCAGACGACAATTCTACTCCATCAGCTTCTTTTCTTGCATTTCCCGCCTGTGGAACTCTCTTCCATATTCTTGTTTTCCTGAAGGCTACAACCTCCAGGAATTTAAATGCAATGCCAATACCCATCCCTTAACCACTTAACTCTAGTTCTTTTTACACCACCCTGTATAATTGGAGTAGATAGACTAAACTATCGCCCTGTTCACACTCCACCCACGTCTATTCAACAGGTGAAGAGGCTCATCCCTTGTTTCTTGTTTAGGATGTGGTTTCCGGTTTTTCTCTTTTCCAATCTTTTCACTCTTACGTAGCCCCCTGCGCATCAGTGGCGTTTTCGCCTTGCTTGGGGTGAGATGATTACAAAAAAAAATCTTTTCCTTCATCTTTACCTTTGCAACTCATCACATCCTTCTCTTGCTCCTTTTTCTGACACCCCCCCCCCCCGCCGTAACTGGTTCGTCTTTCTCTTTACTCTCCTCTTATCTAATCTTTTTATTCTTATGTAGCCCCCTGCGCATTAATTGCATTACCGCCTTGCTTAGGGTGAAACGATTTTTAAAAAAATTTAAATGTTCGGTTCCCTGTTCCGTTCCATTAAGTACCTGCTTCCTCGTGCTATCCTCTACATTTAAAAGAGCTTGATCAAGTCGAAAATGGAGCACTGCTGCCATATGCAGCCAGGAGCTGCCCAGTCTTTTGATTGCAGTCCCGAGAAAATCCAAAAGTACCCCCGCGTCCTTGTGGGTGACAAATTATTTTCCCTCTTGCAACTTAATTTTCTCAGAAGTAATGTTGCATGCTTCTCATTGCTCTATCGCCACTTGCATGGAAAGTGCTCAGACGAACTAAATTCCAACAGTTCAAACCTTAACGGTTCAGAGCCGCCATGCACCGCACACTATAGCGAACCAGCCCCTCATTTCGTCTCGCACAGACGTCGCGCTATTATATCGCAAACAGATGACGAAGCGGGTGTTGGAAGAAATGCAAAGGGAAAAAAAATATTAAGAGCGACAAGGGACAGGGGCAAGTAGAAGTCCATGATCGCCCCTGAAGGAACACGGCACACAAAGGAGAAAAAAGAAGACTATGAGTTGCTAACTCATATTATTAATAATGGTAATCGTAATTATAAGGAAACATTGACCGAGCAGCCAGTGTTACTCAGGTTACGCTTTTCTCCAATCCTTAGCCATCGGGTTGAGATCAAAAATTTGTTGTTTTCCTTTTCTCTAATAGTAATGGCATAATTACCATATGCATCGTGCTGCAGTGGATATCGGCTCGAAATGAGAAATCGAGGAGACGAGTTCGAATTCCAGTCGAATTTCTTGCATTCACTTACGCGCAAATACCCTTGGGAAAGGTATTAATCCATCTCTTCCCTCCAGTTATGGGTTAAATAACAGGACAGATTGGGTTCTATAGCCTTGGTCGGCAACCAGTCTACCACAGAAAGCAATAGCAACCAACTGCGGGATAATCTTCTGCCCAGTCAGTCATGTCTCTTTCGAGACATGATCGGCCAAGCGTGTATCACGTATGGCATATAACTGACTGAATGGCATAATTGACTGTATCCTGGTAAGGAAATCTTCTGCAGTCATTGACCGAGCAGCCAGTGCTGTAATCGGTTGAAATTTATAAATTTTACCAAAACAAATTTTTCAGGAAAATAGGTTTCTCAAGTCCAATAACTTTTATCGATCTATCCACCATTGATAGGGGTTTTCTTCCTAGCATTTTCTTTAGAGCAACATAGAACGTCAACATATTGATTATGTCATTATGTTCTCTTCGAGTTTATCCATTTTAATTGTTGCTGCTGTTGGTAGTCTTCAAGTGATGTGGTTCCTGTTATCTGGTACAGTACTTTGTGATAATGTAACAATAGTCCACAAGGTTCGAAGAAATACAGCTCTCGCTAAGTCACAGGTTTTATTCAGTCGAAGCCATTTTTCCTCATTGATCTGAGGAAACGGTCATATGCAGCTGACAGTTTAGATATTCCTGAAGTAAGAGCGATGTGACTATTTAAGGACATGGCTACGAGTTTTTAGGTCAGTTTTTCTGGGTTTGTAACAACTTGCGATGTTTTGCCCAGCTCCAAATATTCCAAAGGAGTTTAAAAAGTATTTTCTTGTATTGTCATATATATATATATATATATATATATATATATATAGATCATTTTATAAATACTTTCACGGCTTCTGCTCCGATGAACTTAGATCATTGGTGCCGCCTAGGTACGAATTTAAACGAGATACTAGATTAGCAACTAGGCCCCAACCTTTTACAGTGAAACAGATAAGATGTAACCGTAATTTCTACTCCAACAGCTTCTTTTCTCGCGTTTCCCGCCTGTGGAATTCCCTTCTACATGCCTGCTTCCCCGACAGCGACAATCCCCAAGAGTTTAAATGTAAGGTCAAAAGACACCTCCTATTACACTAACTTGCATCTATTCTCTCAAACACTCTCACCATCTACCCAACCCTCATTCTCGGTATCCTTAGCCGTCTATCACCCTCCTTCTGACATTTCCTATATCTAACCATCCTTTCTCATCACTTCCCCCCCTCCTATGTAACACCCTGCGCAATAGTGGCAGTGGAATGACTTGCTCGGGGTAAAACGATTATTTATATATATATATATATATATATATATATATATATATATATATATATATATGAAGTGTATTCTGCGGGTACATATGGTAATAGTAATGATAATTGTAATTGATTCCTTATAAAGAAACATTCAGCATTCACTGACCGAACATATAGTGTTAATGTCAGTGATAATTTTTAAAAGCTTTCTAAAAAAAATCAGAAAAATAGGATTCTCAAGTCCAATAACTGTTATAGCTCTTTCTACTATTGATGGAGGTTTCCTTCCTAGTCTTTTCTTTAGAGCAGCTTAGAACGACAATATCTTTATTATATCATTATTCTCCTTTCGAGTTTAATGTGCTATCCATTTTAATTGTTGCTGCTGTTGAAAGTCCTCAAATGATGTGGTTTTAGTTATTTATTAAAGTTATTTGACTGCGATATGTATCGGTACACCATGATTCTTTCTTGCGGTTTGCTCATGTTATGTTCTAGTGTGCCTTAGAGTTGATCTATTTTTTCTTCGTTTCTTTTGATGCGTGGGCGTATTATACGATGATCGCCATATTGAAATACTTTCTTTTCTATTCCACTTAGTGGGACACAAGTGTGTTTTGAAGGATCAAATGAAAAGATGGTGATGTTTAAAAAAAGCGATTAGTATTACCGGATAAGAGGTGATGGTCGACAAAACAAGTCGCGTGGCTGAGTGGGATAAACAGTGGAATGGCAACAAACCAGAAGTCCGGCTGGACTGGAATAAAATGAATAAACGCCAATTCATAGTGAAAGGAGCTTATGTTAGCCGCCTTCTGCTCTAATCTAATCGGATGAGAAGCGGAGCGGTAAGGCATGACGAGCCGATGACTTTGTTGAAATGGTTCCTCCCTTGGACTGTAAGGTGGTTGTGGCTTTGGTTTGTTAGAAATTATAAGATACTCTTTAGGAAAATGGCGAAGGGATGAAACCGTCTTTTGATTCACTTTGTTGCTCTTGTTGTTGTTGTTGCTGTTGTTCTTCCTGCCTTCTTTTCGTTTTTTTTCTCTTTTGTTGTTCTTTTCTTCTTTCTTGCTCTTATTATTGTTGCTCTTCTTTTTCTTCTTCTTTTTCTTCTTTTCCTCTTTTTTGATCTTATTATTGCTGTTGCTCTGCTTTTTCTTCTTCTTCTTCTTCTTCTTCTTCTCTCTGTTCTTTCCTCTTTCTTTCTCATATTATTATTGTTGCTTTCCTTTTTCTTCTTCTTCTCCTTGTTCTTTTACTCTTTTTCTTATTATTATTGTTGCTCTCCTTTTTCTTCTTTTCCTCTTTCTTGCTCTTATTACTCTTGCTTTTCTTTTCTTCTTCTTCGTCTTCTCCTTCTTCTCTTCTTCTCTTTTTCCTACTCTTATTATTATTGTTGCTCTTCTTCTTCTTCTTCTTCTTCTTCTTCTTCTTCTTCTTCTTCTTCTTTGTCTTTTCCCTTTTTTCTACTCTTATTATTATTGTTCCTTTCCTTTTTATCTTTTTTCTCTCTGTTCTTTTCCTCTTTCTTACTCTTATTATTATTGTTGCTCTTCTTTTTCTTCCTCTCATTCTTCTTCTCTTTCTTGTTGTTCCTTTCTCCTTTCTTGCACTTTTTATTATTATTGCTTATCTTCTTCTTCTGTTTCTTCTTCTTCTTCTTGTTCTTCTTCTTTTTCTTCTCTTTTTTGTTGTTCTTTTCCTCTTTATTGCTCTTATTATTATTGTTGCTCTTCTTTTTCTCCTTCTTTGGTTTCTTCTTTTTCTTCTTCTTCTCTTTTTTGTTGTTTTCTTCCTCTTTCTTGCTTTTATTCCTTTTCTCCTTCTTCTGTTTCTTCTTCTTCTATGTCTTTATCAGAATCAGCCATAGTAACATGCTGACATCAGGGCGCATTTAACTTGTAAGAAAACATTATCACACCCTGATTTGAATGTGACAACAGACATCACAAAAGTAGTTCATTACGATGAGAAGCTGGTAGGTAAACGCCAGAAAAAACAGTAATTAACACACACACACACACACACACACACACACAAGCATATACAGAAATACATACATTACTTTCTCGATTATCCGTACTTTAATTTTCCGGATTTGATTATTTGGACATAAAATATGAAATAAAATTGAAATCACCCAACTAAACTTACTCTAATATTTCATCTCACACAAATGTTTTGATAATTTATAAAATCATATTCAACTTCCGATTAAAATCCCGTACGTTTTCAATCACAAGCTATTCTACAAATATTTAAATCTATTCTAATCTGACTGAGTGATTTAAATACGCGAGGCCAACCGGTAACATATGAAAATTGACGTATTTTCTCAGCAAAAAATATACTGGCCAAAACCTTGTACAAAGCGTCTGACAACGTTATTTGATGATACAAATATTAAATTTATTTGAGAAAATGACATTTTTTTCATTCTTTATCAATAGTTTAAATATAATTGTTTAATTACACGAACGTCATTTTTTCAACTCTTGCCCCAACTTATCTGGATAAGTAATGAATATATATCGTCTAGCTTCTTTTATATACAACTTCCTGTTCATAGCTTTTAACCACTTCCTGGTTTTTAAAAACTCCTATATTTCTGAGATTAGATATTTTAACTATTTACATTATTCATATCACTCGAACTGTTGTCCTCATTTTTACTGTCACATTCACGACCTTTTGGACTTTGCACACTCCAACTTTCTTTAGTCCACGGGAATATGAAATTATAGCGATCTACCTCTTGAATTTTGCTGCTCTAAGTATCTCTTGTTCCTTCTTTGCACTTGTACTGTTATCTAATTATCTACAAGTGAAACATTTTCGGATAGATGATAAACCAAGGCAGTTTTCTATCATTCATGATCTTGCTTTATTGGGAATTTCCCAATTTTAATTGGTAACAATATTCTGACGCCGGCGAAAAGAAAGGAACACAAGAAGAAGAAAATGTTATAAACTTGTGTTTACAGGAAAAGAGAGAAAAAAAGAAACGATAGTCTCTTGCAATCGGGTTTGTAGAACTTATCTGGAAGATGCGTCCTTTTAACAGTTTATATTTCCTGTGTCGTTATGGCTGGGTTGAAGAAATAGTCATGATTTCTGTGCTTCAGTTGCTGTCAAATCCCCTCGCGTCTCCTGGGTCTAAATGACCGAGAGCAAACGGGGACGTCTTGTCTGTAAGGTCCCAACAAGCAAAAAAGAAAGGAAGTCTGTAAAACCCGCTCACGTGGGGAATTGTGTTTAAAATCTAAAAAGGTAGCCCGTGATTGGTTGTTTTTCATCCAATCACGGGACACCCGGTTTGCGACTCTGTAATAATCTCAATATTTTAGTTGGTTGGCTCATAATTCATAGTAATGAATGACGAAATTGCTTCCCGAATGACCTAACAGAAAAGATGAGAGACTAAATCTAGATACAGTTTTGTATCATTCAACTTTGATCGGTTGGTTCATAATTCATATTAGTAAAACACGTCATTACTTCTCCAACAACCTTATCTATTGCAGAATCATTTCAGTTTCTTTAGACATCTAAACAGTTGTCTACGGATGTGTGCAAATGAATGACTATTTTTAAATTGCCCGCATTCTTTTAATAATTAATGCATTGGTATTTACAGCTATTTATTTTTTAATGGAATAACAATTCACAAACTCGACCGCCTTGTTTATATTATTGTTTAAATCCATAACATTTGATTAATGAGATTTCTTTCGTGTTTATCATTCCTTTCATTTTCAATATCTATCCCTTAGCTTTAAAATATATTTACTTACACACACACACACACACACACACACACACACACACACACACACACACACACACACACATATATATATATATATATATATAGTACCGGCATAATTTTTATATTATTTTTTAGTATTTATTTCATATCATTTTTTAGTATTTATTTCCAAGTGAATAATTGTAAATAAAAATAAAATGGTCCTTTTGTTAATATTGCACAATAACGTGTGCATTAAATCAATTTAAAATATTTAATAATTACCTATATAGCAGTTTCATCAATGAAAGAATGAAAAACATTTAGGGTGATTCAGACGAGTTCATCTTTGCTTCCTTGCCTTGTAAAAATTTGCAAAGTAATAATAATAAAAGAACCATTCTATTTTTATTTGACACTAAATACTAAAAGTAGTATGAAATATATCATTTCTTTTTTTTAAAAAAAAACTGGGGTGGCCTAATAATTATGAAAAATAGAGCAATGAATATTTATTATTACGTTGAAAGATATAAGAGCTACAAATTGCAGAAAACGGTTAGTTTTGTAGTAGCCTGCGGTTCTCACATGTTCTGACGTAATAATTAATAATATATCTATATATATATATATATATTTTAACGAAACTTGGCTATAAGCAACCGACAATTTGTAATGAATTCTTTTTGAATATTAGTTTTACCGATACTCGTATTTAATAAAAATAATGTTCAAAATAATTCATTACAAATATATATATATATATATATATATATACACGAGAAAAAATCGCAAGATCGCCAAGACCTACTTCATTATAGCCGAGGGCGATAACGGAGTTAGATTCTGCCGGTTATTCGTGGTTCTTAAAAATTACTTGTGTAACATTTTAAGATTTGAATACGTACAGAGTCAATTTTATTATTATATATATATATATATATATATGTAAAAATATATATATATTATTATTATTATTATTAATTTTTACGTCAATATTAATTAGTATATATATATATATATATATATATATATATATATTATTATATATGCATATATATATATATATATATATATATATATATTATTATTATTATTATTATTATATATATATATATATATATATTGAAAATCTAAGAGTGAGCGAATAACATACCACGGTTTCTCTTAACAGCTCATCAGGGAAGTTTCCGTGACAAGCTGTTAAGCAAAACCGTGGTAGGTTATTGGCTCACTCTGAGATTTTTTTATTTTGTTTGCTCTACTATCGCTTTGAGTGCTTTGTGTTCTCTGCTTTCGTATTGAACTCTTTATTGTTAAGGTTTTCGTCTTGGGTTTTTTTTTTCTTTCTCACGAATGCTTGACTTTTTGTTCAGGTATTTCATTTGTTTCTTTTTTTTCTTCTCCTTCTTTTCCCTCCGGGTTCGTTCCCGGTGGGTTTCAAGACGATCTCAGTTGTAGTTTAATTATTGCTAGTCTTGACAGAATTAGCTCTGTTGCTATTGGTATTATTACTATAATTAATATTACTATAGATATATATATCTATAATAATATTAATTATAGTAATAATACCAATAGCAACCAATATATATATATATATATATATATATATATATATTATATATTATATATTGTATATTATATATATATTATATATATACATTATTATATATATATTATATATATGTATTATTATATATATTATATATATACATATTATATATATATATATATTAGAAATTATTACGTCATTATTAATTATATATATAATCATCTGCAGAAAGTCCTATTTCGCTGTATCACAGCTCATCAGTACGGGCAGACATCCGATTAAAACCCGTCTGAATCAGTAGAGGAAGGCGGATTTTAGCGTGTTACATATACGATGTAAATACACGCCAGTAGCTGAGAATGTTCAAATTCATTACTGAATATATATATATATATATATATATATATATATATATATATATATATATAAACTGCTGATGCTTGTTCAATCGGTCAAAAGAACTGACCTGAAAACATGAAATGTAATCCAGGTCACACGACACAGGACATTGCAGAAATACTCTACATTTCTCATATAGCAAATTTCTAAGCGTGGCACAAGGCCGAAAGTATAAAGGTACCCAGTGAGATTCAACCTCACTATTTTGTCGTAAATGACCCATCCAGACAAGCTTTCTAAGCATTACCCGACGTCGAAGTACCCCACATTTCTTATATGAATTTCATGAGACATTTGAAAACACTCGGAGACGTAAATCACTATACTGTTTGAATACTTCACGATGTAATAGATAAAAAATTAATGGACAGCATGAGGTTCTTGCTCAAACGCAATAAAAACGATCCGCTTTTGAAAAGAACGATCACAGTCGATGAAAAATGGGATGTTTAAAAAACGTGAAGTGAAAAGAGTCTTGTGAGCCATCATTAAACACATCAGTCTGTATCCGAAGAAGGTGAGGCTGTGTGTTTGTGAGATTGGAAACAGTTGTACATTACTATCTCTTTCTGTAAAATCTGATTATCTATTAACTATCACAGACAATCGCTCCTACTCCCCATTAGCGTGGATCAGGCTAGTCTCCCTGAAAGGAAAAACACTGCGCCTCCTCGGCTTAACTCTCACAACAGACCTCAAGTGGAATGAATATATACAATCCATAGCTAAATCAGCTTCTAAGAAAGTTGGTTCTCTGTGTAGGGCCAGGAAGTTTTTTCCACCTGAAACAATCCTGCACATATATAAATCTACAATCTGCTCGTGCATTGAATATTGCTGTCATATCTGGTCGGGTGCTCCTGCTATCCACCTGGGTGTCCTTGACAAGATCCAACGGAGAATCTGTAATGTGATCGATCCCAACTTGGCAACTCAGATACAGTCACTTTCTCACTGGCGCAATGTGGTTTCCTTGTGTCTCTTCTATAAATACTTTCACGACTTCTGCTCTGATTAACTTAGCTCACTGGTGCCCCCATATATAAATTTACTCAAGCCACAAGATTAGCAACTAGATTCCACCCTTTTACTGTGAAGCCAATAAATTGTAAACGCAAATTCTACTTCATCAGCTTCTTTTTTCGCACTTCCCACCTGTGGAATTCCCTTCCATTTACTTGTTTTCCCGACAGCTACAATTTCCAAGAATTTCAATGTATATTTAATAGTCATCTATCTCACTAACATGCATCCTCTCTCTCTCATGCTCCTTTCTTCATCCACTCTACTCTCATCAGAATTCTCATCCTTCTCTTATCCACTTCCTGACACCCCCTATAACTTGTCACTCTTTCTCATAACTTTCCTCCTATATAACCCTCTGCAAAACAGTGGTAGTAAAATGCATTACTTGCGGCGATATGATTATAAAAAAACAAAAAAGGTAGTTAATTCTGGTAAGTATAATTACCAGTTTGAAGGATTAAAGGCTCCAATCCAAAGGGTAAGCCAACATGAAGATGCGAGAGTCGTCTATGAGAGAAAAATCAAGCCGTTTTGAAGTTTGGAAAAATAAAGAAAACTTGATCAATATCATTGGACAAACATTTGGCATAGCCAACACAACAATTTAGAATGTCCTAAAAAAGAAAGCAAATACTTGTGCGCTTCGCAACACACATAGAACAGATCGGCCAAGGAAAACAACAGCCGTTGATAAAATCCCTAAAACAACAGTCAGTGACATAAGCAACAAGCTTCACAGTGCAGGGATGAAGGTTACACAATCAACCATTCGAAGATTTGAGAACATAAATATAGAAGCCACACAAAAAGATGCTAAGCCCTTCTTCTTCTTCTATGTGCCCTGTCCCTTCAGGACGTAGGCGATCATGGCTTTCCACGTTTCCCTATCCCTGGTGTCTCTGATCACGCCTTCTCCTATTACACCATGCAACCCCCGCTCTGTCATCCACGAGCTCAAGCCCATAAATCTAGAATATAAATGTATGGAAACTAATATAGCTACAAAATGAGGGATCAATTCATATATTGATTATAATATAGAAATGATCCCCCATTTTTTACCCACATTATAATTTCTTATAAACAGTTGGCATATATATTCTTCTTCTAAGTGTCCTGTCCCTTCAGGACGTAGGCGATCATGGCTTTCCACGTTTCTCTATCCCTGGTGGCTCTGAACACGCCTTCTCCTGTTACAGCGTGCAATCCTCGTTCCATCATCCACCTGATTAGGTCCTTCAAATATGTTATCCGTTGCTTTCCCCTGTTTCTTTTTCCCTCCATCTGGCCTGTTAGTATCAGATTCTTCAGGCTCTCCTTCCTCACTGCATGCCCCATGTACTTCAGCTGTCTCTTCCTGATGCTCAGTATTAATTTCCTTTTTGTTTCCATCATTTCCAAGACCTCATCATTGCTCACATGCTCGATCCATGATATTCGCAGCATCCTTCTGTAGAACAACACTTCAGTTGCTTCAAGTTTTTCCTTCGTCTTTGATGGTATTGTCCAGCATTCACTACCATAAATCAACGGTAAAAATTTGAAGGACATATTGGAGTTTGCAAGGAAGTACAGAAATGTGCAACAAAATTCTGAAAGCAATATCAATGAACTGATGAGACTAAGATTAATCTCTACCAAAATGACGGAGTGGTCAAAGTGGAGAGAACGAAAAGATCTACTTATGATCCAAAGCAAACAAGCTTATCTGTGAAGTATGGGGGATGTAGTGACTTGGTTTGGGTTTCCATGTCTGTTTCTGCAACAAACTTATACTTATTCATATTTATTGATAACTAGCAGTATAAGCCGGCGTTGCTCGGGTGTAATGAAACCTTTAAAACTAATCCATGGTCCAGGAGTTCAGACTCTTTGGACGTTGGCACGAAAGACTAAAAAGCAATAGTTGTTTCCAGTTAAAGCGAAACCATAGACTGAAAAGAAAAATGAATGGATGGAAGTCAAATTTTGATTTCCTGGTATCGATATCAAATAAGATTTTTTCGTCGTAAACTGAGTTTTGAAGGCTAAATAAGTCCTCTGAGTAAATGGTATCATGGCTAAGGCTAAGAACTACAATTATACCTACTTAGAGCCAAACCCGAAGCAAAAACTAAACTAAAAGGGCTGAAAAACTGATTTTGATCAGACCCGGTATCTTGCCTTTTATATATATATATATATATATATATATATATATATATATATTATCGATTTTCTGCACTATAGTAAGAACTGCAACCTTGAAATTTCTGAATATCGTTTCTTATGTCTTTGTCTATGATTGTATCAAATTTGATTAAAATCGGACCACTCCTTCTATAACCCGATGTTTTCGATTATCGATTTTCAGTATTTATCAGGGGTACCTCGACACAAAACCTAGCTAAGAACAATCGCAGATGCTTATAGTACAAGGAAATAGGTTCAGCCGTTTCGGAGTCTATAGGTAACGGATACACACACACACAC
>JBBBDQ010000264.1:4485000-4522500 GCA_037127315.1 Ascarosepion bandense
AAGACATAGATAGATAGATAGATAGATATGAATGTGAAAAGACATAGATAGATAGATAGATAGATAGATAGATAAAAGATAGATAGATAGATAGAATGTAGAAAATACAAAATACATAGATAGATA
Organism: Ascarosepion bandense; assembly: GCA_037127315.1. Lineage (NCBI taxonomy): Eukaryota > Metazoa > Mollusca > Cephalopoda > Sepiida > Sepiidae > Ascarosepion > Ascarosepion bandense. The sequence goes on from JBBBDQ010000264.1 coordinate 4,485,127, forward strand.
GATAGATAGATAGAATGTGAAAAGACATAGATAGATAGATAGATAGATATGAATGTGAAAAGACATAGATAGATAGATAGATAGATAGATATGAATGTGAAAAGACATAGACAGATAGATAGATATGAATGTAGAAAAGACATAGATAGATAGATAGATAGATAGATAGATAGATATGAATGTGAAAAGACATAGATAGATAGATAGATAGATATGAATGTGAAAAGACATAGATAGATAGATAGATATGAATGTGAAAAGACATAGATAGATAGATAGATAGATAGATAGATATGAATGTGAAAAGACATAGATAGATAGATAGATAGATAGATAGATATGAATGTGAAAAGACATAGATAGATAGATAGATAGATAGATAGATAGATATGATGATATGAATATAAAAGACATAGATAGATAGATAGATAGATAGATAGATAGATATGAATGTGAAAAGACATAGATAGATAGATAGATAGATAGATAGATAGATATGAATGTGAAAAGACATAGATAGATAGATAGATAGATAGATTCGAAGTCATAAATAATTCCCTTTTTTTTAACCAATTTTAAAACATTTGACTACTACTCAGACGTAGCATTTAATTATCAATATGAAGTACACTAACATATCTTATGTCTTTTACATTAGTGTCAGCATACACAGTGGATTAAAATAAAAACGTTATCAAGAATTACACAAAATACATTTTGGAACTAGACTGGTGTATTCTACTTTACTCTCTATATTTAACTGGCCTTGCACTCACCTTTAATTACTTTTTTCGATCGATGTCACGTGCTTTGAAGGGCGAAATTCTGGTGAAACTAAATTGCGTCGAAAAAGTTGTTGAAAAAACATATGCAATTGTGGGGAATTTTAGTCAAAACGTTCGGATGGTCTGCTTAATAATTCATCAATTGAAGTGCTGCCTGATAAATTGCAACAAGTCGTTGCAAATAATGGTGACTATAATTGACTAAAATGTAATTGTACTTGAATTTTAGAAGAATGAAGTTAATAAAAAAACAGCAATTATTTATAAATCAGCTCTAAAATATATTTGTATATATGTTTGTATGTAACATTTTCCAAAATTTTATAGCATCGCATGAAATTGTCTCTCCTTTCATTCTTCTTCACTTCATTCTCGATATTTTTATTTTCCTGTTTCCTTTTTAAAATTTTTTATTCGTTTCTGAAAATTTTATTTTCTGATCTAAGACACCATTTCATTTGTTCAGCACCAGTCTAACATTTGCAACCCATATGTGCAAACAGAAAACTGCAGTCTGTGGTAAAATTGCCAGCAGCCCCATCATTTAAAAGGAACCTTCCATTGGAAAATTTAGTTTTAACCCATCAAGGCCCACCATTTTTAGACATCGGCTTTAATAAACCAAGGTTAAGAACATTAATTATTATTATTATTATGTCATTTTTCATCATATTTCGATTTCTGCTACGGTCGCACTACCAACCAAGTCTGCGGGAAGGCCTGAGGCAGGTTGTGGCGTGTTGTTATGGCCCCATTTCATGTTTTTCTATCTTCCCCATCATCCCTAGCGTTACATAGACAAAGTTTTCCTTAGTATGTGGGCTGTACTTAACAAGACAATTTTTTTGTATATCTCTTAAGCTGGGGTTTCCAGAGATGCTTTCAATGTGTTGCTTTTTTTATCATTCTAAGTGCACCTACTATCACTGGCACGACTCTTGTTTTCAATTTTCACATTTTTTCTATTTCAATTTTCAAGTCTTTATATTTTGACAGTTTTTCAAATTCCTTGGTTGCTATGTTACAACCCGCTGGACAAGCCATATCAATTAATAGACAAGTTTTTTCTTTCTGGTTTTTAACAATAATGTCCGGCCTATTTGCTTCAATTTTTCTGTCTGTGTAGATGGTGTAATTCCATAGAATGGTGACATCTTCTATTTCTGTAACCGGTGCTGGGTGATGTTCATACCAGTGTTTGTTTACTGATTTTCCATAGTGTTTGCACATTGTCCAATGTAAATATTGCCCCACTCTGTCATGGCGATTTTTATATTCATTTGGGGCAAGCACAGAACAGCCTGAGATTAGATGGTCTATTGTTTCTTCGTGTTTATCACAAAACCTGCATTTTGGATCCATATTATTATTATTATTATTATTATTATTATTATGTCATTTTTCATTATAAATCGGTTTCTGTTACCTACCAAATCTGCACATTTCATCTCCCTATCATCCCTAGCGTTACATAGACTAAGTTCTCCTTAGTGTGTGGGCTGTACTTAACAACACAATTTTTGTATATCTCTTAAGCTAGGGTTTTCAGGGATCCTTTCAATGTGTTTTCGTTTTCTTCTGTTCTATTTTTTATCATTCCAAGTGCACCTACTATCACTGGCACGACTCTTGCTTTCAATTCCCACATTTTTTTTCTATTTGAATTTCCAGGTCTTTACATTTTGACAGCTTTTCGAATTCCTTGGTTAATAAGTATGTTTTTTCTTTTTGGTTTTTAACAATAATGTCCGTCTTATTGCTTTAATTTTTCTGTCTGTATAGATGGTGTATTCTATTCCATAGAATGGCGACGTCTTCTATTCCTGTAACCGGTGCTGGGTGATATTCATACCAGTGTTTGTTTACATATTTTCCATAGTGTTTGCACATTGTCCAGTGTTATTATTATTATTATTATTATTATTATTATTATTATTATTATTATTGCACTATTTACATGCGGTGTATTGTCTTCGTCTTTGTTGTTGTTATCATAATTCAGTTGTTGTGCCCTAAATTGAAGTAGGTGGTGGAGGAGAGATGGATCAATCCCTTCCCCATGGATATTTGTACAAAAGTGAATGTAATAAACTCGGTTGGAATTTGCACTGATAACCGCAATACTTATACCGTCTGCTTATAAATCTATAAAACTAATCGTCTAATCAAAAGTGTTGATTTGTAATATTTGTAATCTTATATGACGGTGAATACTGGACAGTTTACTCACGGATGAAGAAGAGACTTGAGGTAACAGAAACGTGGCTCTACCGAAGGATTCTGAGAATATCATGGATGTAGCATGTGAGCAACGAGGAAGTTTTATGGCAGATCAAAACAAAAAGGGGTAAACAAAGTCTTAGTATCATAAAGAAGTAGCTGAAATTGGTACAGAATGAGAAAAAGGGGTTGGAGAATTTGACACGCTTGAAAGGAAGGGATGCAGAGTAAAATTAGCGCGTAAACTATGGTACAAGTACGCGTAAATGAGTTTGAGTTTGAATTTTGTTTAACGTCTTATCTACCTCTGTGGGTTATTTAAAGCCAAAAGGGTGGGGGTCTTAAAGTTTGTTTGTTTTTGTCTTTTTTTATGTTCAGTCATAGTAAGAAGGTTGATTTAGTCAGATTTAAATGAACATTTTTTGTTTTTATTCTTTTTTATTTTAGAAAACTGAAAATGTCTTCTAGTTTTGTATTTGCTGAGAATAATTTATATATATATATATATATATATATATATATATATATATATATATATATATATAAAAGTGTATTTGTATACTTTCATAGTGTTTTGACTCCAGTTTGGGGTTTAACTATTGGCCCATAGCGGGGACTCTAACAGGTGCTACCACTCCAGGTCAGAGTAGACCTGGGAACAACAGCAATTAAGAGATTGTTCCATGCTCCTCAGAACCCCCCAATCAGAGGCCTTGCTGCTGGATGCGGTTTATTGTCATACCCAGGACTAACTTATGTTGTACATATGTTCTTGTTATACTAATACACTGTTTTGAAGTTACCTTCTGTGTTCCGTGTCTTACTTCCGGCCAAACCAGTTTTGACTCCAGTTTGGGGTTTAACTATTGGCCCATAGCGGGGACTCTAACAGGTGCTACCACTCCAAGTCAGGGTGGACCTGGGAACAACAGCAATTAAGAGGTGGTTCCATACTCCTCGCAATCTCCCAATGCTTCCGGATGCAGTTTACCGTCATATCCTGGATCATACGTAATAGCAAAACTAGAACTGAGACAAGAAGTAAAGAGAGAAATATTGTGGATAGGAAGCTGTACAGAGACATGACCCTTAATGAAAATTGCACGTGAAAGAGAAAGAAAGAAGTGATATTTTGAATGTAAGTTTATACGAGGTCGTATAGAAAAGTTGTCGAAACCCATAAGAAAAACAATATCAGATGTTTGCTTATTTTGGTTAAATTTCAGGAGGAACTTTGCAGCTCTCCATCATATGTCAAAATCTAAATTGTTCCCTTGGGTAATTTTTAATGATTATATCAATTACAAACGGATTTGAGATTACAACTTCTTTTGTTTTTGTTAACAAGAAATTATTAAGTTCAACGACATTGCTCTGTTTAAATCTATTTCCTATTTTTGTCAGTTCAAATACATGCGATAAATCAATGTCTAAATTAATGCACTCAATAGATAGAATGCTTTTCTGCAGTCCTCTCTAAACACGGTCAATCGCTTTGGGCGATCATGTCTCGAAAGAGACATGACTGACTGGCAGAAAATTATCCTGCAGTAGGTTGCCATTGCTTTCTGCCATAGACTGGTTGCCAGCCAAGGCTATAGAACCCAATCTGTCCTGTTATTTAAATCGTAGCCAGAGGGAGAAGAGATGTATTATATTATTACATAGTAATTAGTGGGGGATCAGTTTATTACTTCATAACAATAGAAAACCGATCCTCCACTTTATGACCACTAGAAGCCTTAATCCTGATTCCAAATATTATATTCAGTCTGCCATACGTGATACATGTTTGTTCCATCATGTCTCGAAATAGACATGACTGACTGGGCAAAAGATTATCCCGCAGTAGGTTGACATTGCTTTCTGCCATAGACTGGTTGCCAGCCAAGGCTATAGAACCCAATCTGTCCTGTTATTTAAATCGTAGCCAGAGGGAGAAGAGATGTATTATATTATTACATAGTAATTAGTGGGGGATCAGTTTATTACTTCATAACAATAGAAAACCGATCCTCCACTTTATGACCACTAGAAGCCTTAATCCTGATTCCAAATATTATATTCAGTCTGCCATACGTGATACATGTTTGTTCCATCATGTCTCGAAATAGACATGACTGACTGGGCAAAAGATTATCCCGCAGTAGGTTGACATTGCTTTCTGTAGTAGACTGGTTGCCAGCCAAGGCTATAGAACCTAATCTGTCCTATTATTTAACCCATAACTGGAGGGAAGAGATGAATTAATACCTTTCCCAAGGGTATTTGTGCGTAAGCGAACGCGAGGAATTCAACTGGAATACGAACTCGACTCCCCGATTTCTCGTTCCGAGTCGTTATCCACTGCACCACAACGCACATACCATTACTATAAAAACGTATTTTTATATTTTCATAGTGTTTTGATTTTGTTTGAGGTTTTATTATTTGCCCATAGCTGGCACCCTAACATATGCTACCATTCCTAATCAGTAATTAAAAGGTGGTTCCACTCACCTCAAAATCTCTAATCTCCCAATCATAAGACTTACAGGTGAATGTAGTTTATAAACATACCTAGGGTTCTTCTTCTTCTTCTTCTTCTTCTTCTATGTGCTATGTTCCTTCAGGACGTAAGCAATCATGGCTTTCCACGTCTCCCTATCCCTGGTGGCTCTTAGCACGTTTTCTTTTGTTATCCCACCCAAACCCCACTCTGCCATTCACCTGCTCATGCCCTTCAAATATGTTATCCGCTGCTTTCCCGTGTCTCTCTTTCCCTCTATCTGACCTGTGAGTATTACATTCTCCAAGCCTTCCTTCTTCATTACATGTCCCAAGAACTTCAGCTGTCTCTTCCTGATGCTCAGTATTAATTTCATTTTCGTTTCCATCCTTCTGTATAAGCACATTTCAGTTGCTTTAAGTTTTTCCTTCATCTTCGATGATATTGTCCAACATTCACTGTCATATTGAAGAACAGACATTGCATAGCAATCCAGTACTCTCTTTGTTTCTAGTGAAATTTTCCTGTCTCTTAATACTCTGCTCAGCTTCTGGAATGCGTCCTTGGTATTCGGATTCCAGTTCGGTTATAGTGAAAAGGTTAATTTAGTCAGATTTTAATGAAAATTTTTGTTTTTATTCTTTTTTATTTTAGAAAACTGAAAATGTTTTCTAGTTTTGTATTCAAAAATATTTTGCTGAGAATATTTTTTTCCTTCAAATATGTGTTATGGTAATAATTTTTTTCTTCAAAAATGTATTGTTGGTAATATTTTCCCTCCAAAAATGAATATTTTTCTAAAAATGTCTATTTTTATGTATATATTTCTATAAAAATGTATTTTTATACTTTCATAGTGTTTTGACCCCAGTTAAAGTGTTAACTATTTGCCCATAGCTAGGACCCTAACAGGTGCTACCACTCCAGGTCAGAGTAGACCTGGGAACAACAGCAATTAAGAGGTGGTTCCATGCTCCTCACAACCTCCCAATCAGAGGCCTTGCTGCTGGATGCGGTTTATTATCATACCCAGGACTAACTTATGTTGTACATATGTTCTTGTTATACTAATACACTGTTTTGAAGTTACCTCCTGTGTTCCGTGTCTTACTTCCGGCCAAACCAGTCACTATAACTCTGCGGTGAAGTTTTGCCCTAACTCCACAACCAATTGACGACAAAGATCCACAACTGTTTTATTTCACTTTTTCTTCCCCTCCTTTCTTCAGTTAGTATTTATTTATAACTTTATGTTCCTTCTTTCCTGTGGTTTGTTTCTTTCTTTTTGCCTTCATTCTCCTTTTTTTTCTTATATTTTTAATTTCTTCTTTTTTTCTTTTTTTCTCACTCATTTTATCTTTTTTCCTCGCTCTTTATATCTTTATTCTCTCCCAAGCTCTTTTTTTCTTCTCTTTTTATCTCCCCACCCCGACTTTTTTATAATTTTTTCCTGCTTTTTATCTTCCCCCCCCCCCCGTTCTTATCTTTTTCCCACCCTTCGTCCCTCTCTTTTTTTATCTTTTTTGTTTTTTTTCATTGATATCTGACAGTCATAGACATTTCCAGATCAACAAACTTTCAATGATTTTCTGTTAATGCTCACAAGCATGAAAACAATTCCCCTTCAAATCAACAGAATCGTAAGCAACAAAAGAACAGCCTTTTTCTCTGTAAAATGCTTTGTAAAAATCAAAAACTGAAAGGCTGAGTATTTTATGACCAATATATTGGTGTTTATGTACCACATGTGCTCACAAATCCTTCAGCTTCTTTTTGTTTTCATTATTTTTGTCTGTCTTTCTTAAGTTTTTCATCTTCTATTTCTTCTTCTCCTCTTTCTCCTTTTTTCTGCGTCTTTTTCTCTCTTTACATCTTCTTCTCTCTTCATCTTCTTCTTATCTATATTTCTTCTTCTTCTTCTTCTTGTTCATCTTCTTCTCTATATTTCTTCTTCTTCTTCTTCTTCTTCTTCTTCTGTTTCTTCTTCTTCTTCTCTCCCTACATGTTCTTGATCTTTCTACAACTTTTTCTTATTCTTCTCTATATTTCTTCTCTTCTTCTTCGGCTCTTTTTCTTTTTCTACGTCTTTTCCTCTCTCTACATCTTCTTCGCTCTTTTTCTTCTTCTTCTTCTCTATATTTCTTCTTCTTCTTTTCCTTCTTTTTTTTCTACTTCTTTTCCTCTCCCTACATGTTCTTCTTCTCTCTACATCTTCTTCTTCTTCTTTTTTATATTTCTTCTTCTTTTCCTCTCTCTACATCTTCTCTCTACATCTTTTTCTTCTCTATATTTCTGCTGCTTCTTCTACTTTTCTTCTTTTTCTTCTTCTTTTCCTCTCTCTACATCTTCTTCTTTTTCTTCTCTATATTTCTGCTTCATTTTCTATTTCTCTTTTTCTTTTTCTACTTCTTTTCCTCTCCCTACATGTTCTTCTTCTCTCAACACCTTCTTCTTCTTTTTTATATTTCTTCTTCTTTTCCTCTCTTTACATCTTCTTCTTCTTCTTCTCTATATTTCTGCTGATTCTTCTACTTTTCTTCTTTTTCTTCTTCTTTTCCTCTCTCTACATCATCTTCTTTTTCTTCTCTATATTTCTGCTTCGTTTTCTATTTCTCCTTTTCTTTTTCTACTTCTTTTCCTCTCACTATATCTTCTTCTTCTTTTCTTTCTTCTTGTTCTTCTAGGTGATTCCTTTTCTTTTTTTTTTTTGTCCTGCTGACTCTCTTCATTCTTTCTTATCACTTCATTTTCATTTCAAATGTTTCCTTCTTTCTTCAAGTCCCTTCATATTTCAATTCAAATGTTACCTCCCCTTTTGCCTTTTAATTTTTTTAAAAAACATCCTTACTTTGTTTCCTCACCTCCACCTTCCTCCTTTAACACTTCCATTCTTCTCTCCCCCTTTGTTTTCTCACTGTTACTTTGATTTCATTTTTCACTTTCCTCCCTTTTTACCTTCTTTTATTCTCTTTGTTCATTCCTCCTCCCCTTTGCCATTTATAATTTCCTCTTTTTTCTATCTCCTCTTATTTAAAACTCTTTCCTCTTATTTCTCTTCCTCACTTTGCTCCTGCCTCTTCCTCTTCCTCCTCCTTCTTCACCTGGAATGTTTCCTCCTCTTCCAACTACCCAATTCTATCATTTCTCTCTTATCTGCTTTTAATTCTAGTTTCCTCCATTCTTCTCTTTTTTTTAAGGTATCCATTGCTCCTGTTTCTCCTGTTCCTATCCCTCACCTCTCTCCATTCTTCCTTCTCTCTTAACACTCGCTCAGAAAAGTTTCCTCAGCTGTTTCTACACCACATTTTTATCTTTCAGTTCCATATATTTGTTATTATTTATCCTTCTACTCAAAAACATTTTGCTCCTGTTAACACTCTTCATCTCTCTTCTGTTTCTTTCTTATTCTTCCTCCTACTTTCACTTCCTCTCTTAACTGTCTTCTTCCATTCCAGTATTTTCTCTCTCTCTCTCTCTCGAAACATATTCTCCTGTTTCTACTCCTCACATATCTCCTATCCTTTCTTATTGTTCCTTCCAATTTTTTCATTTTCCTTTTGCAGAACAGTTTTACTATTTCAGTTTTAACTTTTCTATCTTTTCCTTTTCTCATTTCTTTTCTCCTCCTCATGCAAAAGATGTTCCTCCTATTACTATTCCCCACTTTTCTCTTGCTTCTTGTCTCCTCCTCCTTTAAAATTGTTTTTATCTATTCCTACTCCTCACTTCCTTTTTCTTTTATTCTTTTCTCTTTTATCTCTTCTTCTCCTGAACTGTTTCCTCCTGTCCCTACTCCTCAGCTTCCTCCTGCCTGTTCATCATTACCTCTACCTCCTACTTTAGAATGTATTCATTTTCTTACTACTCCTCTCATTTTCTTTCTTATCTTTCTCCATAGCTCATGCCTCCTATTCATACTTCTTCCTTTTTGTTCTTAACTCTTACTTCTTCTCAATTTCTACTTCTACTCCTACTCCTCTTTTCTCTTTTATCTCTTCTTCTCCTGAACTGTTTCCTCCTGTTCCTACTCCTCAGCTTTCTCCAGCCCATTCATCATTACCTCTACCCTCTACTTTAGAATCTATTCATCCTCTTACTACTCCTCTCATTTTCTTTCTCCATAGCTCATGCCTCCTATTCATACTTCTTCCTTTTTGTTATTATCTCTTACTACTTCTCCATTTCTATCTTCTTCTTACTCCTACTCCTCATCTCTTTGTTCTTCCTCTTCTCTACTCTCTCTGGTTTGTCTTATATTTTTTCTCTTTCTTATCCCACTTACTTTCCTAAGTTTGGTATTGGGTGTTCTTAGCACCATGGCCTCCAATGGTGGAGGTATACTTCCTGAAAGTTAGTGTAATTATAGACAAGGATATAGGGCAGAAGTTTGTTACTCATCAGATGGGAATTTTAGACTTACATCGCCCAAGTTACCTACCTACCTACCAACCTACCAACTTTACATCCTCTCTACTCTTTTTTACCTCTTTTCATATCACCCCACAGCAACTCATTAGATCACCACACCAGCTTGACTTTTCTACTTTTGCTAAAACTGCTTATTCTTCTTTTTTCTCTTTCTTTCTCTCACTAATATTATTATCCCTCTCTCTCTCTCTCTCTCTCTCTCTCTCTTTGATATTCTCTCTATGTCTTATTCTCTCATTTTCTCACTTTTCCCTTTTACTTTCTTACTCAACTCCTTTCTTTTTCTCTCTGCCACTGTTCCTTTCTCTCTCTTTCTCTCTATATCTTTTTCATATTTGTCTCCTTTATTCATATTTTCCAGTTTTTGTGATTAATTTTTGTCACTATATTTCTTTCTCATGCACTCTCTCTTCCCCTATTATTTTCTCTTTGTTTCTTTGTTTTCTCAATTCCTTCACTCTGTCTTGTTTATGGTTACTTTTTCTCACTGCATCTCTTTTTTTTTTCATTCTGTCTTTACTCCTTCTCACATTTCTCTCTTTTACTCTTTTCCTTAAACTTAGTTTATATTACTTTTTCTGTGTTGCTTTAGCTTTCATTTCTGTTTCCCTCTCCACTGCATTCTTTCCACCTCTCTCTCTCTCTCTCTCTCTCTCTCTCTCTCTCTCTCTCTCTCTCTCTCTCTCACACACACACACACTTTTCTTTATTTCAAGAAAGACAGAAATGTGTCTCAAATGAAAAAAATATTTGTGGAATTTATGGAGAAGGTACTGCAAATTATCTAACAACTTAAAAGTGGTTTGCAAAGATTTGTGCTAGAGATTTCTTGTTTTCAGCATGACATTCTTAAAATATTGAAATCAAGTGATGAATCCTTTGTATCAGCTTGGTTGAGTTAGTCACTTTGGTGTGTAGCTTTCCCATATGTTACATGATAAAAGCAACTACTGGGCTGTATTTAAATGCTTCATTATTTTGAATAAATTGGTGCAGGCAATGAAAAGTAGATACTATATAACAGTGTGAAAAAGAAGAAATCATAAAGCAAATGAAATGAGCTGCTACTGACTGCAACAAAGGCGGATTTTCATTTAAAAATATGATGCTGAGTATATGTTAAAACTTAATGGAGTTTCTCTACTAAAAACTCTTTCAAGAAAGTCAAATGATTGATTTAAACACGTATTATGCTTACAAACTGATTGAAGGCAGCAGTTGAGAGAAAGTGTCTAGAATTTGTCAAAAGACTTAATATTCTATCAAAATGGAACAAATTTCTTTTTTAAAACTAAAATTTACCCAATAAATGGATAGATTTACTGTAAAAATGATGATGGTGAATGAGGAGTATGACATGAATCATAGAGAATGCGGTTTTAGTTGAAGATTGTGAGGATAAGAAGATATTGATTTTCTAAGCACTACTTAGATGTGACACAAAGTTGGAAAGATCAAACTCACTAATCAGTTGTAATAGGTTCTAGTGAGAAAATCTTGCTAACCATTACACCATGCCAAGGTACCCAATGAGGATAAGACAACTAACCCTTAACTTGAAGACGTTAAGATTGTTGTGGTTAGGGAAGCATCCACATAGGAGTCTGTTTCACAGAGCTCTTGAAAAAAAACAGCCAGTATGGTACTTTCTTTTTACATTTGAAATACAGGGGAAATGAGGGTGTTCTGACTTTGTGGAAGTGTGATGGTGTGTCCTAGCTGTAAATGTCTGAACTGGTGGTGAAATAAAACTCATCTTGACATTTCCCATGGAAGCAATGATAGTGATAGGCTTTCAATGTTGCATCTGCAGGAAAGAGACTGTAGAGTCAAGGGTAAGTCTTCCTCAACAAACCTGCATAAAGAATTTTGAAATGTATCAAACCTGGAAGGTGAAACTGACCAGCTCCAATTCTGATATGGTAGCAATACATTTTGTTTTTGTAACCATACTCTTGTAAAGATAAACCATGGTAGAAAGAACCAGGTAAATTCTGAAGTGATAGAATAACCTGACTATTTTTTAGTAAACAGATAAAAATTCATATGATTTCACGCTAACGTTTCAGATTTCACATTATCATTGTGTTTCATTTTCCCAGAAGACTGCAAACGATACCAAGAGAATTCCTTGTTTAGAAAAATAAAATATACTGGGAGGATGGAATTAAGAAGTTGCCTGAAAGATGGTAGATGATACTAAAAGAAAGCAGTAACTATGTCAAAATAAATTATTTTGTTTTTAAATAATATATACTAAATATAATATAATATATATAATATAATATATAATATAATAATATATAATATAATATATAATATAATATATATAATATAATATATATAATATAATATTATACTAAACGAAATGATATTCAGGTACCACACTTGTTAGCAGCTTTGCACAAGTAAATAATGAACAAAAGTTCAAATTCCAGTCAACTGATTGATTGATTTGATTTTACAGTTCATCAATATTTCGCCAGTTATTCAAAACCAGAAACTGTTTTGAGATTGCATGAATTTTTAAGGATATAATAATTATTTTTAATATTATGCGTGATAATAATATCATATGGGTAAATAATATCTCATCAACATAACCAATATAAACGAAGGATACTGGAAAAAGTTTATTCTCTCATTTGAATTGCTACAATTATGGCCATTATTATATCCATGATATAATAACACTGTAGTTCACAGAACAAAATAGCTGAATAGAAAATGAATGATAAACCTTTTTTTTATCAGAGAGAGTTTTATAATGCTATGTAATACACAAAATTATATATACAAAGATCTTATGCAGAGAAATTATTATCTTATATATAAAAATTATATATAAATCTTATGTATAAATAATATTATATCTTATATATAAAAATTATATATACACACATATTGTGCAAAGAAATTATTATCTTATATATAAAAATTATATATAAATCTTATATATAAATGATATTATAATATCTTATATATAAATATTATGTATACATATATATTGTGCAAAGAAATTATAAAAATTATATATAAATCTTGTATATAAATAATATTATAATATTATAATATGTTATATATAAAAATTATATATACACACATCTTGTGCAGAGAAATTATTATCTTATATATAAAAATTGTGTATAAATCTTATATAAAATAATATTATAATATTATAATATGTTATATATAAAAATTATCTATACACATATCTTGTGCAGAGAAATTATCATCTTATATATAACAATTATATATAAATCTTACATATAAATAATATTATAATATTATATCTTACAGATAAAAATTATATATACACACATCTTGTGCAGAGAAATTATTGTCTTATATATAAAGATTATATATAAGTTTTATATATAAATAATATTATAATATTATATCTTATATATAAAACTTATATATACACACATCTTGTGAAGAGAAATTATATTATATATAAAAATTATATATTAATCTTATATATAAATAATATTATAATATTATATTATTTATAAAAATTATATATACACACAACTTGTGCAGAGAAATTATCATCTTATATATAAAAACTATGTATAAATCTTATATATAAATAATATTATAATATTATAATATCTTATATATATAGATTATATATACACACAACTTGTGCAGAGAAATTATCATTTTATATACAGCATACAAGCAATATTTAAAAAATCAGAAACCTTAATTGTAATATTTCTCAAATTGAGAACTGGAGTCACAGCATTTTCTCTATGAACCTGGTGATGCCATGTGCTTTTTTTTGGAAGACCTACTGCTCTTCATTATATCCTCTGATATCACTCACCTGCCATCATGTGACTATCTCAAGGAAACGAAGACAGTCACCTTTTGTACTCCTACAACTTCTATAAGTTTTATTAATTAACCTATAGCTGGGGTGAAAAGAGATAGATTCGCACATTTCCCCGGGGTATTTGCACATAAGTGAATATAATGAACCCAACTAGAATTGGATCTTAGCTCTCTAATGTCAAATTCCAACACATTATCCATTATACCACCCACACAATCAAGCTTACAGCACCATTCGGTCAAATTCATTATATTTATTTACATACAAATACTCTTAGGGAAGATATAAATTTATCTCTACTCCCCACAGCTATGGATTAAATATCAATCCAGACTGGATTCTCTATCCATGGTTGGCAACTAAGCTTGTAGAAGGACAACTCTGAATTCCAAACTATGTAACACTAGTAAAGCACATGGAAAAGATTATAGAGTTTAAAAGTAACTGTGACAAGGGCTGGTGGGTCCCTACAATCTCATCTGTGGTCGATGAGGTAGTGTATACTAAACAAACTTTTCCTCTTACTAAATACAATTCTCTGACTTCTTTCTTTTCCAACTAATCTTTCCAATATTTGGTTACGAATTGTGCCTGAATGATCTTCGTTTTTTTAAGAATTTTAGAAAGTCATCTACAAGAATCACAAAGAGTTTATTTTTCTTGTTTTGTTTATTTTGCTTGATTTCCTTTGAATTTCTCATTTCGTTTTATCTTTCTTTTGAGTTCTTTGCATGTTTAGATAATTCTTGTCTTTCTCCTGCCCCACCTCACCCATAGACGTTTTATGCCTGGATTTACTTTGACTTCTATTGCTCTCTCTCTCTCTCTCTCTCTGTTACTTCAACTTTTTTGGTTCAGTCCTTACCGTTCTCACTCATCTCTTACTGAATGTAAACCTTAAAGACACAATGAAAACAAAATGGTAGATCTATTTAATTTAAATTTAAATGCAATGTCAATTGTTATATTCTTAAAATTTGTTTTTATTCTCCTTTCTCCTCAAGAGTATATTTCTCTTATATTCTTTAATGCTCAGCATCTCTTGCATCTTAGTAGAATTATTGCCTTCCTTGGGGTTAAATTATCTAGCTGGCTTGCAAAATTGCAATATTATTTGTTGTAATTTATCTATCTTTCTATTTTGCAATTTTTTTTTTTTTATAATCATATCGCCCGAAGCAAGGCATTTTACTGCCACTGGCAGGGGGGTTACAGAGGAAGAAAGTTATGAGAAGAGTGATAGGTTATAGGAGGGGTGTCAGGAAGTGGGTAAGAGAAGAATGAGAATACTGATGAGAATGGTGTGGACGGAGAAAGGAGCATGAGAGAGAGGATGACTGTGGCCATAAAGTGAGGGATCAGATTATTTGTTGATTGTAATCTAGAATTGATCCCCCGCTTTTTATCCACATTATAATAGTATAGAACTTCTTTTCTTTTTTAATAATCATATCGCCCCAAGCAAGGCATTTTACTGCCACTGTTTTGTAGGGGGTTACATAGAAGGAAAGTTATGAGAAATAGTGACAGATTATAGGGGGTGTCAGGAAGTGGGTAAGAGAAGGATGAGAATACTGATAAGAGTGGAGTGGACAAAGAAGGGAGCATGAGAGAGAGGAGAGGATGCAGGTTAGTGAGATAGGAGATGACTATTGACTTTACATTTAAATTCTTGGAGATTGTAGCTGTCAGGAAAGCAAATAAATGGAAGGGAATTCCACAGACAGTAAGTACGAGAAAAGAAACTGATGGAGTAGAATTTGTGTTTAAAATTTATTGGTTTCACAGTAAAAGGATAGGACCTAGTTGCTAATCTTGTGGCTCGAGTAAATTCATATGTAGGGGCACTAGTGAGCTAAGTTCATCGGAGCAGAAGCCGTGAAAGTGTTTGTAGAAGAGACATAGGGAAGCATATTGCGCCAGTGAGAAAGTGACTGTATCTGAGCTGCCAAGTCAGGATCTATCACATTACAGATTCATATATATATATATATATATATATATACACATACACACACACACATATTTATATATATATATAGATTCATATATCTAACTCAATATCTTTCTATTTTTTAATATTAATGTTCAAAGACCAAGAGCCACTCAAGGTAGAGGGTTACTGTGTGGTCTTGTGTTGGCATAAGGAAAAGCAAGAAGTGAAGTTCACAAGGCTATGCAGGAAAGATAAGGGGTTAACCCTAGTCAAAACAGAAGAGATCAAAATTGTAATGATTGTGAAAACATCCTGCCAGGAGAATGTTTCACTAAACAGCAGTTCTTGGGAAGAAGCTTTCTGAATGGAACTTCTTTCTTACTAATGGAATATGAGGGAAATGAGAATGATTCACTTTAGTGTATATGGCATTGCTGGTCCCAGTTGTAACGGTGATGAGACTAAGGAATGTAACTTGTCAAAGCACATGTCATGGATGAAGCAGCGAGAGGCTTGCAGCATTTTGTCTGAAGGAAAGGAGATGTAAGATGGTAAATAATTAATTACCCACAAGTCCATGTGAATACTTCAGGATAGACAAGTGAAGACAGCCTCAACCTAGATATATTACATTTTTGGTCTAATCTGACTCTTGTAAAGATAGAGTATAACAGGTAGAGTGAAATACTTACTCAAGTGGGCCAATGAAGCAACCATTTCTCGACCATCTTTTGCAATAGATTGGATATATGCAGTCTGCTGGGTATGGGGCTTGAGTCCCAATAGACGTTTAAGAGCCTTATTGAAAAAAGACCTATCTATCTAATAAGGGAAAGTTTGGAGTCTGCTTGGTGGTGGTGAAACATTACTGGTTTGATTCTGACCATATTGAATTTTACAAGTTGGTTCTTTTGACAATACAGTTGACAATACAGTCGTCAGTCAGTTAAGTGCCATACGTGATACATGCTCTGGCAATCATGTCTCTTTCAAGACATGACTGACTGGGTAGAAGATTATCCCACAGCAGGTTGCCATTGCTTTCTGCAGTAGACTGGTTGCCAGTCTAGGCTATAGCACCCAATCTGTTCTGCTGTTTAACCCATAACTGGAGGGAAGAGATAGATTAATACCTTTCCCAAGGGTATTTGTGCATAATTGAATGCAAGGAACTCAACTAGAATTCAAACTCGGCTCCCCATTTGTCATTCCGAGTCGATATCTCCTGCACCACAACGCACATTCAATACAGTAGTAATGATCTTGCAAACAACTTTGTAATCTCTTTCACGACAGCAAAATCCATGATCTTCATATCATCAAGTACTCTGAGTTTGTTTTTTACACAGCAGGATTTATTTATACACTCACTCAAAAAATTACAGCAAAAGGCTGAATATACCATGTCCCTTCAAGAAATGGGTAATTATGTCTCTCCACAGTTTCCTGTCTTTTGTTGCTCTGATATGATTCTTTGCCATCCCTCTTTGTCCATGTTTTACTGTCTGTTTATTTCCCATTACTTCTCTTGCATTCAATATGCCCTGTGTGTGTTACATTCTCCAAACCTTCTTTCCTTAAGGCTTCCTTGTTGCTCTCATGTTCTATCCATGGTATTCTCAGCATTAACTAATAGAATTACATCTCTGTTACTTCAAGTTTTGTTTTCATCTGTGAGAAGATTTTCTATTCACTGATATAGAGGCGGTCAGACATTACATAGAAGTTCAGCAGTCTTTCTTTGGTTCTCATGAAATTTTCCAGTTTCTTAATACTTTGTTTAGTTTCTGGAAAGCGTCTTTTGCTATATGTCTTCAAATTTCTGTGTCACCTCTGTCTGTCAATAAAAAAAAATCCTGGTATGCCTTCTTGTTGTATTACGATCATCTCTCTGTAGGGATTTTCTTTTAATAATGATATCACCCCAAGCAAGGCATTTTACTGCCACTGTTGTGCAGGGGGTTACATAGGAAGAAAGTTATGAGAAAGAGTGACAGATTATAGGGGTTGGCAGGAAGTGGGTAAGAGAAGGATGAGAATACCGATGAGAGTGGAGTGGATGAAGAAAGGAGCATGAGAAAGAGGAAGCAAGTCAGTGAGATAGAAGATGGCTATTTTTACATTTAAAGACATACAGACAGATAGATAGATAGATAGATATCAAGAGAATAAGATAGATTTTTTTATAATCATATCACCCCAAGCAAGGCATTTTACTGCCACTGTTTTGCAGGGAGTAGCATAGGAGGTAAGTTATGAGAAAGAGTGACAGGTTATAGGGGGTATCAGGAAGTGGATCCATTTAAGAAAATTTATTGAAAAAACACAAAAAGACAAAAGTTGTTCAAGCTCTCACAGCTTGTCTCCCTTTGTGGATAATTCAGGTGCCTGGCATTCTTTGTGGAAATGGCTTCTGATTGTACTAAATAAAAGAATGTGTGCGTAAAAGTGAGGTCATGCATTGAACATCACTACATTTCTAAAAATTGCTCTAATATTCCTACAGCCTTGACAAGAGTTGTCCTTCTTTGTCAGCTATGAGGGGGATGCTGTGAGGGTTTCAAGATGTTCTTAAAAATCATCAAGGCACAAACACAAGTAAGACTTCAAAGGCGGAACATGCTGTTGGACTTTCATATCTCAAAAATAAAAAGAGGATAAGGAAGAAATTCTGGCAAAAATTGTCCAAAGTTTATTTTAGAAGATATATGGTGTATAGCTTATGGCCATATCACATCGAATACTCCAGTTCTTGTTAGATCACTGAGGTTAAGCAACGTTCAGCCTGGTCAGTACTTAGATGGGTGACCGATTGGGAATACCAGGTGCCGTAAGCATTTATTGACGGATGTGCATTGTGGTGCAGTGTATGTCGGCTCGGAAAGAGAAATCAGTGTGCCAATTTCAAATTCCAGTTGAATTGCAGTTGAAACAAATCAATATTTAATGAAAAGAAAAATATATATGAGAATGCACTAAGAAATTCTGGCCATAAAAATATTTTACAATATAATTCTCAACCAAACAGACAAATCAAAAACAACAATAGAAAACAAAATATTATCTGGTTCAACCCACTATTTAATTTAGGAGTAAAGACCAAAATAGGACAAATATTTTTTAAACTAATAGATAAACACTTTCCAAAAGAATCAGAACTAAACAAAATTTTCAACAGAAACGCAATCAAACTAAGTTATAGTTGTACTAATAATTTAGATAGTTTCATAAAAACAAAATGTCAGAAACTTAAATAGCATCATACAAAACAAAACCACCAACAAAGAATACAACTGCAGTGACAAAAACAAATGTCCACTTCAAGGTCTCTTTAACACAAAAGAAATAATTTACAAGGCAGAGATACACGACCCGGATGGCCAAAACAAAATACATTTGGGCTCAACTAAAGACACCTTTAAGACCAAGAGGTTCAATCATAGATTTACATTTAAAATAGAAAAATTAAAAAACAATACAAAATTGGCTCACCACATCTGGAAATTGAAATCAAAATATGGAAAAGACCCAGACGTAACATCGAGCATTGTAAAAGCAGCCAAGCCTTACAACGGTGGACAAATATGTAGACGGTGCCAAGAAGAAAAATTAGAAATTATGATATTCCCAAATAAAGATGAACTGTTAAATGAAAGAACACCCATAACTGGAGTGAAGAGACAGATTAATACATTTCCCAAGGGTATTTGTGCATAAGTGAATGCAAGGAATGCAACTGTAATTTGAACTCAGTTCCCCAATTTCAATGCACCACAACACACATCCAGTAGAAAATCTATACTGAATTCATAGCTGGGTCAGTTGCTAGAAGCATTGGTTCACTGTCTCATGTTAGATTTTTTTTCCAGACTCTATCTTTCATATCTATAAATCTAGTATTTCTAGTATTTCATATGTATAAATCTAGTATTTGTCCAATATTAGAATATCACTGCTACATATGGTCCAGTGCTCCTGCTATTTGTATAGAACTCCTTGATAAAATCCAAAGAAGTATCAGCAATATTATTGGTCCTGATCTGGCATCACAGCTTGAGTCATTTTTCGAATACTATAAGGTTGCCTCTCTTTGCCCTTTTCATAAATACTTTCAAAGTAATTTTTCAGAAGCACTCTATGCTACGGTGCCTAGACTCTTTGGATGGACTCAATAAAAGAATGAAAAAGAAATTTGTTTTTCATGTTTGAAAAAAATTAGCGATAATTAATTCAAAATGATAGAAAAATGTAAATTTCTTTTTCAACTGAGAGAATTACTGCCAAGTAAGGATACGCCCATTTGGAAGTAGTGGGATGATGAAATATACAAAAAAGAAACAAAAATCCTGTGAAAACAGACGACTGATGTTTATCCTATATACAGACAGAGATTGTAAATATGTCTATAATTGTATCTACAATATACAGACATATAAAAAGCACTTGCATATTTTTGTTTATGAAAATTAGACTTGTGTCTAGTGTTAAAGCATGTGTTTTCAACATGAATTTCAACATAGATGAGAAATCCCAGCGATTCAGTTTGTATTAAAGAGAATGCACTGTGTTCATGACTTTTGAACTGAATTGATTACACAAAAGAAGCAGTAAATTTATAAGCAGTAATTAATATACACACACACACACATATATATATATATATGCTCTGTTAAGTGAAAAACATCTCCACATTATTCCTAATAATGCTCTATCTCTATCTTGATATCAAGCACTTTATGACAAACAAAACACCTGCTCGCCTAAAATGCCTTTTCACCAGTAAACTACTGAGAAAACAGCAATTTTGGCACTAAGCCTCATTACAATTTAACACAATCTATATATATATATATACTGTGTGAATTTTGGCAGCATTTTTTCATTAATACAGGTTTCATTGAATAATATAAACAAGTTCTGTCTATTTATTTTGTGTAAGATCCTTTCGTATGATCTGATTAGCTTGATAGTGTTGTCATGGAAAGACGACAAGAAATCGCAATAATTGTTGATTTTGTTATCAGGTCTGAGCTTTCAGCTTACATAAGCCATTATCAAAGGAGGAACATTTAATATTCAGTTGAATATAGAACATTTAAATTATTAACAGAGTGGAGTTATACAGAGAAAATTAAATAGATCCATTTTTTGCGTCGCACATGGCTGCAGGCCGAGAAGGGATGGTGGTAGTGGGTTTTTGGTCAGTTGAGAGTATAGGGGATTGGTCTGGGAACTGCTACTACTATGGTGTAGGGGGTAAGTATAATAAATATAATACATATAATGATATATATATATATATATATATATATATATATATAATATGGAGAAGTGGATGTGCATTGTGGTGCAGTGGATATCGGCTCAGAACGAGAAATCAGAGAGCTGAGTTCGAATTCCAGTTGAATTCATTGCATGCACTTATGCGCAAATACCCTTGGGAAAGATATTAATCTGTCTCTTCCTTCCAGTTATGGGCTAAATAACAGGACAGATTGGGTTCTATAGCCTTGGCTGGCAACCTGTCTACTGCAAAAAGCAATGGCAACCTACTGTGAGATAATCTTCTGCCCAGTCAGTCATGTCTCTTTCGAGACATGATCGCCTAAGTGTGTTTCATGTATGGCACTTAACAGACTGAATATGGAGAAATTGTATAATAAAGTAAAAAAATTGTATGACAAGTGGAAAGATTCTAAAATCTACCAACATCCCTCAGTTCATAAGCATGTGTGCTCGTACCAAAATAACAAATCTAGTCTGATGATTAGGACAAAACGTGTTGCAAGTAAACATTTTTTAATTGTCATACAATTAATACAAATACTCTCCTTGATATATAAAAATATATATCCTAATTTCAATCCATATATATATATATATATATATATATATATATATATATATATTACTTCAAATGCTATTTTTAATCAGTAATCATGTTTGCAATAGATGCAGCATTTTTTATATTTTAAACAATATGTAACTCAATAAAACTTAATACAGAAAATGTGCTCAACAGCAGAGTTCAAACTTGTGTCCCCCTTTGTAGGAGAAACCAGCATTTGATCTGGCATACTTTAGACAATGTGGCTACAAGCAGATGCAAGTTGAAACCCTAGCAGAGAACACACTTTCTTTATTAAGTTTTCTCAGGTGTACAGGTGCAATAAACACTGTTTAAAATAAAAACAAACCATCATTTTCAACCAATAAAAATAAACACATTTGCAGTAATAAAAATGCTGAACAAGGGTTAATTCCTAGGATCACTTAAAAATTATGGGTTCAGTCTACATTAAGTCCTACCAGCCATCTCTCCATAAGCAGATGGAAACATTGGTGATCTTAAAGGTCATTAGCCTTTAAATATCATACTTTCTTTCATATAACATTTGTCATGAGTTTAATATTTTTTAACCACTGCATATTTTTGTCCTTTTTTTGTCCTTGATCTCTGTTCTGATGAGAGAGGAAAAATAAACTGATTTTATGCACAAAAAATCCTTGAGAAATCTTTTCTTCCCTAGCTATGTAGAACTTGTACCTTGAAAAATCATTTTTATATATAAAAATAACATTGTTAATGCAATATTCACTCATTTTCAAAAAAAAAAAAAAAAAAGAATTATTCTTACAATCCAAAACATGTTTTGGCTTTAATTAACCTACAAAGTGTTGATAAGTCATAAAATTGCTTGATTTGTTTTTTATGGTTTATCAACCATTTGAACGTTATTTAAAGGCAAATAGTCATTTTAAATTCTAAGATTTTTTGGAGATAATTATGATTTACTCTCCTAATAATAAACTCATAGCTAAGTAAAGAAGATGTTGATTCATAAGGGTATTTGCACATAAATGATAATGTATAGAACTAGAATTAGAACTCAGCTCTCTGATTTCCAGTTCCAAGTTGATATTCATTACACCATCAGCACATCCACGTTTAAAAAATCTGATACTCCTAAATGGTGACACCACTCATGACTTTTTCAATCTTTTGTTCTGTGAAAATAGCCGCAAGACATTGAACAAAAGATATCATGGGTTGTGGCTATTTTCACAAAAGATTAAAAGGGTCTATGTCTTGAGTTGTGGCTATTTACACAAAACAAGAGATTAAAAAGGGCTTGTGTAAATAGCCACAGCTTGCTACATAGGCCCTTTTTAATATTTTGTTCCGTGTAAATAGCCAGAACTCAAGACACAGACCCTTTTAATCTTCTGTGAAAATAGCCACAGCACAGAATATAGACCCATCTTAATCTTTTGTTTTGTGTAAATAGCCACAACTAAGGACATAGGCCTATTTTTACAGTATCTTACTCTGGGTGGACATTTTCATCTTACTCCTCACAGTTTTCATCTGTTCTGCTGAAATATTTTTAACAATCAGTCCATAGAGACTGGATTCAAGGAAGAAGTTTGATAAGGAATTATAGAAAGTTGTATATCTTTCTCCTTGGTTGGAGGCTGTCTCTCTGCTTGAAGCTACTGGCCTTTGGGTTTCCAAGAGCTTCTCTCTGACAGTTGATAGCTTAAGTTTGGCTCTGTTTCAAACAGTTTTAGAAAATCACCCTTTCTTAAGACTTTCTCATCAGATTAGGTTCTAACACCCGAGCTTCAGTAGCTGGGAATTAAAAAAATTAATGAGAGAAGAGAAGAAAAACAAAGAATGAGAGAAAGAAAGACCAAGGAGAAAAAGTGAAGATTGGTGAATAAGAGAGAGAGGTGAAATATGAAGGAAATGAGAAAATTCATTTGAGATAGATAAAATTAAGAGAGAAGGAGAAAGAGAGAGAGAGAGAGAAATAGAAGAGAAAAGTGTGAGATATGAGACAGGGAGAGAAAGAGAGAGACAGATAGAAACAAAAATTGAAAGAAAGACATGAAGAGAGAAAAAGGGAAGCATAAGTCAAAGGAGCAAACTTCATATTATTGGTTTGCAAGAGTAACTTACTAACGTGAACAGGAATTTTGAATTATTGAAATATATATTTTTAAAACCATGTCACAACATGTCTTTATAATCTAGGAAGTACTTTACTACTAATAGGGTCAATAAGTATAAAAAATAATAAGCATGGTCTTACCAGTAATTATTGGAGTACTGAAAACATCTTTAGAGTCTCTACCAGACTCTAAAGGTGGTTCTAGTACTCCAATAATAACAAAGATCATGCATATTATTATTCATACTTAATATCCTTATTAGTAGCAAAGTACTTCCTAGATTATACAAACAACACACAGCATACAGTATTTACATTATTTGGACTATTGTCCGCATATTTGTTGCCATTTGTACGACGTTTCGATCATTGTATGCTCTGGCCTTCTTCAGGTGGTCAAAACTTCAAACCAAACCATTTATTACAATTACTGGGGTATATCATTCTCATCCCTGTAAGTTACTTGCTCACCACTGCTGTAGCCTGGTATTGAACTCACAACTCTTTGGGTCAAGTCATAGGAACTAACCAATGTCTATATTCACTGGGCCATGTGTCCTTAAGGATATACACATTGCAAGGGATGAGAATAAAAAAAATAATAAAAAGTTTGGTTCACAATTCCTAGCACCTGAAGAAGGCCAGAGCATACAATGGCCGAAACGTCATACAAATGCCAACAAAGATGAGGACAAATAATGTAAATACTGTAAATACTACCTCATCTCAGAAATATAGACAAATACACAGCATACTTTAAAAAATATATATTTGAATAATAAAAAATTCCTGTTAGTTTAATATAGAAAAAGATAATTTTCTAAAAGAGATTTAACATTTATATCATCAAATAGCAAGAGGTTTGCAGTCTGGAGAGTTAAGTGGCCAGATGTAAGATTGGTTGCAGAAATTGTCTAACAGCTATGACTAGGTTTTTCTGCTTGTATGGCATGGAGCAGAGTCCTGTTGCAATACATCAGGTCTTCCAGCAGCCAACTACTAGACCCAGGACAGCACTATCTCTTTAAGGTAGTTGATATAGCTTTCTGCTTTAATTCTGAGGCCTTAGCAACCAATTCAGGCATTCTTGTCTTATCAGAAGGTTCCCAGTGAGTTTTCTGATCTGCTGTACCTTCATAATCACCATCAGACTCATCCAACTCTTACCAAATCCTCTGCACTTACCTGAGATTGACACCCAAACACTCTGAAATGTTCATATTGAAGATCCTGGCAAAAGTGCCAAGCTGTACGGCAAGCTGTTTCCAAATTTCTGGTGGAATGAATTGTATCATGGTTCTCTTTTTCTAACAGATGGTGCCTAAGTGACCTTTTGTCATCTACAGTGCAGTTGACAAAGTCAAGAACAAAATTCATGCATGAAATTAAAAATATGAAATGACAACAACCTACCAGTAGTAATCTGTGTGTGTGTGTGTGTGTGTGTGTGTGTGTGTGTGTGTGTGTGCATGTGCATGGCCGTATATGACTACTGGGCACACTGGGCACAGGTCCTGGCCGATCCATGGAATCATAGTGAAAATCCGGGCAAAGAAAAATGTCTTCGTCAGAAATCAAACTGAACAATTCACAAAAAAGAAAGAAAGAAAGAAAGAAAGAAAGAAAGAAAAACGAAGAAAACATCCGAATGAACGCAGTAAAAATCTGTTTATTTATTAATTTTTGGAGAAAAAACTGGTTATACTCAGAAAGTCCAAACCCGATTTCCTGCTGTTGTTCATGTTCTGTGCCTAATTTCCATTGGACTAGCCAAAAAATCCACAAAAATCATAGTTTCTGGAAACAGATCATCACATTGTCAACTAATAACTCCGGGCAATTTTCTCTGTGTCCTGTGTTTTTTTTTAGCATCAGCTACTGCTCTGTGTATGTGTGTGTATATATGTTTGTGTATATGTGTGTGTATATGTGTGTGTGTGTGCAGATTTCAATAAATATTACAGATAAGGTATTATCATTAATTTTTTTTATATAATTTTTCATGTGTTCTTATGATTTTTTCTCTTCATAATTCAATGTGCTTATTGTGTTCGGAACATGACATACATATAACACTAAGCACATAAACTTGACATATGTTTAGTGACAAACAAAACAAAAGTCATCCTTGATAATGGCTAAACATATAACCAAAAGTGCTTAAAAAAACAAAACATTTGAACAATTTCTATATAATTTGAGTTCTGAAAATAAAAAAAATCATCAGAACATATGAAAAATTATATAAAAACTTATTGATAATCCCTAGTCTGTCATTTTCAATGAAACCTGCATAAAAGAGAGGTTGCTGCCAAAATAGACAATATATATATAGTCATCCACAGACAGATCTGTTTCTGCTGTATCACATCTAATCAGTACGGTTACACATTCGATTGCTTTTACCCAGGTTTGAAACCCGACTAAATTGGTGTCAGTTGGCGATTCTACCTCTGAGCTATGGACACTTGGTAGAAGGAGGCAGACTTTTAGCATGTGATATATCATGTATTCATACGCCAGTAGTGAGAGTGTTCTAATTCATTACTGAATGACCGATAATGGTTAGACATCCGATTGCTTTTAGCCAGGATTGAAACCCATCGAATTGACATCATATGGTCACTCAGTAGAAGAAGGCAGACTTTAAAGATTTCAGCAATAATGACCAAAAAGAGACAGAATGAAAAGTAAACCTCTGACTGATTTTCATATATCTCTCTGACATATATGTACATAGTTTTCATATATTCATCTTATATATATAATATTTCATTAAAAATGGCTAACAAGAGACTGCTGTTAAGATTTCATTCTGCTTTTTTGTGGGCAAACAAAAGATTTCTTTTTGGACTTTGAAAAGTTAAAATATAACACATACATCTCAATGCAAATAAATATCTAAACTTATTTTTAAATGGGACATTGTGTGTGTGTGTGTGTGTGTGTCTCTGTGTGTGTGTGTGTGTGTGTGTGTCCATTACCTATAGACTCCGAAATGGCTGAACCGATTTTCTTGAAAATTTACACAGTTGTACTATAAGCGTCTACGACTGTTCTTAGCTAGGTTTTGTGTCAAGGTACCCCAGATAAATATCGGAAATCAATAATCAAAAAAATCGGGTTATAGAAGGAGCGGTCCAATTTTAATCAAACTTGATGCACTCATAGACAAAGACATAAGAAACGATATTCAGAAGTTTCAAGGTTGCAGTTCTTACAATAGTGCAGAAAATCGATAATATATATATATATAAAAGGCAAAATGTTTGTGTGTGTGTCTGTTTATCTGCCTCTATGTCAGTATTTTTTCAGCCATTTTATTTTGGTTTTTGCTTCAGGTTTGGCTCTAAGTAGGTATAATTGTAGTTCTTAGTCTCAGCCATGATACCATTTACTCAGAGGACTTAGTTAACCTTCAAAACTCAGTTTACGACGAAAAAATCTTATTTGATATCGATAGCAGGAAATCAAAATTTGACTTACATCTGTTCATTTTTCTTTCAGTCTACAGTTTCACTTTAACTCAAAACAACGATTGCTTTTTAGTCTTTTGTGCGAACGTCCAAAGAGTCTGAGCTCCAGGACCATGGATTAGTTTTAAAGCTTTTATTACACCCGAGCAACGCTGGGCTATACTGCTAGTAAAATTAAAAAGAAAAACATTTCTTAGCTGCATCCAGTATGAACTGGATGTAATTGGAATTACAAATATGTTTATGACAGAGCAACTTACACGAGATTTCCAATCCTTGATAATGCCTAAGAGATTAGCAGAAAATCCTTGGAATGAGCAGCCATTTTGACAATCTCTGTATATGTTAAATGCAAAAAGGAAAACTTTTGTCTGCACACAAAAAAGACACATTAAAAAACTTAACAAAATTATTTTGTAAGTTATTTTCAATGTAACATACACTACTGGCCATAATTATTAGTTTTTAAAAGAAGTTATATATTTCATACTATTTTTAGTATTTATTGCCAAATGAATAATTATAAATGAAAATAGAATTGTTCTTTTGTTAATACTGCACAATAACATGTGCATCAAATGAACTGTTCTGGTGTCCAGTTTTTGTGCTCTCTTCCCCATGATAGTCTCTTATTGGCTGGCCAAAGCAAAGGCTTCCTGGCTGCCTTGTAAAATTTTGCAAAGTAATAATAACAAAAGAACCATTTGGTTTTCATTTAGAATTATCCACTTGGCAATAAATACTAAAAATAGTATGAAATACATCATTTTTTTTAAAACTTGGTTTGCCTAATTATTATGGCTGGTAGTGTATGTAAAAGAGGGATTGCTGCTCAAATACACAGCAATAATTGTTTTCAGCTCAAAACAATGACCCAAAATAATTATATGATGAGATAAAATATATAGTATTGCATAAAAGTAAATAAAAACCTAAGATAATATTAAAAAAGAAAGTCTTTTTTTTTCCAGATAATCAACATATCTTAATTAAACAAATGTTGCGTTTTGATAATGTTTAATGCCAAGATAATTGTTTTTTCAAGCAGGTTTTTTAAAATTAAAGTGCTCAATATCGAGGTGGAGATAGAGCATTTATAGTTTTAGTGCAAAAAATTTATCTCTTTAACTGAGCAGGTTCATATAGTCTTCAACAACATCATGATGTCACACTTATCAGAGCTGGGTTTCTTAATTACATTATATAATCATTAAGAAAAACTTTTATTAAACAAATTACAACCGCCTTCAAAAACATTTTGAAGCTGGAAAAAAATTATTAATCAATCCTGAAACAATCCTGCACATATATAAATCTACCATCCGCCCATGCATTGAATACTGCTACCATATCTGGTCAGATGCTCCTGCTATCTACTTAGGTGTCCTTGACAAGATCCAACAAAGAATCTGTAATGTGATAGATCCTGACTTGGCAATTCAGATTGTTACTTTCTCACCAGCACAATGTGGCTTCCTTGTGTCTCTTCTACAAATACTTTCATGGCTTCTGCTCTGATGAACTTAGCTCACTGGTGCCCTCAATATATAAATTTACTCGAGCAACGACATTAGCAACCTTTTACTGTGAAACCAATAAATTGTAAATGCAAATTCTACTCCACCAGCTTCTTTTCTTGCACTTTCCACCGGTGGAATTCCCTTCTATTTACTTGCTTTCCTGACAGCTACAATCTCCAAAAATTTAAATGTAAAGTCAGTAGTCATTTTCTATCTCACTAACTTGCATCCTCTCTCTCATGCTTCTTTCTCCATCCACTCCACTTTCATCAGTATTCTCTTCCTTCTCTTTACCCACTTCCTGACACCCCCACTATAACCTGTCATTCTTTCTCATAACTTTCCTCTTATGTAAGCCCCTGCAAAACAGTGGCAGTAAAATTCCTTGCCTGGGGCAATATGATTTTAAAAAAATAAAAAATAAAAATTAAGATGTCAAAAGTAAGTGAAACCTTACATTCAATAGTTGGTGTCTCCGCCTCTTGAGGTCATAACAATTTTGAAGATATTTTTCACCATTTCACTTGGCAAATTGCTCTATATTACCTGGGGCCCTTGCACATACTGTCTTCTTTAACGTGAACCACAGATTTTCAATTGGGTTTAGATTTTCACTTGACCATTCCAATACTTGATATGCTTCAAATTCTGGTTGCTCTTAAATAGAATATAATGATCATTTCGGATTTTTTATTTTTTGTTATATTTTGCCTCATTCTCCATATTCACCTGATATCTCTCTTACAGATTATCACTTACTAGCAGTATATCCCGGCGTTGCTCGGGTGTAATGAAAACTTTAAAACTAATCCATGGTCCTGGAGCTCAGACCCTTTGAACGTTGGCACGAAAGTCTAAAAAACAATAGTTGTTTCCAGTTAAAGCGAAATCGTAGACTGAAAGAAAAATAAATGGATGTAAGTCAAATTTTGATTTTCCCATATCGATATCAAATAAGATTTTTTCGTCGTAAACTGAGTTTTGAAGAATACATGAGTCCTCTGAGTAAATGGTATCATGGCTGAGTACAATTATACCGACTTAGAGCAAAACCCGAAGCAAAAACCAAAATAAAAGAGATGAAAACCTGATTTTGATCAGACCCTGATATTGGGGTATCGATTTCCAATATCAGAGTCAAATAAGTCATCCAAGCATAAACTAACTGACCTAAGTATAAGTAAGTCCATGAAAACTTAATGTACCCATCAAGAGTAAAATTGGAGAAAATGAGCCACATTGATGGCTGAATATTGGTTTTTGATCAGATTCAATAGAATATTGGGGGTATTGATTTCTGATATCAGGGAAAATGAGTCATCTGAGAAGATCTACTAATGTTTGAGACTAAAAACTATAATTTTACCAAGTTAGAGCAAATTCTGCAGC
Organism: Ascarosepion bandense; assembly: GCA_037127315.1. Classification (NCBI taxonomy): domain Eukaryota; kingdom Metazoa; phylum Mollusca; class Cephalopoda; order Sepiida; family Sepiidae; genus Ascarosepion; species Ascarosepion bandense. The sequence continues at coordinate 4,515,165 of JBBBDQ010000264.1, forward strand.
AAGAACCACGATAAAAAGGCTGAAATCCTGATCTTCCTGATCGCGTATAGGGGTATTGATTTCCAATCTCGGGGAGAAATCAGAAAAAATAAGTAGTTCATAATCTGACCAGAAGCCTAAAAAATATTTGTGTGAAGTTTGGTGAGAATTGGATAAAAATTGTGGATTTGTATAAAGGACTTACAGACAGACAGACACACAAACATCTTGCCATTTATATGTATAGATTTAAGCATTTTGAGCTTTTATATACAATAAATAAAGAAGTAGTAATCAAAGCATTTGAACGGTTTATCATAGATGAGAATTTTTTAGAAATTTTAGAATTTAGGGGTAGATTGGAGAATAGTCATTCACCAACATGGTGCAAATTTCAACTGAATAAATTAGTTATTTAACACTTCAAAAGCATTTTTATCTTTTCCTATAAAGTGTATCATTTAATGTGGTAACAACCTAATATTAGCAGATGTGATTTGTTTATTAGACATTAAATAAAGTTACTTTGCATCCTAGATTTTTCAGTTAACTTAATGAATATTTATGAGAGTCTGTTAATTTTTTTCAAATTTTGAAAAGCTAACAACATTTTTACGTTTGTTTATAAAAAAAGTTTGCAATTTGCAAATAAAATCCTTACATTTGCCTTGATAAATTCCATCAGAAGATAAATTTTTTTTGTATTTATTCATAAATATATATATATATATATATCAACACACTGATACATATATATATATATATATATGCATATCAGTGAGTTGAAATATTTTCACAAGGGCATAAAATTTTATTAGAACAATAAAACCAGACACTTCTTTTAGCGTCTAATATCTGCGTGTGTTTATATATATATATATATAAATATACAAAACTATAACTTGCCAAGCAAAGGCTCAGATAACATTTTAGGATTTATTCTGACAGCTAGGAGAAATTAGATCCAACTTTTTCATTAATTTTCTCATTTAATTTTATTTTGCCAAAAACTGCATAATTTTTTATAATAAACATATTTCTTTAAATAATTGTTAAAAAAAAATGAAAACATTTTGCAAATTTGCAAATTTATGAGAGTGGTGGTGGAAAATTCTTGGAGTGATCCATTTCCTAAAATCTGGTCAGGCTGAACATTTTTCAGAATTCTTTCATATCTATATTTGATAAACATAGTCTTCTATATCTTCAATTGTATATATTACCTGATTAGATCTTGACAAGGTTGATAATGGAGTTAGCAGCTCTAGTACCCTATCTGATTATGTAAGCTAATAAATTTTGAATTTTGTGGAAAATTAATTCAAAATTTACTGTTGCTTGGTTTTCAAATCTGACCCAATCTGACAATCCTATTTCTGTTTTTATTTGATTGGTTGATTTGATTTTTTTTTTTTATCAACTTTTGCAGGTTATTTAAAGCCAGAAAATATTTTGAAATGGTATATTTTGGAGAAAATAATTTTTTATTGATACAAGTTGTAATAATTAACCCATAGCTAAGGGGAAAAAAGAGGTGGATTCATACCTTTCCCAAGTTCATTGCTCAAATTTTATATATACAGGTCAGTGATGCATTATTGGTAGTCTGCTGTATTATTCTAAGCATTAATTTTGGTGGATGTGGTTTGTTAATTTGTTTATAATTTATTTTGTTGATTAACTTATTTGTTTAGAATAATTTTTTTACTTGTTTTTGTTTATTTATTTTATTTATTTATTTATTTATTGTCATTTATTCAAGCTCATTTTCAATTTTTAAGTAGAGTTGTAAAATATTGTTTTCACGTCTGAATTTTGAGATGAGTTCTGATTTTTATTTAGCAGTTTGTTTTGGTCTGCAAAGGTAATTATTGCTATTTTTCCTTCTTTAGATTGATTGTTGTAGGCTGATGTTCCTTTTCTTATTTTCAATGATGTTTTTTATGTGATTTTTTATTTTTATTTTTAATATCCCAGAAATGTTTAGAAAGCATTGTGCTGTTTGTGTATTTACTATTTGGAAAGGTTGTTTTGTTTGTGTAGTTTCTTTGTTTCCATAGCCCTTCAGTTACTCCTATGTATACTTTTTCTCCATTATCTGCTGATTTTATTGGTATGTTACATTGTTCTGCTGGCAATTGCCATTTAAGAGATATTTGTTATTTATTCTGCAACTAGCATCATAGCCCGGCATTGCCCCTGCAACTCAGAACATTTTAATCTCTTCAGCGAATGAAACAAATACATTTAAATTTGCTGCAGACACTTAAAATATAATCTATATATATAAAAGGCAATCTGTGAGTCTGTGTGTGACTGTTCCCTATGCACACCTATATTTTTTAATATTTCTTTTGTTTCAAAAGTACGGGGAAAAATATTTACATTTTTTTGTTGACAAAATGAATTTTTAAAACGTTAGAATAAAAATGAAATATAAAGGCTCATTTTTTTTTTTAATAAAAAAATATTTTAGTCACATTTGACATGTGTGATTTGATTTCTGTGACGTAATCTAGCAACCATCTTAGATATTAGATGTTTTACAGAGCAAATGTAAACAATCTGCACCATTGGCCAAAAAGTGTGAAATGGAAAATTGCTGAACTTAAACTCAAAAAGTATGTGTCGACCTGGATTCCCTGTAGATATGTGTATCTAGAAAGTTTGAATGGCGTAGCTTAAAAAATGTAGGCATGCATAAGGAACAGTCACACACACTCACAGATTGCCTTTTATATGTATAAATTACAAGTGGGTTAAATTTGTTCGGGTGGTTTGTTGATTTCTTTGTTGTTGTGCTTTTTATTATTTGTATCACATTCTCAGTGCATCAAATAACATATGCATCAAATGGATTTATAAATATTTAATAATTACCTATATTGCAGTTTCATCAATGAAAGAATGAAGAAAATTTAGGGTGATTTGGACGAGTTCATCTTCGCTTCCTTGCCTTGTAAAATTTTGCAAAATAGTAACAACAAAAGAACCATTCTATTTTCATTTAGAATTATCCACCTGTCAATAAATACTAAAAATAGTACGAAATACATCATTTCTTTTTAAAAAAATTGGTTGGCATAATAATTATGGCCGGTAGTGTATATATATATATGTGAGATTATAACTATACTCATGTCAGAAAACCTTCCATGAATCTACGAAGAAGGGAAAAAACAGTTTTATAAAAAGAAAGAGCAAGTTACATGAACATCAGTCAAATGGGTTTGGACCGATTCAGCACGTAGCCCAAAGAAAAATCCCCGATACGAGTAATCAACTAAAAAAGAGCGCTCAATACTTAGGTAGAGCGAAATAAGTAAAAAATACCTAGATAGGTCCGTCTGGCTCACTAGGTATTTTTTACTTATATATACTTATATATATATATCTCAGCATGCAGTGTGGGTATAGAAGAATCCAAAGGAGTATCCTGTACATACTAAGAGAGCTCTAAATATATATGTATATAAATACATATAGAGCAAATATAAGAAAAATTAAGGCAGACACGTTATTTCATGGTAAATTGAAAGTGTAAGCCGAACCATCATCAGCTTCTGTCTTTATTTTACAAAAGATTTTACACAAATCTTTATTTTACAAAGGATTTTACACAAATCTTTTTTACAGATTTGTGTAAAATCCTTTATAAAATAAAGACGGAAGCTGATGACGTTTCACCTGAAATAGGCCTATACTTCCGATTTACCATGAAATAACGTGTCTGCCTTAATTTTTCTTATATATATATATATATATATATATAGAGAGAGAGAGAGATTAATAGCAAGCAGCAACAGTCTGTTTCATGCTTAAACCCAATTGTCATATATATGTGTGTGTGTGTGTGTGTGTGTGTGTGTGATGCCTACTTGAAATTTGATTTAAAAAATATATTTAAGCTCTACCATTTCATATGGCATACATCACTCTTTTTTCCTGTGTACAATCTTAAGCAGACTCTTTTGTGAGCTTCTAATTTTTATTTCTATTAATATAAATGCTCTGTCATGGGAGGCTTTTGTAGCCCAAATAGCCTTGTTAAAGGTATTAATCCGTCTGTCTTCCCTCCAGTTATGGGTTAAATAATAGGACAGATTGAGTTCTATAGCCTTGGCTGGCAACCAGTCTACTGCAGAAAGCAATGGCAACCTACTGCGGGATAAGCTTCTGCCAAGTACTTAACTGACTGACTAAATATAATAGTTGGAATCATGATACAGGCTTCTACTGGTCATAAAATGGGGGATCGGTTTTCTATTGTTATGAAGTAATAAACTGATCCTCCCTAATGATTATGTAATGATATAATACACCTCTTCTCCTTCTAGCTATGAGTCAAATAACAGAACAGATTGGGTTTTATAGCCTTGGCTAGTAACCAGTCTACTGCAGAAAGCAATGGCAACCTATCCAGCAGTAGGTTGCCATTGCTTTATCCATCTTCTGCCATGTGATTATCCATCTTCTGCCCAGTCAGTCATGTCTCTTTTGAGACATGATCGAACCAAATATGTATCATGTATGGCACTTAACTGACTGATTGTTGACCACTTTTTGCTTGAAACAGTAAGCTCCTGCTATTGTTTGCCCATGAAATTGTGCACATTTTTGTCTCATTGGTGAACAATTTCTGCTGTTTTTTTTTTTATTATGATAGTTACTTTTAATCTTGGCCAGGTAGGTTACACCCCCCGCCCCCAAGTGAATATTTTTTGGTTCATGCATGATATGGACACACCGGCTGCACTCTTACCATCTTGGACTTGCCTGGGAGTATAACGATTTCTATTTTCACACACTACAGTCATCAACTGACTGATGAAAGCACATGAAACTTGCAGCCATTGTCAGTCACTGCGAACTTGAAATTTGATTTAGTATATATATATATATATATATATATGGTGTTTACAAAATTTGTCATTGCTCCCAATTTTTGAAACCACAAACTAAATACAAAGTAGAAAACTGATTATTTTTAAATGAAATATTCACAAGACTTTGGCCCACTTTTTAAAATATAAACGAATATATTATTAGAAAAAAGAGGATCACTTTTCTACTTTGTATTCAGTCTGTACATAACAATGGAATATTTGCACACACCTTATATATATATATATATGAGTTGAATATATGGATTGAATTCTGACAAGATGAATAGAATAAGTAAAGAACAGGTAAGAAAAAGGTATCTTTAATCAAACATGTTTCACTTTAAAATGCTTCTTTAGAGATTTTTTAAAGACGAATGATTTGCAATGATTTGGTGTAATATATAGAAATATTAAAACATAAAATAAATTTTTATTTGTATATTTTAATATTTCTTTTTATTATTTCATTTATTTTTTTTAAATTTCTAAAATTCATACATGATTCATTCAAACATGTTTCGCTCTTTTTATTTAAAAGGAAAAACCGTCTGTTGCCTGTATACATCATATTTCTGAACAGAAATGTGTTTCGCTTTGTCATTCACACACACGAGGTTTACCAACAAATAAAAAACACTTAATTCGTCTGAAGTTAAAATACCCTTGACACATGCATCATTTTCGCATGCACACACTTTCTTTTAAAATATCAATCTATTGCTTTATTACACATGACACATATCTGACCAATGAAATTAAACCTCAATCAACATACTGTCTCTGTGGATTTTTAAAAAATCTTTTAAGATTTTTAAATCATTTCTGTTTTAAAAAATTACTGAGGAAGCTTGTTAAAGTGAGACATGTTAAATTAAAGACAATTTTTTAAACCTGTTCTTCACTTATTATTTATATATATATATATATATATACATAAAGAGAGAGAGAGTTATATATATATATATATATATATATATACAAAGTCAAAATATATATATATCCATATATATATAGTCATTTATATATATAGTCATATATATAGTCATATATATATATATATATATAGTCATATATATATATATATACACAGTCATATATATATATATATATATATATACATAGTATATATATATATATATATATACACATAGTCAAAATATATATATATTCATATATATATGTAGTCATATATATATATATATATATATATATAGTCATATATATATATATATATATTAGTCATCCACATACAAGCCCGTTTCGCTGTATCACAGCTCATCAGTGTGGCTAGACATATCCACTTGCTTCTGGCCAGGATCGAAACTTGACCGATTTGGTGTCAGTCGGAGTTTCTACTGCCTAAGCCATCGGTGTATGGGGTCACAGAAGGGAAATTTTAACATCTTGTATATAAGCAGTGTATACAGACGCCAGTCACCGAGAGAACTCAATTCATTTCTGAAGTGTCACACATTATAGCCGAAGTGGAAATTGTTTTTAAAATTTTCTTCTCCAGAGAGCTCAATCATAATGAGAGCATAATATATATATATATATATATATATATATATATATATATATATATATATATATATAGTCATATATTTACTTTATGTCCATAAAGTTTGCGTGCACTTTAAAGAATTTTTAACTTTATTTGTATTTGCGATAGAAATAATTTTTAAAAAGGATTAGAAAGAAGCAAATCTCTATTTTTTAAGGTTTTCTTGAAATTTTATTTAAGTTTTCACATGTCCTCCAATACAAAGGGTAATACGATTTTGCAGCTCACGAAAAACATTTTTCCAACTGATTTACAGTAATGCCTGAAATGAGATTAGCTTTCAAATCTTCTAATGAACTAGGTTTGGTTGCATACACAGTTGTTTTTGCATATCCTCATAAAAAAATCTAATGGAGTCAAATATGGCAAACGTGGAGGCCAATAAAATGGTCCACCCCTTCCGATCCATTTGTTAGGAAATTCCTTATTTAGAAAATGTCTAATACGCAGAGCAAAGTGACAAGGAGCTCCATCTTGTTGAAACACTGTATTATCTTTCAAGTTTACAGATTATTTCTATCACAAATACAAATAAAATTATAAATTTTTAAAGTGCACTCTGTATATATATATATATATGTGTGTGTGTGCATGTGTGTGTGTGTGTGCATGTGTGTGTAAATTGGGCTTCCAAGTAATAATAATGATGAATTTCTCACTGAATAAAACCAAAATACTTTTCAAATAAATTCACTCCATGTAAGGTAATAAAGCCACTGAGATACAAAAAGTTACTGGGTATAGAAGAATTAGAAGCAGAATCATTATTAAGGGGCAGAAGAATTGAAGAGTAATGAGGAGTACAATGGATAGTGACTAACATCGCAAGTAAATTTTTGCAGATTAAAATTTACAGGAAAGCATGGAGCCAGAAGGGACTTCCACAAGCAAGAATTGCAAGAAAAGA
>JBBBDQ010000264.1:4525000-4600000 GCA_037127315.1 Ascarosepion bandense
AGTAACAGGAGATAGCGTGCTAAGAGCCACCAGGGATAGGGAGACATGGAAAGCCATGATCGCCTACGTCCTGAAAGAACAGGGCACATAAAAGAAGAAGTTGTCTATACACACGCCAGTCACTGAAAGAACTCAGTTTATTTCTGAAGAGTCATATTGTTTGTTTTTTATTCTATTGACTGCAGGGTATAGTAGGATGAGTTGGGCAGTGTCTGTGAGAAAAAAGATCACCATGACACATTGCACTCTGCCAGAAATTTGAAAGAGCATGCTGTACTGCTTGACATTCATACCAGAAGCTCTAATACAAACTTTTCGAGTGTTTGCATGTCAATCTAAGGATAATGCAGAGGATTTAAAAAGAGTTGGATGAGTCTATGATGATTACAAAGGTACAGCAGTTTGGAAAACTCAGTGTGATCATTCTCCTGAATATGTTGGTGAATGCCTCAACACAGTGTGCCTTGAGGAGATAGTGCTGCCCTGGCCCTGGAAGGTGGCTACTGGAAGACCTGATGCTGAGCAAAAATAATCTGCACTATGCCACACAACCAGGAGAAACCAATCATGATTGTCAGACAATTTATGCAACCACATCACTGATTACTCCTGGCCACCTAACTCTCCAGACTGCACACTCCTTGATGCGTGGGACACAGATGAGCAAGAACCAACAAACCTCCTTGTAACACCAAAGAAGAACTGAAGGCAAGGGGACCATCCAGAAGAGATGCAAGAGATTCCAAAGTCGTCTGAAGGCTAAAGCCAACGGTGATTTAATTAAATAAATATACTCTTTAGTATTTCAAGATTTTTTTGTGTAATTTTGGTAAATGGATCTGTTAAAATGAGATGTCAGTGTTATTTTAATTTTTGCATAATTTAGACAATTTTTCCATTGCACTCTGTGTACATATATACATATATATATATTTATTATAAATTATAGTTTAGAACAAATTATAAAATTATAAATTATAGTTTAGAAATTATAGTTCTAAACTATAATTTATAATGAATATTCACAGCTCTATATTGTATATCAAGCATTGTTTTAAATTAATGTTTTGAACGTTGTCAAATTTTTTCTTCATTCCTTATTCACTTGGATATATATATATTACATACCAAGTACACTTGGTATGTAATCCAGGTAAATTCCAAAAGAGACGAACTCGAGAGAACTCAATGTTAAATTCATTTATTTAATTTAACAGAGTAATATTTTATAAATGATTTTTGATTATTAGCTTGGATGATACATATTTCACCGCTTTGATGTTCTTAACGCAGCTCGTCAGATCCAAATGGTACAGCAATAGGCAATCGAAATATCACCCCCCCATAAAAAATTTCTTCTCTTTTATTTGATTCTCCGTATATATATATATATATATATATATAACATAGTACACTTGGTATGTAATCCAGGTAAATTCCAAAAGAGACGAACTCAAGAAAACTCAATGTTAAATTCATTTATTAAATTTAACAGAGTAATATTTTATAAAGGATTTTTGATTATTACCTTGGATAATACATATTTCACCGCTTAGAGAGAGAGAGAGAGTGAGAGAGAGAGAGAGAGAGAGAGAAACTGCAAATGCAGTATAACCTGGATATAAGATACCCTGATATAAGAGAACCCTGGATATAAGAGATATTTTATCTGATCCCAAATTAGAGCCTGGGGTAATGTATATAAAATAGACCAAACCCTGATATAAAAGAAAACAGGATATAAGAGAACTTTTATTCGGTCCTGAGAACTCTCTTATATCAGGGTTACACTATATACCAGTTCATAGTTAGAATTATGTGCATTCAGAAAGATAGCATGTGCTGTTTATCATAAGCAAACTGTAATTTGTATATATATATATATATATATATATATATATATATATATATAAATTAAGGTTTCTTGAGGCTGTTTGGATTTCTTTTGTGCAGAATGCCCTTGAGAAAGTCATTGTCCTTCTACATCAAATTTCTTAACAAAATACCACATCACAGAACTTAAAAAACTACTCCCCACAAACTACCTTACCCACACAAGCTGGGTAGCAAAAAGTTGTCACTCCCTCAAGAAGGGCACAAAGGAATAAAATTCTGTGTGTGTGTGTGTGTGTGATTATAGATTGTTGCTTGAGATACCACTTGAGGATGTGGTCCAAAAAAAAACTCTAGAGAAAGGGCCAGAAAAAGAGAGTGACTGTCCAGTGAGTGGGTGAGTGAGAGAGAGAGAAAGGTTTCTTTCTTGAGAATGACAAGTCATGTTGAATAGTGGGCATCTCGAATTTCTACCCAATTGATGAAAATATCTTGTAACTTTATGGTCTCATTTCAAATAGGTTTTATCATAAAACACAAATATTTTCATTTTTTTTTTTTTTTTTACTTTGATGGCTTGGATTGGGGTGGTTAAAGAGTTTGCATTGTGCCAGACCCCTTAACTAGTAAAATTTATGTGTCACCCACCCACACTGGGCATTTACCTAAGTGTATAGAATATATCCCTCCCTGTAAAAACTTTAAATTTAAACTTTCTACAATCCCAAAACCAACCTGGAACATCTATCTATCTCTCTATTTCAGTCTGTTAATATTTCTTTCTTTCTCTCTCTCTCTCTCTCCCTCTCTCTCTCTCTCTCTCTCTCTATTCTAGTCTGTTACTATCTATCTATCTATCTATCTATCTATCTATCTATCTATCTATCTATCTAATCTCAGTCAGTTAATATTTCTTTCTTTCTTTCTTTCTTTCTTTCTTTCTTTCTTTATCTACCCTAGTTTGTTAATATCTATCTAACTATCTATCTTCCATAATTTAACAGAAGTGGGATCTACAAATTGAAGGTTGTAAAAATATGAGCTTCGTTTCTCTGCTAGAAAGTTTAATGAGAATTTTTTTTTCATTATATAAATTATTTAATTTTTCTTTACATTATTTATAATTGGACTAATCTCCTCATCTTTGTTGTTATTATCACCACATTTCAGCCATTCTAGCCTTCAGCCTTCTTCAGGTGTCTTTCAAACTAAGCAACTTTCAGGTAATTTCTAATTAGTCAGTCAGTCTGACATACATGATACACACTTGGGCGATCATGTTTCTTTCAAGAGATGACTAGCTAGGAAGATTTTCTTGCAGAAAATTGCCACTACTTTCTGTGGTAGATGGATTACCAAGCAAGGCTATAGAACCCAGTCTGTCTTACTATTCAACCCATAACTGGTGGGGAAAGAAGTGAATTAATACCTTTCCCAAGGGTATTTGTACACAAATGAATGGCACGAATTTGACTGGAATTTGAACTCAGATCCCCAATTTCTCATTCTGAGCTGATATCTATTACACCACAATGCAAATCCAAATTTCAAACTAAACTCTATAAAAAGGACTTTGAGCAAGTAAAGCTCAAGGGTCTTGGCAAAGATCCTCCTTCATTGAACATTGTCGACTGGCACAACAGAATCACAAAGAACAGTACCAAATAACAAAAACTGCATCACCTAAGGACTACCAACAGGAGCAACAACTAAAATGGTTATCACATGTAACTTGAAAATAATGGCATAATAAAAATGTTGACAATTCACACTACTTCAAATAAAAGGATAGGAAAGAAATCTCCCATCAATATTGGAAAAGCAATAACAGCTACTGGACCTGAGAAACCTATTTTCTTGAAAAATTGTTTTAAGTGAAAGATGTCATAAATTTCAACTGAAAGCAATATTCAGTCAAGGAATACTGAATGTTTCCTTATAAGGAAACAGCTAATATTACTATTACCATTTTCATTTTGTTCTTTACTAACTGTAACGAACACCATGTAAAGAGACCATGCAACAAAGTCTGAATTGATTATAATATAGAATTGATCCCCCATTTTATACCCACATTAAAAAATGTGTTATATAGGCTTGATTAAAATCTCGTTTAGACTAGTGGTCATTCATGGTCGAGAGGTCTAAGACGTACCAGATCACACAGCAGCTTCCCCTATGGGGATAGGGGTCGCAGGTTTGAATTCTGCCGAATGACACACACTTTCGGAATAAAATTTCTCGTAAATAATCAGACCGGTAGATATAAATATAAAACACTTTTTAATTAAAAAACAGAATATCTACTTAAATACAAGTATCGATCAAAAATAATTTTCAAACAAATCATTCAAATATATATAGAAAAATTAAGACAGACACATTATTTCATACATAAGTATATATATATATATATATATATATATATATATATATATATACGCAACATATGATCAGAGAACACGTATAGGGGCGGATGTCAACAATTATACGACGGAAGTTGATGATGGTTTGCCTGAAATAGGCCTATACTTCCGATTTACCATAAAATAACGTTTCTGCCTTAATTTTTCTTATATTTGCTCTATATGTATTTATATACATATATATTTAGAACTCTCTTAGAGAGTCATCCTACCACTGTATGTACAGGATACTCCTTTGGATTCTTCTGTACCCACACCGCATGCTGAACCAATGACAGACTGCATCAGCTATGAATAGTTTCTCTTCTTGGCTTTTTATTCATTTTCTTCCTTTATCTCTCTGAAAATATTGTTACATGCTAACAAGCCAAACTGCAGATCAGAGATTCAGATTCAAATCATTACTCCATCCGGCAGCAAGGCCTCTGATTAGGAGGTTATGAGGAGCATGGAACCGCTTCTTAATTGCTGTTCCCAGGTCTACCCTGACCCGGAGTGTTAGCACCTGTTAGGGTCCCAGCTATGGGTAAATAATTAACTCCCAAACTGAGGTCAAAACACTATGATAGTATAAAAAAGACTTTTATAGAAAAATATACATTTTTTGAAAGAAAAATATTGCCAATACATTTTTTAAGAAAAAAAAGTTGCCATAAGACATAATTATTACCAGCAATACATTTTTGAATACAAAACTAGAAGAGATTTTCAATTTCTAAAATAAAAAATAAAATAAAATTTTTCATCAAAATCTAGCTAAATCAATTTTCTCACTACAGCCAAACATTTAAAAAAATACTTTAAAACCCCACTTTTTTGGCATTAAATAACCCACACAGGTTGATATGCCATTAAACAAAATCCAAACTCAAATTCAAATCATTATTCAGAGTTTCATGCTAAGTGGTGCAATGGATATCGACTCGGAATGACAAATCGGAGAGCCGATTTCGAATTCCAGTTGAATTCATTGCGTTCACTTGCGCGCAAATACCCTTGGGAAAGGTATTAATCCATCTCTTCCCTCCAGTTATAGGTTAAATAATAGGACAGATTGGATTCTATAGCCTTGGTCGGCAACCAGTCTACGGCAAAAAGCAATGGCAACCTACTGAGAGATAATCTTCTGCCCAGTCAGTCATGTCTCTTTCGAGACATGATCGCCCAAAAGCATGTATCACACATGGCACTTGACTGACTGACTGATCGTCTGACAAGAATCAAGAAAGAATGAAAGAAAACTAATTTACCTAAAATAGTAACATGGAGAGATGGAGAGAAAAAAACTGAGAACAGCAGTTATTCACATGGGGGGGGGGGGAAACAGCAAGAAAAATCCCTGGGTGATTCTGTTTTAACCAAATGGATTTAATTTCTTATTATATTTAATCCATACATATGTTTAGTAGACAATTTTATTTTTTTATACAGTGAACTTAATTTTTAAATGAATTTTTAATCCAACATTATTTTTATTACTATTAATGTTATTTTTAGTGGCTACCATAAGATCCCAAGTATGTATGTACGCCGATGACACCACAGTTTATTCTCGCCTCGACCAAAAATCTGGTGCGGGTGACAAAGCTAACCTTGCAGCTGAGCTTGGAAAGGACCTCCAATCCATAGTGGACTGGGGTAAGAAATGGCTCGTAAATTTTAATGCTTCTAAAACAAAGCTACTATCAATTAATCATCATAGACAATCACACCTACCTCCTATTAGCATGGACCAGGCTTGCCTCCCAGAGAGTAAATCACTACGCCTCCTTGGTCTCACACTCTCAGCAGACCTCAAGGGGAATGACTATATCAAATCCATTGCTAAATCTGCTGCTATAAAAGTAAGTTCTCTGTGCAGGGCCTGGAGGTATTTTTCATCTGAATCTATCCTGCACATTTATAAATCTACCATCCGCCCGTGCATTGAATACTGTTGCCATATCTGGTCGGGTGCCCCTGCTATTCTCCTTGGGCTTCTAGACAAGGTACAGCGGAGGGTCTGTAATGTGATCGATACCGACTTAGCAGACCACCTGCAGTCTCTCTCTCACCGGCGTGACGTGGCTTCCCTGTGTCTCTTCTATAAATACTTTCACGGTTTCTGCTCCAATGAATTTAGATCACTGGTACCCCCTAGGTTCGAATTTGCATGAGATACTAGATTAGCAACTAGATCCCACCCTTTTACACTGAAACCGATAAAATGCAACCGCAACTTCTACTCCAACAGTTTCTTTTCTCGCACTTCCCGACTGTGGAATATTCTTCCACATGACTGCTTCCCCGACGGCTACAATCTACAGAAGTTTAAATGTAAAGTCAATAGACCCCTCCTAACACACTAACTTCCATTCTTCCAACACTAATCCCACCCACCCAACTATCTATCACCCCCATTCTGACATTTCCTATATCTAACCACTCTTCCTATTTACCTTCCCCTATGTAGCCCCAAGTGCAATAGTGGCAGTGGAATGCCTTGCTTGGGGTGAAATGATTAAAACAAAAAAAACAAAAAATCATATGTGTGAATTGCTATCCCTTTTTTTATTTTCTTAAACAATAAAATTAATTTAAAACAACAACTTAAATCAAAAAGTACTAATAAACAAATATTGTACCACCTGACAGGAATTGAACCTGTGTTACTTTTTGGAAACTGCTTCCATAGCCAAAACATTAAGGAAATACACATCTTTCATTAGGACTTTTATGAATTTATATCTGCTTGCTCCATTTTCATACCCAAGACATAAACAATTAAAAAAGTATTTTGTTTTATAATCATGTCACTCCAAGCAAGACTTTTTACTGCCACTGTTGAGCAGGGGTTAACATAGGAGGTAGGTTATGAGAAAGAGTGACAGGTTACAAGGGGTGTGAGGAAGAGAGTAAGAGAAGGATGAGAATACTGATGAGCGTGGAGGGGACGAAGAAAGGAGTAGAGGGGGCGAAGATGTGAGAGAGAGAGAGAGAGAGAGAGAGAGGATGCAAGTTAGTGAGATAGAAGATGACTATTGACTTTACATTTGAATTCTTGAAGATTGTAGCTGTCAGGAAAGCAAGTCAATGGAAGTGAATTCCACAGGCAGGAAGTGTGAGAGAAGAAGCTGCTGGAGTAGAATTTGCATTTACAATTTATTGGTCTCACAGTAAAAGGGTGGGAACTAGTTGCTAATCTTGTGAGTCAAGCAAATTCATGTATGGGGGTTACCAGTGAGCTAAGTTCATCTGAGCAGAAGCCATGAAAGTATTTGTAGAAGAGACACATGAAAGCTATATTTCATTGGTGAGAAAGCAACTGTATCCAAGCTACCAAGTTGGGATCGATCACATTACAGATTCTCCGTTGGATTTTGTCAAGGACCCCTAGGTGGATGGCAGAAGCACCTGACCAGATATGGTAGCAGTATTCAATACATGAAGGGATGGTAGATTTATATATGTGCAGGATTGTTTTAGATGGGAAAAACTTCCTGACCCTGCACAGAGAACCAACCTTCTTAGCAGTGGATTTAGCTATGAAGCAGCAGATGTAGCTATGGAATTTTTAAGTGGATTTTTTAATCTGATACTATTTCCTAAGTAAAAACATTATTTTTAGTGGGTACACTTGTTTGAATTGCTATCCTTGTCAAGAAGCATAATTTTTCTTCAGTGGGTCTTCTCAATTTGCACTATAAAAATTTTATAACTTTATTTTTATTTGCAATAGAAATAATTTGTAAAAAGTATTAGAAAGAAGTAAATCTATATTTTTAAAGTTTTATTGAAATTTTTTTTAAGTTTCCACATATTCTCCATCATTAGCAATACAAGGGTAATACAATTTTACAGTTCATGGAAAACATTTGCCAACTGATTTACAGTAATGCCTGAAAATACATCAGTTATTTTAGCTTTCAAATCTTCTAATGAACTACATACACAATTGTTTTCACATGTCAGTTGAAGCCATGGATCAAATTGATTCTGAAAAAAAGAAAATATTATTTTACTTATCTAAAAACTGCTGCAAATTTTGTAGTAAAGAATTATTCAATAACAATATTCAATGCATTTGCTTAAAACTAGGTACATTAAACTTTATAACATTTTTTACAGATTATTTTTATCACAAATACAAATAAAGTTATAAATTTTTTAAATTGCACACAAACTTTATGGACACCCTGTATATGAGTGTATGAAGAAAAAGTCCCTAGCTGGATTCACTTCTCAGAATCTAACAAAATGACTAAGCATTAGAATTGAGGAGGGGGATTTTTTCAGTATTTTCTCAACATGACCTCTGATCAGTTGTTAACTGGGGCAAGAAATGGCCTGTTAATTTTAACACCTCCAAAACAAAACTGCTTTCTTTTAATCATCTAGAGAACCATTTTTGCTTTCTATCAGGATATCTGAAGCTTGCCTCCAGGTTTATCTTCTTGCACCTACTTTGAACAACATTTTCTACTGAGATGAAGTGGAAAGATTATATTTAATCAATTGCTACATCTGCATGGAGGAAAGCTGTTTTACCGTGTCATTCTAAAGAATTTTTCTTGTCAAAATCAATCTTAAGCATTTATAAGTCTACCGTTCATCCATGCATTGAATATTGTTGCCACATATGGTCTGGTGTGTCTGCTATATATTTAGTGATTCTTGATAAAATCCAAAGAAGAATCTGCAATATTATTGTTCCTGATCTGTCAGCTCAGCTTCAGTTTCTTTTCCCACTGGCACTATCCTGCTTTTAAATATACTGCTTAATTTATAAAACAACAAAGTATCTACTCAAATATGAGTATCCATTAAAGATAAAGTTTAAACAAACAATTAAAAATATATCAGCATTTCTACATTTTGCAACAGATTTTGCAAAATTTCATATATATATATATATTGTAATTTTTTTTATTATAATGGTTTATAAAAACATTATATCACTTCTATTACAATAGTTTATGAAAACATTATATCACTACACAAAAATGTTCATGTTTCAGAACAATACTGTTCTTCTTCAGGTGATATTTTAATTGTGAAAATGGTTTATTTTGAAAATATAAGATGAATTCACGGCTATTTAGAAACTGAAGAGGTTGTAATTAGAGAATATGCTTCCAAATGTGTTAAGATGGTCTAATAAAAAATGAGAATTAGGTAACTATGAAGTTGAAGGTTTGGGTCATGAAAAGAAGCAGAATGGCCTGGTGTCATAGCATGTCAATTTTTAATTTTGTCTGGATAAGATACATAGTGGGACCATACATTATTTAAATGGGTAGAAAATAATTTTTAACAACAGGTTGAATTTTTTTTTTCAAGCACTCTTTATAAAAGTAAATGTGGGTTTTAATCTACCTGTTCTTTCACTTTCTTATAATATATATATATATATATATAGTACTGTGCAAAAGTATTAGGACAAGAACTATTTTATCTTTTATGAGGTATACTGACAGAAAGTAAACAATTTAATTAAAGTAATTTTATTTGATTTACTCAACAAATAAAAACATACTTGTTACAAAATAAATTTAATATTTAGTATAACAGCCTTTTGCTTTGATCACAGCCTTCATTCTGTCAGGCATTGACATCACAAGCTTCTTCAATGTATCTAATGGTATCTCCTGCCAAGCAGCTTGTATTTGTTTCCAAAGTCTGTCTTGTGAAGTAACATTAGATTTATCAATTTTTTTATCTAAAATATCCCATAGATGTTTAATAGAATTGAGATCAGGGCTTTGTGGGGGCCAATTCAGATTCCGAACCTTTCCTTCCTTTTTAGTTAAATAATTCTTACAAAGGTTTGGCTTTTCACCCTGTATTTGAATTTCAGTGAGGTTTTTAGGAAAATCACCCCTGTCCTAATACTTTTGCACAACACCAGTAGTGTGCAATATGGTTAGGACAGGGGTGATTTTAAACTTTATTTTGATGCCTCATCTATCTAAACTTATTTATAAATGGAACTTTGTTTGTGTGTGTGTGTGTATGTGCGTGTGTGTCTGTGTGTAAGTGTGTCCGATAATTATAGACTCCAAAACGGCTGAACTTTCTTGAAAATTTACACAGTTGTACTATAAGCATCTGCGAGTGTTGTTAACTAGGTTTTATGTTGAGGTACCCCCAATAAATACTGAAAATCAATAATCGAAAAAATCGGGTTATAGAAGGAGTGGTCCGATTTTAATCAAATTTGATACACTCATAGACAAAGACATAAGAAACGATATTCAGAAGTTTCAAAGTTGCAGTTCTTACAGTAGTGCAGAAAATTTGATATTGATACCAGGAAATCAAAATTTGACTTACATCCATTCATTTTTCTTTCAGTCTATGGTTTGACTTTAACTGGAAACAACTATTGCTTTTTAGTCTTTCACGCCAACGTCCAAAGAGTCTGAACTTCAGGACCATGGATTAGTTTTAAAGCTTTCATTACACCCGAGCAACGCCGGGCTATACTGCTAGTAAAAGATAAAATAGTTCTTGTCCTAATACTTTTGCACAGTACTGTATATATATATATATATATATATATATATATATATACTTCAATGCTATACATGAACTCTAATATATATCATGTATGATAATTCAGTTTAAAAAATCAGCTTTCAGAAACCAAACATTTTACACCCCTTTCTAAAACTTTTAAATTTTATTCTTTTCACACCTATTAAAAGAAAAATCTCATTTTGTCTTTTTTATCTTTTTCTGGGGATGACAGGTTTCAGCATTCAGCGCACAATCTATCCTGTAACAAGAATCCTTGATTGGATTCATGTTACATAGTAAGGACTAATAGTCTACCTCGAACTTACCAAAAGTCATATTACACATGCAGAATGGTAAAAGTGTATTAACGAGTTAAATTTCATTGCAACTTTTTGGTAGCTTCCTGGTTCTTGCATTACCCCAGTCGACTTTTCCTATGAAAACAGAATCGACTGCTTTTGGCGCTCCTTTTCTCTCAGAGAAAATGTTTTCAGCGTAAAGAATGGCTATGATTAGAACCTCAGCATTGCTAAAATAAGAAAATTTTCACACACACACACACATACACATAAATTTGGTGTGTAATTAAATATATATATCTATATATGTATATATATAAAAATATGTAATTAAATATATATATATATATATATATATTGTAATAGTTGTTACAATGGTTTATAAATTCATAGTATCACTACACAAAAATTTTCGCATTTCGAAGCTACTTTATGTGCTTCTCATCGGGTGACAAAGTTGGAATGGAAATTAAATGGTGAAAACGGTTTATTTGTGGTGATATGATGTTTAAGTGAAAGTGGAGTTGGGTGCTTATTCTGATTCTGTGGGCCGTATTGCAGTCTTAGACATATGGATTAGGAGAGGTGGCTTAGATTAAGACAGGTTTCTTTTTTATTTTATCTGGATTTTGGTAGAAGTGGTGTAGCTGTTAATGAGAGCGATGTAAATTTATATGGTATAGGGAGTTTTAGAATGGTCTAGTCATTCGTTTGTGGTTCTAGTGATGCTGCTATTGGGTTAAGAGAAGGGTATTGGGTAACTGAGTTTTGGGTAGGTCGCTTTTTCGTTTAGTTTAGGTATTTTGTATTGGAATATATGTTTTTTTTTGTTTTAATAAACCACTGTAACAACTATTACAATATAACACTCGACCTTGTATCAAGCACTCTTTATAAAAGTAAATGCATGAACAACTTTGTTACAATATATATATAGTATATTTATTCAGAAATTATAACATGGATATGTTATAATATCACTACAAAAGTAGATATTTTGTTTCGACACTTCTTGTGTCTTGTCAAGTGATATGGTTTATTTCGAATTGAATGGTTTTAAAAGGTTAAAAACAAGCAAAACCCCTTTAATCAGGGAGGCATTGTTGTATGTACAATGTGGACCAATCTGAATAAACATTATTAGCTCTACTTTGTATTGATCACTTTTTTAAAAATAATGTTTCATTGGATAAGGAATATTATTCCATACATATGTACCCTATACTCGTATATATATATATTTGGTGTGTAATTAAACTCATATTTATAGTTGCTCAATAATTAAATACACTGAACTTTTTTTGTAGTTCTTTTTTTAATATTTTGTAATTTTTAATATTACATTAATAGGATCCACTTGGATTATTTGCCAATGAAAGTTTTTATTACTGCAGATTGCTTACTGTTACTATATATATATATATATGTATATATATATTGGTCAGACTTTTCCTATAAAAACAGAATTGACTGCTTTCTTTTTCTCTCAGAGGAAATGTTTTTAACTTAAAAATGACTATGATTGAAACTTCAACATTGCTAAAACAGAATTGTCCAAAGGTTTTGTGCTTTCAGATATACTTTTAGCCATTATCAAGAATTAATTTTGTTTACTTGTAAATAAGCATGTGCAAAGTTTATGCATATAGAGTCTTGTGTATGATAAGTTCCAAACATGGTAAGTCCATTGTTACCATGATCATAATTGACATTTTTTAAGTGTAGGATTTCTCTTAATGATATCTTGTCTGTCATTTTTAATGAAACCCACATAAAAAAGAGATTATATATATCTATATATAAAACTTCCATCACTTAGTTGATTGATGTTATTTTCAGTATGCCGACTCCAGAGATTCAAAGATAGACCCATCCTTCCACTTGCCAGGGGGTCTCAGCAATTGACTACACATATATATATATATATATATATATATATATAAATCTAAACTTATTTATAAATGGAACTTTGTCTCTATGTGTGTGTGTCTGTTACCTATAGACTCCAAAACGGCTGAACCGATTTTCTTGAAAATTTACACAGTTGTACTATTAGTGTCTGTGAGGATTTGTCTCGAAGTACCCCCGATAAATATCAAAAATCAATAATCGAAAAAATCGGGTTATAGAAGGAGTGGTCCGATTTTCCTCAAATTTGATACACTTATAGACAAAGACATAAGAAATGATATTCAGAAGTTTCAAGGTTGCAGTTCTCACAATAGTACAGAAAATCAATAATATATATATATATATATATAAAAAAAGGCAAGATGTTTGTGTGTGTGTCTGTTTATCTGCCTGTATGTCTGTATTTTTTCAGCCCTTTTATTTTAGTTTTTTGCTTCGAGTTTGGCTCTAAGTAGATATAATTGAGTTCTTAATCTCAGCCATGATACCATTTACTCAGAGAACTTATTTAGCCTTCAAAATTCAGTTCACGACGAAAAAATCTTGTTTGATATCGATACCAGGAAATCAAAATTTGACTTACATCCATTCATTTTTCTTTCAGTCTACAGTTTCGCTTTAACTGGAAACAACTATTACTTTTTAGTCTTTCATGCCAATGTCCAAAGTGTCTGAGCTCCAATACCATGGATTAGTTTTAAAGCTTTCATTATACCCGAGCAATGCTGGGCTATACTGCTAGTATATATATATATATAACAGTATACAACAGTAAATGTGGTTCTGATTAAACTGGTTAAATGAGGTTCTGGTTAGAGGATGGTTGTTTGGAAAAAAGTGCTCAATGCACAAACAAAAGTAATGAATATGCCACACCAACAATGTGCCAGGGAAGAAAAGTCTGTCTGTTGAAACTTACATGGTTGAAACCTAGGTAGCAAGTAATTTGGGAACATTTTGTACTCTGATCTACATATATATATATATAAAAAATAAAACAAAAATTTTGATATTTAATCCGTTGAATAGCCATTTCTATGAGGAGATCCTTGCCTCTTTAGCAACGGCAAAACAAAAATTTTATTTGCTGAAGAACCGAGGATTTCCTCGTCGAAATGACTATTCAACGGATTTAAATATCAAAATTTTTGTTTTATTTTTTTATATTTGGCTCTGTAATTAGAATATAATATTTGCATCAAGCCCTCCACCTTGATCAATTTTAATATTAATGAAATTGATATTAATTAGGATCGTGTTTTGGGATTTACCTATTTGATCTTCCTTTTGGATTTAAAACATAATATATATATATATATATATAAACAAATATAACAAAAATCAAATGAGAAACATTTATCCAACATGTTTCAATTATTAAAGTTTCATCAGAGAATGAGATATCGAGAAAAAAAGGAAGAAATTTTTCTATTTTTGTTTTTGTGTTGTTTGATTTTCATTCGTTAATCCTGTTTTAGATATTTAAACCAATGTTAGTATCATTTGTGGCATTACAAATTCAAAGAAATATGATGTGTCTATCTGAAGTTTCAAGAAATTTGGAATGCCACAAAGTTTGTTCATTATTATCTATCTATCTATCTATCTATCTATCTATCTATCTATCTATCTCAGTCTAGTCATTATCTATCTATCTATCTATCTATCTATCTATCTATCTTAGTCAGTTCATGATCTATCTATCTATCTATCTATCTATCTATCTTAGTCAGTTCATGATCTATCTATCTATCTATCTATCTATCTATCTATCTATCTCAGTCACCTCATTATCTATCTATCTATCTATCTATCTATCTATCTATCTCAGTCACCTCATTATCTATCTATCTATCTATCTATCTATCTATCTATCTCAGTCACCTCATTATCTATCTATCTATCTATCTATCTCAGTCACCTCATTATCTATCTATCTATCTATCTATCTATCTATCTATCTATCTATCTCAGTCACCTCATTATCTATCTATCTATCTATCTATCTATCTATCTATCTATCTATCTATCTCAGTCACCTCATTATCTATCTATCTATCTATCTATCTATCTATCTATCTATCTATCTCAGTCACCTCATTATCTATCTATCTATCTATCTATCTATCTATCTATCTATCTATCTCAGTCACCTCATTATCTATCTATCTATCTATCTATCTCAGTCACCTCATTATCTATCTATCTATCTATCTATCTATCTATCTATCTATCTATCTAGTCAGCTCATTATCTATCTATCTATCTATCTATCTATCTTAGTCAGTTCATGTTCTATCTATCTATCTATCTATCTATCTATCTATCTATCTATCTCAGTCACCTCATTATCTATCTATCTATCTATCTATCTATCTATCTATCTATCTATCTATCTATCTATCTCAGTCAGCTCATTATCTATCTATCTATAATATATATATAATCATCCTCATCATAAAAATGAACATTTTATAATTGGGATTCCCCCATTAAATCTTTTCCATCAATTCACCTTCTGTCGGCTTTCTTAACCTCAGCTTTGCATCTTTTTTTACTTTCATCATTCCCGCACCATTAAGTTTAACCTGCTAGTCAAGATCTGTTTAACATCATTAATTGATTCCACATGTTCTAATAAAAACCTAAATTTTTACTTTACGTTCTTGCCTGACCCCAGTTTCCATTCAAAGGGTTTAACAACAATCCAATGTTTAGTCCTCAGAAAATGAGATTCTAGGCAATTTGTTTGAAAAGAAAAAAAAATTTCTCATTTTCCAGCTTTGATCTCAGCCTTTCTTGGATTTATCTGAATCTTCTGAGATTAGTAAAATTTAGCATCCGATGGGTGGCTGAAGTGGTTGTAGACGTCCCTTTAAGCTGGCAAACATACATTGAAGATTTACACAGAAATCTAAATTGAATTTTAATTTATTAATTCATTTTTAATCAGATATCATTAATCTATTTATTAAAATTGATATTTTGTTTATTATTTTAACTTTATTTCTTTTAATTATTGGCTTATTTAAACATTTTTTTGAAATAATGTTCACCCGATACAAGGCCCCGGAGACACTCAAGGTAGATGTTACTTGTGTGGAGTTGTATCAGCATAGGAAAGGACAAATGTTAGGTGTGTAGTGCTGAGATTCACATCTAAACATTGCCATTTAAAACAATATCCCTTAATGACCCCGGAATTAAGTATATTTGATTATAACATTTTTTTTTATAATCATATCACCCCAAACAAGGCATTTTACTGCCACTGTTTTGCAGGGGGTTACATAGAAGGAAAGTTATGGGAAAGAGTGACAGGTTATAAGGGGTATCAGGAAAATGGGTAAGAGAAGGATCAGAATACTGATAAGAGTGGAGTGGACAGAGAAAGGAGCATGAGAGAGAGGATGCAGGTTAGTATGATAGCAGATGACTATTGACTTTACATTTAAATTCTTGGAGATTATAGCTGTTGCGGAAGCAAGTAAATGGAAGGGAATTCCACCGGCAGGAAATGTGAGAGAAGAAGCTGATGGAGTAGAATTTGCATTTATATTTTATTGGTTTCACAGTAAAAGGGTGGGACCTAGTTGCTAATCTTGTAAATTCATCTATAGCGAGCACCATTGCGCTAAGTTCATCAGAGCAGAAGCTGATTAAATTATGATTACAAACCAAAAAAATGATAAAATATTAAAAACTTCTTTGTGACACACTAGTCCAATGATGACAAGGTTTTAGGGCAAATGAAAACAAAAGGACACGTATATGTGACATCAAAAAAATGAAAGAGTTGAAATTTTCTCGGACACCTAATGTAAAAAAAAGACTTAAAAAATTTGACAGGACATATTGAAGGCCTCAGAGAGAGAGGAAAGCTACACATATTTTACGTAACGAGCTTGTGAAAATGGTTGGCAGAACAGTGATTAGGAAAGATAGCAAGAAGACAAAATATAGTAAGAGCTACAAGGGATAAGAAGTTGTGGAGAACCATGATCACCTATGTCTTGAAGAGACACAAAACACAAAGGCAGTTCCCTAATGACCTCAGATTAAAATATATATCATTATAAATTACTAAAATAGAATTACAAATCAAAATGATGCTAAGATTTTTATAAAAGACTATATAAGTATGGTGTTGGTAATATTAGCCGTTTCCTTTAAGGAAAATGTTTGACCAAGCAGCCAGTGTTGCAGTCATTTGAGATTTATAAAACCTTTCTCATAAAACAGTTGACCAAGAAAAATGGGTTTCTCAAGTCCCGTAGCTGTTATTACTCTTTTCAGTATTGACGGGGGTTTCCTTCCTAACCTTATATTTGAAGTAGTGTGGAATGTCGATATCTTGATTATGTCATTATTTTTTCTTTTAGTTGAAATTTATAAAATCTTTCTCTTAAAACAATTGTCCAGGAAAATAGGTCTCTTAAGTCGAGTAGCTGTTATCTCGCTTTTCAGTATTGACGGGGGTTTCCTTCCTAACCTTATATTTGAAGTAGTGTGGAATGTCGATATCTTGATTATGTCATTATTTTTTCTTTTAGTTGAAATTTATAAAATCTTTCTCTTAAAACAATTGTCCAGGAAAATAGGTTTCTTAAGTCGAGTAGCTGTTATCTCGCTTTGACGGGGGTTTCCTTCCTAACCTTATATTTGAAGTAGTGTGGAATGTCAATATCTTGATTATGTCATTATTTTTTTCTTTTAGTTGAAATTTATAAAATCTTTCTCTTAAAACAATTGTTCAGGAAAATAGGTTTCTTAAGTCGAGTAGCTGTTATCTCGCTTTTCAGTATTGACGGGGGTTTCCTTGCTAACCTTTTATTCGAAGTTAGCTATTGCTGATGCTGAAAGTTCAAAAGTAATATGATTTGTGATATTTGATTCAGTTCTCAGTGATTCTGTTGTGCCAGTCCACAAAGTTCAAAGATGGTCTTTGCTAAGACCTATAGGATTCACTCACTCAAAGCCATTTTTAAATATTATTTCTTAAATATCCTTTAGCAAATTATAATAGCAAGCGCCTGTTACACAATAGAAAGTATGTTTCTATAACAATGTTTTGATTGATTGATTTGTTTGTTATGGTTTATCTACCTTCTGCAGGTTATTTAAAGCCAGAAAATACTTTTAAATTCTAAGAATGTTTGGAGATAATAATTATTTGAGGATCAGCTAGTTAAGTGCCATATGTGATACACATTTGGTGATCATGTCTCAAAAGAGACATGACTGACTGGGTAGAATATTTTCCCACAGTAGGTTGTCGTTATTTTCTGTGGTAAACTAGCTGCCAACCAAAGTTATAGAACCAGTCTGTCATGTTATTTAATTCATAGCTGAATGGAAAATATGAATTAATACCTTTCCCAAGGATACTTGTGTGTAAGTGAATGCAACAAATTTGACTGGAATTCGAACTTGGTTCTCTTATTCCTCGTTCTGAGCCAATATCCACTACACCAAATGCAAATCTGATACAAGTCCTAATAGTTAACCCATAGCTAAGAGGAGGAAAGGTGGATTCTTACTTTTCTCAAAGCTATTTGCATATAAGTTGATATAATGAATTCAATGCAATTGAAACTTGCATCTCAAATTTCCAATTCTGAGTCATTATCCATTACACAACCCATATATTCAAGTTTACAGTACCTGATATTCTGAAACGGTCACCCATCTGAGTACTAACCACACTCAGTGTTGCTTAAATTTGGTGAGCTGATGAGAACCAGTGATTCAATGAGATATGAGCATATGCATCTATAAGAATGGCCAGTCACACAAAATTATTTACAAAACTGTTTTTTTGTCATTTTCATGCTGACCTTTCATGTTGACCTTTTTACTTTTTCTTTCTTTCTCATTTGACTTCCCCGCTATTCCACCCCACGCTTTCTTATTTTCCCTTTCCTCTCTCTTTTTGATAGTCATTCTCTCTCTTCCTTCTGAATGAATATTGTCATTGTCTCACTCTCTCTCTCTCTTTTCCTTTCTTTGCCTTAATTTTGAGTGCCTCTTTTATCTTTAAAATTCTTCTTACTTTCTTACTTTCCCACACAATTCCTGCTAATTCTCTCTCTTTCTCTCTCCCTCTCCTACTTCCATCTAATTTCATATTCTTTCTCTCTCTATTTTACTTTCCCTATCTCTTTTAGTTCAACCACTTTTATATTCTTTCTTTCTTTCTTTCTTTCTTTCTTTCTTTCATTACCTCCTACTCTTCTACTCTCTCTCTCTCTCTCATTAATTCCTAGTTTTCCACTCTCTCTTCCTTCATTAACTTCGAGTCTTTCATTCTCTCTCTCTCTCTCTCTCTGTACTTATTTATCTATGTATCTTTCATTCAACTCAATTTCATACTCTTTCTTTCTCTTTTTTCTTTTCACTCTCTATCTTTCTTTTACTCTTTCTTTATCCCCTGTCTTCTTTAAATCTCTCTCTCTCTCATCCAATTTCCTGATGTTTTACTTTCTCTTTCTCTCTCACTCCTGACTTTTTCCCTTTTTTGTTTGGTCAGTCTCCTTCCTACATTCTTACTCATTTCTGTTCTCCCCTTCTTCACTTGTCCCCTTTAAATTTTCATCTCTCTCTCTCTCTATATATATATATATATATACATGTTTAGTGTATCGAGGCAGCAAATAATTTTCTAAACATATACTATTAAATATAAGAGACAATGAATGTCTATTATGTTTAATTATGAGCTGTTCTAAACGTCGTATTTTGGCTTTAATTTTAGGTGAAAATAATGACAAAAATTCTCCAACATTTGGATAATTTTTTATTAAGTAGGTTTTAAGCTTTTGGCTCACATGAGCCATCTTCAGAAAAGTTATAAGGACGGTAACACAAAAACATTGACCATCAGCGATGATTTTATCTTGTGTTGACATAAAACTCTGCTAAGCTACTTAATAAAAAATTATCCAAATGTTGGAGAATTTTTGTCTTTATTTTCAACTGAAATTAAAGCCAAAATACAATGTTTAGAACGGCTCATGGTTAAGCATAATAGACATTCATTGTCTCTTATATTTAACAGTGTATGTCTAGAAAAAAAAAAAAAAAATATATATATATATATATATATATATATATAAATATAGTTTTAACGTGTGCTATACTTATAGGATAAAGTGCTCAATATCAGAGATAGTGTGTATGTAAATATAAAAGAGTGAACATTGAAGTCAACACTCAGGGGCGACAGACTGTTTCATGCTATGAGCATGCTATTAGCATGAAACAGTCTGTCACCCCTGAGTGTTGACTTCAATGTTCACTCTTTTATATTTTATATATATATATATATATATATATATATATATATATATATATATATTTATATTACATCTAATTTCATACTCTTTTTATCTTTTTTTACTTCAAGTGAATACTTGTTTTATCAAGCTTTCACTCTCTTTTTCATCGTTTGTTTTCCTTACAAAAAAAGTCCTTTCTTTCCTTTAATTCTAAAAGTTTTAAAAAGAAATGACTAAAATTCTTGTCTTTTTCATTTTTTTTCTTATTTTTCTTCTATTTTTATTCAGTTGTTTTTTTAAATCTCTCATTCTTTCTTTCTCTCTTCTTTCTTTATTTTTTTCCTGTCCCTCTCATAACAAAGAATTACTGACACGTCTTAGATAATCAGCTTTCTCCCCAACTCTACCAAACACCTTAAGCCCTTGAAGGCTAAATTGCTAGTAAACCTGATCCATCACACTCTTCTCAAAATACCTTGGCACTACCAATGCCTCTTGGAGTGGGAAGCAATTGGAATAAGCCTCTTTTCCTGAGAACAATTAGGATTCGTATTTTTGGCAGACATCTTGACACTTTTCAGAAGGGCACGTGATCTGCAATGAAGCCTCATTAGAATTGGTCACAAATGCATTTTTTTGTTTTTCACAAGTAAAAGATTTAATACGTTTCACAATTGTTTTTTTTTAATTTTACTACTTTTTCTTTTTTTTTTCATAATCTTACTATAAGCTCATCTTATACACAGACTCTTTTTCTTCACAGTAACAAAATAGCAGCCAAATACTTGCGCATAAATTTCATGAAGAACAACCTACTAAGTTTTATTGCTTTGTTACTTTCTGAACAAGATACTGGGCAGTGGATATTGGCTCAGAATGAGAAATCAGAGAGCCGAGTTCAAATTCCAACTAAATTCATTGCATTCACTTACACTTAAATACTCTTGAGAAAAATTATTAATCTGTCTCTTCTCTCTTCAGCTATGAGTTAAATAGCAGGATTGTTCTTTAGACTTGGTTAGCAACCAGTATACCACAGAAAGTAATGGCAACTGAATGCAGGAAAATCTGCATTTAATATTCAGTAGCATATCTTTAAGAGATTTCTTTACCCACAAATTTGAAGACAAAATTACAGGTATCCTATACAGTGAACATACAAATTATATATATATATATATATATTTTAATCGTATAACCCCCAGCAAGGTGGTAACGCCACTGATGTGCAGGGGGTTATGTAATAGTGAAAAGATTAGAAAAGAGAAAACCGAAAACCACATCCTAAACAGGGAACAAGGGATGAGCCCCTTAACCTGCTCAATAGACATGGGTGGAGTGTGAACCAGGCGATAGATAGATCTATCTACTACAATTGAACAAAAAACAAAGTGAGAAGATTGGAAAAGAGAAAGCCGGAAACCACATCCTAAACAGGGAACAAGGGATGAGCCTCTTAACCTGTTCAATAGACATGGGTGGAATGTGAACTGGGCAATATATATATATATATATATATATATATATAATTCCAGGTGAAGAGGACTCAAGGTTTTATTATTTTGAGTACCCCAGCATTTAATTTATTATGAACAGTGCTCAATATAATAACAATATAATATAATAAGCATTATAGAGCTTATTACAATTATATAGCTATGAATTAATTGTAGATTGCGACACAGAAGTTTCTATGTTTCGAGATAGATTCTCATCCTCAGGTAATGTTTGATGTTGGTTGTGCAGATGATTTACATTTAAATAACAAAAATCTTTGGTTTGCTGTGTATGTATGTGGAAAGATATAAAATTTACATGTGCGCTTCTTTTGACTAATCAGAGCAAAGATTCATTTTGGGATTTGGCACCACAGGTTAACATCTTGACCATTAAGGAGGGAAAAGAAAGAAGGGAAAAGGGTAAGATGAAGGATGGAAAAAAAAGAAAAAAGAAAAAAAGAGAAAAAGTTGGTTAGTATGTATTTTTTGGGTCCAAATCCCAAAATGAATAATTATATATATATATTTTGTTTTATTTTCAGAAAATTTATTGTAGAAAATTTAAAATTTTTTCTAAATTATATTACTCTGTTAAATTAAATAAATGAATTTAACATTGAGTTCTTTTGTTTGTCTCTATCGCAATTTACCTAACTAATATACCAAGTATTTTACGTTATATATATATATATATATTAATGCAGGTTTCATTGAATAATATAGACAAGTTTTGTCTATTAATTTTGTGTAGGATCCGTTCATACCGTCTGATATACTTGATGGTGATGTCGTTAAAAGACAACAAAAAATCACAGTATTTGTTGAATTTTTTATCGGGTCTAAGCTTTCGGCTCACATAAGCCATTATCAAAGAGTAAATAATAACACACAGTAAACATAGAACATTTAAGCTATTAACAATAAAGATAATTGAATTGAAAATATAAGTCCATCCCTACCGTGGCGGATGGCCGAAGACAGTGACAAAATAGTGGTGTTGTGGTCCCTGGTCTGATTACAGACATTTGAGTACGTTGTTGGAAATATCGAAATTGATTGTATTCAAACCAGGTTTAAACTGTTTAATGTAGAGTGCTTCGAGGATTTTTAGTTTCTGCTTATTATTTTCTTGTTTGAGTATATATATATATATATATATATATATATATGGGTGTGTGCATGTGTGTGATAAGATGAAGAACAAATATGAAAAATATATCCATCTAATACGTTTCAGTTTTATTAAAGCTTCATAAGGGATTCAGGGAACACAGATAAATAGACAAAAATATTTTTTGTTTTCCCTCATTCTCAAAGCTTTAATAAAAGTGAAACATGTTAGATTGATAAACCTTTCCTATTTGTTCTTCATCTTATAATGCTGTCAGATTCCAATCCATATTTAATCTGTATTTGATCTTAAACTAATGGAAACATTATTAATGAAAAAAGAAAATGCCAACACTCAGTAATATCAACTATGAACATGGCCACAATGTGTTGATCATATTTGGAAAATAAAACATTCTTATAACTCTAGATACATACATAAAACAATCCACACATTCAAAAGTAAAGAAGTAAAACACATCCTTGATAATGGTTAAAAATATAGCCAAAGGCACTCAGACAAGCAAAACATTTGGGCAATTTCTACAAAATGAACATACAGAAAAGAAGAAACATTTTTTAAAAATTAACTTCAATACTTTGTCAGCCATAATAAATGAAACTATATATATATATATTGCATTGAGTTGTGATAGTGTTTAGCACTAAGATTGTTGTTTTTCAGTAGTTTTACTGATAAAAGGTATTTTGACAAGCAGGTTTTTTTATCAAAAAGTGCTTGATATAAAGGTGGCGACAGTGTTAACAGGTTTTAGAATTTATCCCTCCCTTCAACTGAGCAGCTTTAAAGGACTTCATTATGATGTCTTTACTCATTGGGGCTGGGTTTTATGTCATTGTGTCTCAGGGTTTGTTTTTTTTGCTTGATTATATAGAGCTTAGTGTGATCTGATATTTTATGGGAGTGATCTTATTTGCGATTGATTGTTTCTTTTTTTCTTTTCATATTTTTATTTTTATTGTACTGATTTTTTATTTCTTTTTAATGTTTGTTTTTTATTGCTTTTTAATGTATATGTGAGTGGATGTCCATTTGATTGCTCTATATTGAATAGGTGTCCACTTAATGGCTATCTTGGTTGGTTTGTTCTAGTCATTTAGGTTGATCTCTTTCTGTTTTATTGACCTCTTTTATTGGTTTGACTTTTTTCTTACCATGTTGGTATGCATGACCACATAAAGGTTTCTTTTTAGGATATGGTTGGGTGTTTGTGATCTTGTATATATATTTGTGTTTGTAGGCTTTATGTGTGTTTTTTGTTTGGTGGTGGTTATATTATTTTCCATATTTTGTCATGGTTGAGTGTTTGTATATTTATATTTATATCTTTATTTGTATGCTTTGTTTTTAGTTGATTATGTTGTTATTATTTGTGTAGCAAAGTAGATATTTGTTCACATGTCTACATTTTCCCATGATCTCATTTCTTTTGTTTAATATTCTACTTCGTTTTTCAAAACTGATTACTGTTAGTTTCTCTTCTAGGTATAATTTACAGCTATTGCTATTGTGTGGTGGTGAATTTTTATGATTTCACCAATGAGAAATATTAAAAGGAGCACAACACAACAGCAATAGTGGGACACAATGGCATAAAAATTCAGCCCTGATGAGTAAGGACATCATAACAGTGTCCTCATGAAACTTTGAAGTCAGTATGAACCTGCTCAGTTAAAGTGATGAATTCTTTGCATTAAACCTATATATGTGTGTGTTTGTGTGTATGTGTGTGTGTGTGTCTATATATATATATATATATATATATAGTGTGCATGTAATTTTGTATGTATATTTGGACACCTATTTTCACAGGACATTCATGAAGTATGTTATGATCACTATTTTATTTTTCAACATTTTACTCCAATCAAGGCAATAAAGCTGCTAAGATACAAGATGGAGGGTTTACTGAGTGTTAGATAATATGAGAAAGATATACTATTAAGAAGAGAGAACAATAAAGAACAGGAATTACATAGACAAAAGATAACAATTAACATTTCATTTAAATTTCTGAAGATCAAAGTTGACTGGAGAGCAAGAAGCAAAAGAGAGTTCCTCAAGTGAGAAGTGCGAGAGAAAAAACTGTTAGCTGACCTGTTGATTTTGTTTAGCCGTATATCAACCTCTATGGGTTATTTAATGCTGAAATTTAAATAGTTTGTCAGCAAAATTTTATTCTATTTTTAGGTGATAATAATGGTTTACTGATACAGTCAGTCAGTTGGTTAAGTGCCATATATGATACATGCTTTGGCGATCATGTCTCGAAAGAGACATGACTGACTAGGCAGAAGATTATCCCGCAGTAGGTTGTCATTGCTTTCTGCGGTAGAGTGATTGTCAGCCAAAGCTATAGAACCCAATCTGTCCTATTATTAAACCCAGAACTGGAGGGAAGAGACAGATTAATACTTTTTCCAAGGGTATTTGTGCTTAAGTGAATGTAAGGAATTCAACTGGAATTTGAACTCAGCATACTGATTTGTCGTTCTGAGTCGATATCCACAACACACATCCTGCACCACAATGCACATCCTTTGCTGATACAAGATTCCCTTACACACAAAAACCCTTGTAAAAGGTATGAATCCACAATATCTATACCAAGCTATGGGTTAATTAGTAAAACGTACTGATACAAGTTTTACTAATTAACCCATAGTTTGGTGAAGAAGTTGTGGTTTCATACCTTTCCAAAGGGTATTTGTGTGTAAGGGAATATAACAAACCCAACTGAAATTGAAACTTAGCTCTCCAATTTATAATTCCAAGTCATTATACACTATGCCACCTCACCTGGTATTCTTAAACAGTCATCTATCTAGCTACTGACCAAGATCAACAATGCTTAACTTCAGTGATCATATGAGAATTGGTATTTGAATGTGATACAGCAGTAAACCAAGTAAATGTTAGTCTAGGAAATTATAACTTTGAAATATGACTACAAAACAAGATCTCCAAAAAGTTGTGGATATTTAAGTACAGAGGAATTTTCTTATTATGAATGGTGACACTTTTTAAATAACTTTTATGTGTTAATAATAATATATATATATATAATTTTAATAAAATATATATAATATATATGTATATATATTATTTTCCTTTTTTTAATCATGTCACCCCAAGCAGTGGGTTACAGTGAGAGAAAAAACTGTGTCTGGGAGTAGGATAAAAAATGAATGGGATTAAAGAAGTTAGAAGATGGCAAATGATCTTGTATTTAAATGTTTAGAGATTGTAGTTATCAGGGAAGCATGTAAACAGATGGGAGTTCTACGTGTTTTGAAGTGTGAGAAACAAAAACGTTTGAGAAGAAATGGCCGTTACATTTAACTGTTTCACCAGTAAAAGGGTGGGACCTAGATTCCTCTCTAGTAACATGTATAAATTCATGTAATCAGGGCAGCAGGAAAAAAAATCTGGTCAGAATAGTTGCTATGAAAATATTTGTAGAAAAGACAGAGGGAAGCCACATTATGTCACTTAGAAAGTGACTGAATTCAAGATGCCAAGTTAGCACTGAATGTATTGCAATTCCTTCTTTGAATTTTGTCAAGAATTCCAAGATGAATAACAAGAGCACCTGACCAGGTATGACAACAGATTTCAATGCATTGATGAATGGTAGATTTATAAATGTGCAAAGTGGATTCTGGCGAGAAAAACTTTCTGGCATGATTTGTTCTTTTGGTTCATTTTTGCTTGATTTCAGCAACAGAGGAGCCTGAATATTAATGATATATTGGCAAGATATACGAACATTATTAATTTCTATGTAACATGGATTTCAAGAGCTATAACGATTTCATTTGTTGACACTCTGATACTCAATAAGAATTCTTGAAAGAATTATATGAAATGAAGCGCTTGGCATATTGACCAATTGTGTTAACACTGAAATTTTTAGTGGGGACTACAAATGATGGATGGAACTGTAATTCATCAAAATATGAACCATTTTTACATTTTTTTTTTTTTTTTAACCAGCACCTTTCATGTCTTCATAAAGCTTGTAAAATTTTTAGGGCTTTATTGTAATGGTTTTGATCAGCAGAAAAATATTTTCTGCTTTTAACTTCTGTGCTTCAGTTGTTTAAAAAAAAAAGCAATACATCAACTGGAAATAGTAGAATTTTTATTTCTATACTCTAAGTTTCTTTTCTACATCTCACAAAATTTAAGCCCCTCCCCAACTTCTGGCTAAGTAAGCATTTTTCTTAGTTTTATATCCCAAATATCTTAACTACTTAAAGTACGCACAAAAGAAGACCAGATATGACTTATTTGTGAGGAAAACTGTAAAGGTAGAAATATCTTCTTCTACTGCAGTGATTGAAATAAAGGGTTTAGTTTAAGCATCTGATGAAGGTCGACGCATACAATAACCGAAACATCATGAATATCGCAATAAAAATGAGGACAACAGTTCAAACAATGTAAATAACATTATTTATAATTGGATTGATGCTCTCTTTCTCTTGTTATTATTACAAATTTTTTTAAGATGTTCCCTCCTGTCAGGTGTTTTTTAATCCAGGTAAAATTCAGGAAACTTCAAACTGAACACCATTTAATCTGAAGAGATAGATCTCATCTT
Organism: Ascarosepion bandense; assembly: GCA_037127315.1. Lineage (NCBI taxonomy): Eukaryota > Metazoa > Mollusca > Cephalopoda > Sepiida > Sepiidae > Ascarosepion > Ascarosepion bandense. The sequence continues at coordinate 4,552,482 of JBBBDQ010000264.1, forward strand.
ATTTAGTACAACTCAGAAGAGATTGTTCTCGTTCCATCGATCATGCCACTTCTGGATGTCTTAATTACCTCCCTTTAACTCAACTATCTAAGTTTTTGTTCACCACTGCTGTAGCCATTGGTATTGAACTCACAATAGTTCAATTAGATAGTTGAGTTAAAGGGAGTAAACCAAAATATCCAGAAGTGGCATGACTCATGGAACAAGAACAATCTATCCCAGTGATCTAAATAAATGGTTCAGTTTGAAATTTCATCACCTGAAGAAGGTTGGAGCATGCAACAGCCGAAACATGGCAATAAAGAATAGGACAACAGTCCAAATAATGTATATAATTACAATATCTTATCTCAGAAATGTAGACAAATATTAGTACAACTCAGTTATTTCTCCCCCTGTTTCTATTGAGTGGCAAGGCAAGTCGTAGCTATAAAAGTCTGAACTAACAACTAACAAGTGTAGCTCAATCTGAACATTTGCCATGAAAGAGCAATAGCTTTGTGCAAGCTGCATATGTCCAGCAGTAAAGGTCTGAACAGGTGAAACCAATGACTGCAGCTTATGTGAAAATTTGCTATGGAAATATCAATAGTACACTGAAGCTATGAATAAGATCTATAATCTTGGGATTATTTCAAACTTTTGTTCTCATCTTGGCTGATATAGGTGTTATAATAGACACAATGTTTTGACCAAGTACCCTCTGGTCATCATCAGGTGTCCATAGATTGGCTGATGAGGTTTATCTCAATTATTGCGAAATATCCTGTGAAACCAATTAAGAGGGTACTCGGTCGAAACAATGTGTCTATTATAACACCTATGTCAACCAAGATGAAAACAAAAGTTCATAATAATAAGAATATGCTTGCAACCTCAAGTGTCTACATGTTATTTGGGAATGAGACCAGGCACTTGATAGAAATCTGGTGCCAACAAGGACTCTGCAGAGAACATAATGAAGAAAATAATACGAAACTTTAAAAGAAAAAATACCCGTTAGATTTCCCTGCCACCAGTTGAAGCCAAGATTCTATTTCAGGTAATTTGATTGGTCAATTAAGTCTGATCATGTGATATGTAAATATAACAGCATTCCTTAAAAGAAAATAAGGAAGAGAAAGAGAGAGGTTTGTTGTTTTGAACCCACTCCTAATCTATTTAATAGCAGGAGGTAAACGAAATTGTCTTTTTTTTTTAACACAATTTAGAAGGCAATATAAAGCATTACAATAGGGGCAAATCAAGATCTTTTCGACGTGGAGGATCAGATTACCTTTGTGCAAGAAGGTGGTAACAGCCTGTGGGATTGGTACTGACAGGGGTAGGGTGGCAACTGCATTCAGAAATTTGGGTCATTGGTAAACTCTGCCCAGACAGCTAATTGTAGATTTGTGCAATGTGTGTAAAGCGACATAATTAGTTTAAAAAAAGGAGAAAAAAGCCAACGCATTTGAGTGTTAAATGGTTTGTTTTTTTTCTAAAGTTTTGTTTTTATTGGATGAAACCTAGAATGACAACTATGTTAATTTCATTCTTAAATTTATATTCTTTTCGGGCATAAGTGATGAATCTCATTTCCAGAGACTTGCTCTTCAGTAATCAATATTCAATTTCCAAGATGAGAAATTATCATCCTTGACACTCTTTCTGTTAGGATTAATATCCTCATCTTTGTTCTTTCTTACATCTGTAACAAAGAGGAAATAAGGGTGTTTTTGGCTTTGTGGAACTGCATATTTCCAGCAGTAAAGGTCTGAACAGGTGAAACCAATGACTGCAGCTCATGTGAAAATTTGCTATGGAAATATCAATAGTACACTGAAGCTATGAATAAGATCTATAATCTTGGGATTATTTCGAACTTTTGGTTTTGGTTAATATAGGTGTTATAACAGACACAACATTTCAACCAAGTACCCTCTGGTCATCATCAGTTGTCCATAGATTGGCTGATGAGGTTTATCGCAATTATTGCAAAATATCCTGTGAAATCAATTAAGAGGGTACTTGGTTGAAATGTTGTGTCTATTATAATACCTATATCAACCAAGATGAGAACAAAAGTTCAAAATAATTCTAAGATTATTGAAAATTACTCATCTCAGAAAAAAATCCAAATCATGACAAGTGGCACGAACCCACTAACATAATCCAAAAAGGCTCCAAAAATACACTACTAAGGACTTTCATCCTTGGCATAGTAGATATAGTAGTTGGTTAGACATGTGTTAGTATCATCTAGTGATCATGAGTTCGATCCTTGGACTAAGTAGTGAAAGTACCAAATTCCAACATGAAAAAACAATAATTGATTTCACAGGACATTTCGCAATAATCAACGAGATAATTCATGTCAGCCAATCTATAGACGCCTGATGAAGACCTGATGGTCAAAACGCTGTGTCTATTATAACACCTATATGAACTAAGATGAGAAGAAAAGTTTGAAATAATTCAAAGATTATTGAAAATTACTAATCTCAGAAATAAATACAAAAAAAAAAAGAGAAGATCCAACTTTCCCTCAATAGGTTGCCATTTCTTTCTATGGTTGGCTGGTTGCCAACCAAAGCTATAGAATTCAAGCTATTCAACACATAGCGGGAGGGAGAAGAGATGGATTCATACCTTTTCCAAGGGTATTTGCATGTAAGTGAATGGAGCATTCAAACTCTATGTGAAAAAAATTCATTTAAAATGAAATCATAGTTGTGCTTATTTCTACTCTGGTTAGTTTGTATGACCGTTACATCCTGCCAATGCCACATAAATAAAACACTTCTCTATTTTGATCACATGTAAAAAGGAGAAAAGACACCACTTGGTTTCATTGAGTAAAAGAAAGAAAGAAAGAAGTAGAGAGAGATGCCATTAAAATTGATAAAATAACATCATCTGCTGATTTATTTTAAAATTATCGTAAAGAGAAATGTTTGTAAGATGTGGATTTGGCTAGAAAAAAAAGAGAAGATAGAAATGTTTAACATCTTCTGTCAATATCTCATAAATTAATAAATATTCCATTTTGATTGCATGGAAAACAAAAAAATATATGCTACCTGATTTCAAATATTTAACAACTAGCAGTATAGCCTGGCATTGCTCGGGGGTAATGAAAGCTTTAAAACTAATATATAGTCCTGGAACTCAGACTCAGCCTAAAGAATATTTGTGTGAAGTTTGGTGAGAATCGGATAAAAATTGTGGATTTGTATAAAGCACATGCAGACAGATAAACTGACACACACACAAACATCTTGCCTTTTATATATATATATTATCAATTTTCTGCACTATTCTAAAAACTGCAACCTTGAAACTTCTGAATATCATTTCTTATGTCTTTGTCTATAACTGTATCAAATTTGATTAAAATCGGACCACTCCTTCTATAACTCGATTTTTTCGATTATCGATTTTCGATATTTATCGGGGGTACCTCAACACAAAACCTAGCTAAGAACACTCGCAGACGCTTATAGTACAACTGTGTAAATTTTCAAGAAAATCGGTTCAGCAATTTTGGAGTCTATAGGTAACGGACACACACACACACACACACACACACACACTGACAAAGTTCCATTTATAATTTAAATGGAGTAGATAGACTAAACTATCACCCAGTTCACACTCCACCCACGTCTATTGAACAGGTGTAGAGGCTCATCCCTTGTTCCCTGTTTAGGATGTGGTTTCCAGCTTTCTCTCTTCTAATCTTTTCACTCTTACGTAGCCCCCGGCACATCAGTGGCGTTACCACCTTGCTCGGGGTGATATGATTAAAAAAAAAAAATAGTTTAGATGTGTTTATAAATATATACATAATAGCTCTGTTATATTACATTGAGCACTGTTTTATTAACACCATCACTCAATGTATGGTATCTTATATTTCACTATAAATATATAGAAATCTCTCCCCACAGATTGAATAAAAAATATATAGGTAAATCTCAAACCTCCAATAGCTTCAGAAATAGATGTAATTTATGCTTACATGAAAAAATTATAATAATCAAATTCAGAAAAACTCGCCAGCTATTAAGCTAGAGAAATGAAATCATTTTTAAATACCATCATAAAAATAAATTTAAATTACTTCTTAAATAGGATTTTTACTTTAACTCAATCTATAGTACTTGCAGGTTCGCTCTCATTTTGTGTTGATGATTGTTTGATAATTTTTGCATATTGATGAAATTGTGGTTGAATTTTTTTTATGTACTTGATATAATATACTTGTATGTGTATAACTACTTAGTCTTATATATGGAACTAGCAGTATAGCCAGGCATTGCATGGGTGTAATGAAAGCTTTAAAACTAATCCATGGTTCTGGAGATCAGACTCTTTGGACGTTGGCACGAAAGACTAAAAAGCAATAGTTGTTTCCAGTCAAAGCAAAACCAGAGATTGAAAGAAAAATGAATGGATATAAATCAAATTTTGATTACTGCTATCAATGACAAATAAGTTTTCCATCGCGAACTGAATTTTGAAGGCTAAATAAGTCCTATGAGTAAATGGTACCATGGCTGAGACTAAGAACTTATACGTACTTCGAGCAAAACTCAAAGCAATAACTAAAATAAAAGGGCTGAAAATCTGATTTTGATCAGACCCGATAGGATCTGATCAGGGTATCAATTTCCAATATCAAAGTCAAATAAGTCACCCAAGGATAAACTAACCTAAGTTAGTCTATGAAAACTTATGGTACTTGTCGGGAGTAAAATTGGAGAAAATCAACCATATTGATGGCTGAATATCAGTTTTTGATCAGATTTGTTAGAATATCAGAGGTATCAATTTTTGATATTGGGGAAAATGAGTTGTCTGAGATCTATTAATGTTTGAGACTAAAAACTATAATTTTACCATGTTAGAGCAAATTCTGCAGCAAGAACCACGATAAAAGGGCTGAAATCCTGATCTTGATCAGACCTGATCAGATATCGGGGTTTCGATTTCCAATATTGGGGGGAAAATAAAAAAAAATAAGTAACCCATGACCTGACAGGAAGCCTAACACACACTTGTGTGAAGTTTGGTGAGAATTGGCCAAAAATTTTGGATTTGTTTATAGGATATACATACAGACAGATAGACAGACACACACACAAACATCTTGCCTTTTATATATATAGATTGAATGTAGGTTCTTTTTGTGTGTAAATGTGAAGTTTGTATTTTTGTGTATATATGTATTTGTATAAATCTTGTGTATATGCGTGTTTGGTTTTCATATGGGTGTGTGAATATAAGAGTGGATATACCCATAAAATATTTGCATGTATATATGTGTGGATGTATGTATATATATATATATATGTGTGTGTGTGTGTATGTATGTGTGTGGATGCACATATATATATATATATATATATATATATATATTTTTTTTTTTTTTTTTTTTTTTTTTTTAATCGTATCACCCTGAGCAAAGCGGTAACGCCACTGATGTGAGGGGGCTACGTAATAGTGTAAAGATTGGAAAAGAGAAAGCCGGAAACCACATCCTAAACAGGGAACAAGGGATGAGCCTCTTAACCTGTTCAATAGATGAGGGTGGAGTGTAAACCGGCCGATAGATAGATATATCTACTCCAATTGAAAAAAAAAAAAAACAAAGTGAGAAGATTGGTAAAGAGAAAGCTGAAGACCACATGCTAAACAGGGAACAAGGGATGAGCCTCTTAACCTGTTCAATAGACATAGGTAGAGTGTGAACCGGGTGATAGATAGATCTATCTACTCCAATATATATTATTAATTATACTTTGGAACATGTACACACTATAATCTACTACAAAATACATTTTGTTTCAACATTGAAAAAACAATATCTCATCAGGTAGTTAATATTGATGGTCATAATAATAACTACCTGATGAGACATTATTATTTCAATGTCAAAACTAAATGTACAATTTTGTAGTAGTTTGTAGTTTGTACCTGTTCATTAATAATAAATATTCATTGCCGTATTTTTCTATTGAGCATGGTTTGAAATTAATATTTTAAACATTGCAATTATTTTCTTTATTCCTTATTCATTTGTGCATATATATATATATGGTTAAATAAAATAAAGACAAGAGGAAAACTGTATTTTAAATCACCTATGCATTTCGTCCTATGATGGACTTTATCAAGGCAAAAAGACGAAATGAGCTTTATTCTAAATTATGTATCTATAAACAAACAGTGTTGGCAACCACAAAGACGCTCACAAATCATTTCAAAAGATTAACAGAATATTTTTGTTTTTAGAATTTCTTCATGTGGAGTACAAAGTCACAAGATATTAAAATGAAGGGAATTCGACCGTTTTCTTTGAAACATTTTATTATGTGTGTTAGTCTGTTTTAGAATCCCTTCATGAGTAGTGCAAAGTCATGAGATGTTAAAATGAAGGGAATTCAACCGTTTTCTTTGAAATTTTTATTATGTATGTTAGTCTGTTTTAGTCTAATTTCTATAAGTAAAGGTGAGATTGGGAAAATCCAGGGAGCAAATTAGCAACTACCTTGAAAATTATTATGGAAATTATCAGATCAAAAATAACCGAAATCAAAATGATGCACAAGCAGATGTACACCGAATAAATTGCCGGGATCGTTCCTCCATGTACATTGGAGAAACAAATAGAAATCTAAAAAATGTATATATGAACACAAAAGAGACATCACTAATAATAATCTTACAAATGCATTAGTGATTCACAGAAAGAAATTCAACTACAATTTCGATTTTCAAAATGCCACACTAATAAAAAGAGTAAACAATTTATTCAGAAGATAAGTTCTCAAGAGCACCACCATCCAGTACTACCAAAACATCAATTTGTGCTCCAGATTTTTAACAGAACAAATCAGCAGTGAAAAGCAAGAAAATGACTAGTACAAAGGTGCTATTATGAACAACCTTATTCTACTGACATATTAAGATATTTAAACTTAAAAATGTGATCCCTTGTCAATTGAGTACCTTTCGAATATTTGGGTAAATTTCATTATTTCTTCAGCCTATCTAACAGAACAAATCAGCAAATGGCCAGTATGAAGTTGCTCTTATGAACAGCCCTATTATACGAAGACATTAAGATTTTTTGAAATATGTTCAGTGTGTACATTCTAAAGTGTTACACCAATAATATGGTTCTATATGTTCATGGTCTACGGCTATATCATGTTGAATACACCAGTTTTCGTCTAATCACCAAAGTTAAGCAACATCGAGCCTGGTCAGTACTTAGATGGGTGCTGTAAACGTAAGGACCAAGAATGGTATTAGATAAGTAAAACAAAAGTTACAGTGATTGATAATGTGAGAAAACTATTCGACTGCGAAATCATCAGAAGATTCATTTGTATATTTAACAAGGAAAATATCCGAGTTCAGAAGACATTATTTTTATGTAAATGGAAAAAAAATCTTTAGAAACTGCTAAAAAAGCTATAAAAAATTGATTTTGTCTCTTATTAAATGATAAAAAATTAAGAAAAAAATGCTGAAACAAATATATATCTTTTTGGAAATATCTGACCAGGTATCCCAAGATCCTCTATCTGCTATCCCATAATTCCCTGTCAGCAAACTATTGATTTTTCTTATATTTTCTGCCTGTCACTCCTTTCTTGCCATGTAAACTGAGCCCAACATGTTCTGTTTGCTTTGCCTGTCATGAAAGGCCTCTGTGTTTGACCAGTGGCTCTTGCATCTAAGGTGTCCTCATTGTATGTTTACTTCTCTTCATGAGAACACTTGCTTTCTGCCCACACAGCAAAATCTTTCTTTCAGTGTACCAAAATGGACGCAGTATAAACATACATATGTACAAGCAGATCTTTCATGAAAATTACAGTGTGTCATTGCGTAAGAGAGTGTCATGTAAACCGCAAGTAGGTAGAAACAAATTCAGTAATATGTGAGCAAGTATAATACACCATAATTCTCTTTGCACAGATCTTTCATGCTTTGTCAGTACAATTTTCAATGCATTTTCATGCATGCACAGAACCAACAACCAGACTACCTACACATGTCATTTGCTTATGGGGATGAAGGTTTGTACAGAACCAAACACGTTTTTGGAAGAGCAAATAAAGAGACCTGGTGCACCGTATATCACAATGTCCCTTCTGAAGGGTTTGAATTCAGAGATGGCCTTCTGCTAGGCCAATAACTACCTAAGACTATAAAACTCAATCTGTTCTGCTATTTATCCATAGATGGGGGAAGAAGAGATGGATTTATACCTTTCTCAAGAGTCAGTCAGTTAAGTGCCATATGCTATATATATATATATATATATATATATGGATGGTCATGTCTCTTTCAAACAATGACTGACTAGACAGATTTTTTCGTCAGTAGTTTGCCATTTCTTTCTGTGATTGACTGGTTGTCAACCAAGACTATCAAACCCAATCTCTCCTGCTATTTAATCCATAGTTGGAGAGAGAAGAAATAAATTAATACTTTTCCCAAGGATATTTGCACATAAGTGAATTCAACAAATTCAACTGGAATTTGAACTCAGCTCTTCATTCCGAGCTGATATCCATTACTCTACATCACAGTTGCACATTGTAATACTGCATAATTGAATCTAATGAACTAAACTGTAAGAAATTTCAAACTGAAGTATATGTGGCAATTTATTGATGGAAAGGATCCGAAATGGGCACTCTACTATAATTCTGCATTTTCATTAGTTCCTTAACAATGCAATCAAGAAATTTACACAGGATATTCTATAATCATAGAACACAGAAGATGTTATCTTAGAATTTCTTAAAGAAATCAAACTTTATTCCAAAATACAACTTCAACAATACTACAACATAAAAGAACTCTTTTATGACATTAATCCATATAATATCCTAAATTTCTTAAAGAAATCAAACTCTATTCCAAAATATAACTTCAACAAAACTACAACACAAAACACACATATGAAAACCTCTAGTAATTACATCTACACAAACACATGTATATGCACAAAATCTGAGTATCATCTACCATGTATTCAATTGTGAAAGCAAAATAACATCATATATTTTATTTTTACTTCAAATCTCAAAGAAATGTGAATTTTGGTATAAAATGACCCATAAGGAGTTCATATGCCATTTAACAAACCAATCAATCAATTACCAATATTCAAAGACAAACTATTAAGATCCCGGATCATATCTCTTGCATAAAAATGGCTCAAAACATAAAACAGGTGTTCTTTGAATAGTGTCCCTGTCGCTAGGTAGAATCTGTTTTCGAAGCGAACACCAAAAGGCAACAGTCAGTCGTTTTAATAAAAACAGTCAATACTTGGAATATATAAAAGTTCTTTATAGTTAGCGATGTACTTTTTTTCTTTTAGAGTGATTTTATGTAAGATTACAATTTCTAATTCATACATACATACATATATATATATATATATATAGTTAGATTTCGGCATTAAATAAGCAATAGAGGTGTCGACATGCCACTAAACAAATTCAACCAAAGACCAACAAATCATCTAGTATTTATTCAATTTTGAAAGTAGAATAATGTACATCATAATTTAATTTCTTCAAACTCACAAGAAAACAAACTCTATTCCAAAATACAACTTCAACAAAACTACAACATAAAACACACATATCACAACCATCACAACCATCACAACCTCTAGTAATTATGTCCACACAAAGATGTATATACACAAAATCTGAGTATCATCTACCATGTATTCAATTGTGAAAGCAGAATAACATATATCATATTCTTATTACTTCAAAGCTCCCAAGAAAACATTAAATGACTCATAAGGATATTGATATGCCATAAAAGAATCAAACCAAATCAAAGCTCCTAATAAAATCAAATTCTGGCATTCTTCTTCTTCTATGAGCCCTGACCCTTCAGAACATAGGCAATCATGGCTTTCCACATCTCCCTATCCCTAGTGGCTCTTAGTATGTTTTCTCCTGTTACACCTTGCAACCCCCATTTCATCATCCACTTGATCAGGCCCTTCAAATATGTTATCCGCTGCTTTCCTCTGTCTCTTTTTCCTTCAATCTGACCTGTTAGTATCAGGTTCTCCAAGTCTTCCTTCCTCATTGCATGTCACAGGAACTTCAGTTTTCTCTTCCTGATGCTCACTATTAATTTTCTTTTCGTTGCCATTCTTTCCCACACCTCATCATTGCTCACATGTTTGGTCCATGATATCCGCAGCATTCTTCTGTATCACATTTCCACTGCTTCAAGTTTTTTCCTTAGCTTCAAAAGAGTTGATATACCATTAAACAAACAAACCAAATCAAAGCTCCCATTAAAATTAAATTTTAGCATTAAATGATCCGTAAGGAGTTGATATGCCATTAAACAAACAAATAAAATCAAAGCTCCCATTAAAATTAAATTTTAGCTTTAAATGATCCATAAGGAGTTGATATGCCATTAAACAAACAAATAAAATCAAAGCTCCTATTAAAATTAAATTTTAGCATTAAATGATCCGTAAGGAGTTGATATGCCATTAAACAAACAAATCAAATCAAAGCTCCTATTAAAATTAAATTTTAGCATTAAATGATCCGTAAGGAGTTGATATGCCATTAAACAAACAAATCAAATCAAAGCTCCTATTAAAATTAAATTTTAGCATTAAATGATCCGTAAGGAGTTGATATACCATTAAACAAATAAATCAAATCAAAGCTCCCATTAAAATTAAATTTTAGCATTAAATGATCCGTAAGGAGTTGATATACCATTAAACAAATAAGTGAATCAATTACATTACTTACACTATTCAACCTGTTGTCCTCATCTATTTATTGCCATGTTTACAATATTATGGACGTTGGATGCTCTGTCCTTCTTCAGTTGCTAGAAATTTTAAACTTAACTCTTTATTTTGATCACTGGGGTGTATAATTCTCATTCTAGGTGCGATACCACTTCCGGATGCCATATACTTATCTCCCTTTTACTCAACTCTCTAAGTTATTTGCTCACCACTGCCATAGCCAGGTATTGAATTCACAACTCTTTGGGTCAAAGTCATTGCAATTAACCAATGTCTATATCCACTGGGCACATGTCATTGCACATGGAATGAAAATTATATACCGCAGTGATCAAAACAAATGGTTCGGTTTGAAATTCCTAGCACCTGAAGAAGGCCAAGTGTAAAAAAGCTAAAACATCATAAACATGGCAATAAAGATGACGACAACAGTTGGAACATTGTAAATAATGTAAATACTACATCTCAGAAGTACAGACAAGGGAATCAATTACTATCAAGGATTGAACCTATAAATGGTTGAAGCAGGTCTGATAATTTTACCAGACAAGCTAAGTTCTCTCTCTCTCTCTCTCTCTCTCTCTCTCTCTTGTATTCTAATATATTGAGCATTTTACAAATTAATGAAAAGTTCAAGGACAACAGATTTTTCTAGTTAGACTTGTATATCCTACCTGGTCATTGGATCAATGTCTTTATTTGGGAAGCAATGGCTTTACCCTCAACCAACTTGGTGATGAGTGGAATGTGATTGTTCTATATGCAACTGAATAAAAGAAAACTGATCTGGTATATTTTAGTAAAGAACAAAACATTTTGAGAATGTTTCATAGAAAGAAATTTATTAGATATGGTTTACAGTTTCAAAATATATCAAGTTTCTATTGTTAAGAGATGAATTAAGAATTTAAGAAGGATTGGTAGGTAGGAAGAAATTTTGAACTAGTTTAGAGAAAGCTATATAAAATGCCGTTATTTTACTTAGTTTAGCACAAGGCCACACATAAGAAGCACTCAGTGAGGATTTAACTCAGTCATAATTGCCAACCAGACCAAATTTTTAAATCATTAGTGCCTTCAAAATACTAAGTTTAGAATATTTGGGGCATATAGCCAAAGGTATGGCACTTTCTTTGAGTCAAACAGTAAAGTGCCATATGTGATACATGCTTGGGTGATCATGTCTCGAAAGAGACATGACTAACTAGGCATAAGGTTTTTCTGCAGTAGGTTGCTATTACTTTCTGAAGTAGACTGGCTGCCAACCAAGGTTACAGAACCCAATCTGTCCTGCTATTTAACTCATAACTGGAGCAAGAAGCGATAAATTCCCAAGGGTATTTGTGCGAAAGTGAATGCAACAAATTCAACTGAAATTCAAACTCAACTCTCTTATTTCTCATTTTGAGTCAATATCCACTACACCACAATGCACGTCTCTAAGAATAAAGAACTTATTTAAAATAGTCAACTAGACAAGCTCGTTAACCATTATCTCATGCTGAAATGCCATCAAAATATTAGGTGTAGTTTAGCTTTGGCATATAGCCATAGATATGGTATTCCCTGTGAGTAATGAACATAATGAAAATGGTCAACCAGACTAACTTGTTAACCATTACCCCATTCTTAAATGCCCCACAAATACTAGGTTAAGCCTAGTTTTGGCAAGTAGCCATAGATATGGTACTATCAGTGAGTAAAGAACTTGAAATAGTCAACTAAACAAGCTCATTAACCATTACCTCATGCTGAAGTTCCATCAAAATATTAAATGTAGCTTAGTTTTGGCATATAGCCATAGAGATAGCATTCTCTATAAATAAAGATCTTACTTGAAATGGTCAGCCAGGCTAGGTCATTAACCATTAACCATTACTCATGGCTAAAGTGTTATCAGAATATTAAACATAGCTTACATTTGGTACATAGTAATAGATATGGTACTTCAAATGGATAAAGAACTTATTTGCAATGGTCATCCAGACAAGCTCATTAACCATTAACTGAAGTGTCATCAAAAACTGTAGCTTTGTTTTGAAACATAGGCATAGATAAGATAGTGGTCAACTCCGTGTTGAGACACACTAAAATATTACAAAGATGAGCTTCATTTTGACACAAGGCTAAACCTATGCAGCACACATTGTTGGACATAGGCTTTCTCTAGATATTTCCATTTACTATTGATGTGGAGGAATGGGTCATTATTCTATCACACTAGCCCAAAGTTTGTTGGCAGAGGCTTACAGCACTTGCTGTCACCAAGAAGTCACACATATAGATAACTGACCAGGCTCAACATTGTTTGCCTTGAGGATCAAACAAGAACCAATATTTCAGTGTGAAATGGGTGTAAGGACATATATAGAGAGAGGTAGTTAGAAGGTGTGAAGAATGCATTCAGTCACAAAACAGACTGTCATCACTTGGTGTTGACCTCAGTGTCCACTTTTATATTTGCATATGCTCTATCTCTGATATTGAGAACTTTTATACATAAATATAGCATACATTAAAACTATATATATATGTGTGTGTGTGTGTAATTAAAAAAGGAACAAGAAGAAAACTATATTTTGTTTTAGCTGATACAATTAGTCCACTGACAGACTTTATCAAGGAAAAACTGAAATGAATTTGTCTCAATAAAGTACGTGTTACACATTGGGTAAAACAAAATATAGTTTTTCTCTGATCTCTTTTTAATCATAATGTTCCTTTCCTCAAATTATCTGAGAATATTTACAATATATATCTAAATCTAAACTTATTTATAAATGGAACTTTGTCTCTGTGTGTGTGTGTGTGTGTGTGTGTGTGTGTGTGTGTGTGTCCATTACCTATAGACTCTGAAACGGCTGAACCAATTTTTTGTCAAGGTTTTGTGTCAAGGTACCCCCAATAAATATTGAAAATCGATAATCAAAAAAATTGGGTTATAGAAGTAGTGGTCCGATTTTAATCAAATTTGACACACTCATAGGCAAAGACATAAGAAACAATATTCAGAAGTTTCAAGGTTGCTGTTCTTACAATAGTGCAGAAAATCAATAATATATATATATATATTTGTGTGTGTGTGTGTTTATCTGCCTGTATGTCAATTTTTTCAGCCCTTTTATTTTAGTTTTTGCTTTGGGTTTGGCTCTAAGAAGGTATAATTGTAGTTCTTAGTCTCAGCTATGATACCATTTACTCAGAGGACTTATTTAGCCTTCAAAATTCAGTTTATGACGAAAAAAACTTATTTGATATTGATACCAGGAAATGAAAATTTAACTCACATCGATTCATTTTTTCTTTCAGTCTACGGTTTCGCTTTAACTGTAAACAACTATTGCTTTTTAGTCTTTCATGCCAATGTCCAAAGAGTCTGAGCTCCAGAACCATGGATTAGTTTTAAAGCTTTCATTACACCCGAGCAACGCTGGGCTATACTGCTAGTATATATATAAAAAGAAAAAAGTAAATGCCAGAGAACTCAGAATTGTAAAACTGTTGGTTCTCTTCATTTGAATTTGGGATGATGCTTGGGGCCAAGATTGTTGTTTTTGCAGGGGTTTACCAATAAAAAAAAATTGCCAAATAGGTTTTTGTTGTAAAGTGCTCAGTATAAAAATAGAGATAGAACATGAGGAAATCATAGTGGTGCCTTCATGAAACTTTAAAGTCAGCATAACAAATTTCACCACATTAGTCCTGTATATATATATATATATATAATGTTGAGTTGTGATAGGTTGGGCACCAAGATTGTTAATTTTAAGTAGTTTAACTGGTGAAAGGTTCTTTCACCAGCAGGTTTTTAGAACAAAGTGCTCAATATCAGTATGGGGATAGAATATTGATACATTTAGTACAAAGAATTGGTCACTTTAACTGAGCAGGTTCGTGCCAACTTTGCAGTTTCAAGAAAACACCATTATGAAGTTCTCACTCATCAAGGCTGGTTTTTTCTGCTGTTGAGTCTAAGGTCCTTTTTCTATTTATAAGGAGCCTGATGTAATTTGATATTTTCTGGGAGTGGTCCTACTTGTAATTGACTGATTTTCTTTCTTTTTCATTTCGTTTGTTTTTATTGTTTTTAAGTATTTATTTATTTTTATTTTTATATTTATTTATATTTATTATCATTCTCATTTTTACTACTTTACAATAAAAAGAGTTAAAAGGAAAAACTCTTTGTGTTTATATATATATATATATATATTATTAGTGCTAAAAAAGATATGTCTGAACATGTTTGTGCCAGATTTTTCAAGTTTGTTTTGTGATGTCTTCTATCTTCTATTCTGTTGTTTGTCAATCTGAGGTCCAAAATGCATATCGATAATAAATTGATAATAAATCTTCATATTATCAAAAAAATGAGGATGAAGATACTCCTTGAGAAATCATAAGATTTTCAGCTGATCCTTCATCCCTCATTCTAAGAATTTTTAAAGAATTAATGACTGTATTTTTAATCAGACATTTTTATTACGTTTAAGCATTATTAAGTTTTAACCATTATTACCATAGATACTTTGTATCTGAAATAGACACCCACATGCTTATTTATTAAAATAAAGTGTATTTAGTTTATTGATCTGCATTGCAATGCATTTGAAAATTCTAAGTAAAGACTTCATAAACATTCTTTTAATAAATAAAAAAGTGGGTGTCTATTTCAAATGCAAAGTATCCACTACAACAATGTCCAAAATCAATATATTGATTGATTGATTAATACTTAGTTTTTGCTCATAATAGGGTTAGACCACTACACATTTTAATTAAAAAGTGTTTGATACAATTATATTGTAGAATTTTTTAATATTTTCCATTTGTAAAAGAGTTATTCCATTACCCAGGTTTCTACCATGAGTGGTGTCTTCAGGCGATTTTTAATAATTAAGTTATTAAAAAAAAGGCACTACTTTTGGTAGAAACCTGGGTAGCAAAATAACTCGTTTACAAATGGAAAATATATATATATATATATATATATATATATATATATATATATATATATATAGACAGACACTCACTCAATGCCCAGCTGTATGAATCATGTGATAGTTTTAAAGAACTCTCTTTTTCAATAACACATAATAAACTACAAAGATTATGTTACAGTTATGAGAACAAAATAGCATCATAAAATAACATCCTTTTACATTGTCAGCAAAGTGGCTGAAAGTGCTTGGAGAGTAATAAAATTATGGAACATTTTTTACATCTCTAGCAAAGAGGAAACATGTAAGAATATTGGAAAAATTAAATCAAAAATTAATAAAATCTTCCTTGTCAGTTCTTTTTAACAAAAGATGCTTAAAAGAAGAAATTGCTACCCAAAAATACATTAATATATACATATATATATATATAGAAAAATTGGTAAGTGTGTGTGTGTGTGTGTGTGTGCGTCACCATTCTAACAAACCCTACTTCAAAATCCTTGGTCTAGTTTAAACCAAAATTGGGTGACTTGTCAATCATAACATGAACTTTTGATGTACAAAAAATCGATTTATAGAGTATGGGAGAAATCACTGAAATGCTTAGAATTTACAAACTTTTCTCCTCCGAGACAGCTGATGCAAATTCAACCCAAATCGGACAACTTGTAGATCAAGGTCCAAACTTTTGATGTACACAAAAAATTTTCTGAATTAATGTATAGGGTTTGTCAAAAATCAACGACAAAGATAATTTCAAGTTGTCTTTTGCACATTTCTCCAAGATGCTACACTCAAACTCAACCAAAATTGAGTCACTGGTAGATCAAGGTCTGATGCCTTGATATGTGAACTAAAATTTTTATTGGCACACAGGGTGCAGCAAAATTAATGGAAATGTTGCTTTTTGCAATTGTTTATTTCTCTAAAACACTTAGTTATATTCCAACAAAAATCAAGTCTTCTTTGTAACTTCTACCTTAGCATATGCCATAACAATTTCATGTTTTCTACAAGGTGCCAATTGTAGGGTCAATGCATCTATTTCTTCTGCATCACAATATCATCATAACACATTATAGGCTCCAGTATTGCTTGCCCCCATTCTTCTAATCATACATATATCATTCTCATTTATTGGCAAAATTGACCAAGCATGAATTCCGTTTTACAAATACAACAAAAACCAATACTTACTTTGCATTTTTTTAACTTATGCATTATGGCAATCTCATACTGGAGCTTTTTGAATAATATATCAATTAATATGAATTTTCTCTTTTACTATATTATCCTTTTAGAGATATATATTTTAGTTAAATCTGAAATTTTATATACATATACATATACCCAATATATATATATATATATATATATATAAATATTTAAAATATATATACTACTGGCCATAATTATTAGACCACCCCAGTGTTTTAAAATAATGATGTATTTTTTTGAATACTATTTTTTAGTATTTATTGACAAGTGATTGAAATAGAATGGTTCTTTTGTTCATACTGCACTGTAATATGTGCATCAAATGAATTTATAAATATTTAATAATTACCTTAATTGCAGTTTCATCAATGAAAGAATGAAAAAAATTTAGGGCAATTCGGACGAGTTCATCTTCATAGAATGGTTCTTATTTTACTCTTACTTTGCAAAATTTTACAAGGTAAGAAAGCCTTGTAAAATATTGCAAAGTAATAATAACAAAAGAACCATTCTATTTTCATTTAGAATTATCCACTTGGCAATAAATACTAAAAATAGTATGAAATACATCATTTCTTTTAAAAAACTGGGGTGGCCTAATAATTATGGCCGGTAGTGTGTGTATATATACATAACATCTACAGGGTGTGTAAATTGTCGCTATTTGCCTTGTAAAATATTGCAAAGTAATAATAACATAAGAACCATTCTATTTTCATTTAGAATTATCCACTTGGCAATAAATACTAAAAATAATATGAAATACATCATTTCTTTAAAAAAAAAAAACTGGGGTGGCCTGATAATTATGGCCGGTAGTCTATATATGTATATACAGATATAGAAAATCTACAGGGTGCGATGGCTAAATTGTCGCTATTTGCCTTTTGTATATTTGTATATATGTATATACAAATATATATATTTTGTATATTTGTATATATGTATATACAGATATAGAAAATCTACAGGGTGCGATGGCTAAATTGTCGCTATTTGCCTTTTGTATATTTGTAAAATATTGCAAAGTAATAATAACAAAAGAACAATTCTATTTTCATTTAGAATTATCCATTTGGCAATAAATACTAAAAATAGTATGAAATACATCATTTCTTTTGAAATACTGGGGTGGCGTAATAATTATGGCCAGTGGTGTATATATGTATATATAGATATTGATATAGAAAATCTACCGCGTGCGATGGGTAAATTGTCGCTATTTGCTTTGTAAAATCTTGTGAGGTTTTTTTTTAATCATATCACCCCAAGCAAGGCGGTAACGCCACTGATGCGCAGGGGGCTACGTAAGGGTAAAAAGAATGGAAAAGAGAAAGCCGGAAACCGCATCCTAAACAGGAAACAAGAGATGAGCCTCTTCACCTGTTCAAAAGATGTGGGTGGAGTGTGAACCGGGCGATAGTTTAGTCTATCTACTCCAATTGAAAAAAAAAAAAAAATAATAAAAAAGGAAAAGAGTGAAAAGATTGGAAAAGAGAAAACCGGAAACCGCATCCTAAACAGGAAACAAGGGATGAGCCTAATGGTGTATATATGCATATGAATACAAATATATCACTGATGTTAAGAAAATACTACACAATATAATATAGCAGAGCTATTAAGGATATTTTAATAAACATAAATATTATTCCTCACATGTAGCATGATTTTAAGCTTCATATCTTCAGGTGGTGAATGTATCCTCAGTACCCGATCATTGCCTTGTATATGAAATTCCAATTCAGATGACCAGTGAGGAATAATATGTACCTATGTATATATACATGGGTGTATTACTATGTATATGTTTTTTCTTACTAATGTTTGTGAATATTTTTCCATATGTGAATGTTTGTAGGTTTATTCATGTATGCATTCTTTTTCTCTCCCCCGTCTAATATATTAATAACTTTCTAAATCTACGAAATTGTTAAAATATATATATATATATATATATATATATATATATATATAGTTTTTTTTGTTTTTTGTTTTTTTTCTTAGCAACAAAATTATAGTAGATATAATAGTTAATTAATAATGCTGATCTTAATTTTATAAAATTTTAATACCAATGCCCACCAAGATTAATTTTAAGTCTCCCCACATATTCTCCAAAGTAAAAGTTACTTTACTCTGATTGGTCCACATTGTACATACAATAATGCCTCCCTGATGAAAGAGGTCTTGCTTGTTCTTAGCCTTTTAAAGCCATTCATTTTGAAATAACCACATCACTTGATAAGACACAAAAAGTGTCGAAACAAAATAACTACTTTTGTAGTGATATTGTAACATATCAATGTTATAATTTATTAATAAATATTATTATTATTATATATATATATATATATGATTCATGCAGATATTAATGCAGATTGGAGTTTGGTCTCTATATAAATAAGAAAAAAAAACAGGAAAAAACAGCAGATTGAAAACCTAGCCCTGATGAATGACAACATCATAACAGTGTCCTAATGAAACTTCGAAGTCAACATAAAACAAACTTTCCTGCATTCATCCTATTAACACTCTATCTCAACTCCAATATCAAGCACTTTACAATAAAAAGCTGCTTGCCAAAATACTTTTTATCAGTCAGTCAGTCAGTCAGTTAAGTGCCATACGTGATACAAGCTTTGGGTGATCATGTCTTGAAAGAGACATGACTGACTGGGCAGAACATTATCCCGCAGTAGGTTTCCATTGCTTTCTGTGGTAGACTGTTTGCCAACCAAGGCTATAGAACCCAATCTGCCCTATTATTTAACCCATAACTGGAAGGAAGAGGCAGATTAATAAATTTCTCAAGAGTATTTGTGCACAAGTAAATAAAATACATAAAGGAAAACTTATTTTATCTGCCATGTTCCCTCCTCTGATGAACTTTATCAAGACAAATGTAAGGATTTCATTTTGAAACAATTGTGGTACAGTGAATATTGACTCAGAATGAAAACTATTTAACCCATAACTGGAGAGAAGAAACCAGTTAATACCTTTCCCAAGACTATTTGTGCACAAGTAAATGCAACAAATTCAACTGGAATTTGAACTCGGCTCCGCAATTTGTCATTCCGAGTTGTTATCCACTGCACCACAACGGGCATCCTTTTATCAGTAAAACTATTGAAAACAACAACAATCTTGACACTAAACATTATCACAATGTGACCCTATATCCATCTATCTATCTATCTATATATATATATATATATTAGTTTTATTTCGAATAAACTATTAGGTTTTCTATTATGTGAACTAAACTAGGATGCTGAAGCTATTTAACCCATTGGTCCATGGTGTCACATTTTTTAAAGAGGGGATCACATAAACTTTAAAATCTTCCATCTTTACCCTTAAGCAGCAAAGATAGACTAAACACAAAGAAATACAATTTTAAGGAAATTTGATGCAGTAACGGGTTAATTTTGTTATTATTATTTAATGTATGATAAAACTCTTAGAAAAGAGAAAATCACTCTGGTGTGAAGTGAACTAGTAAATTACTTTTAGGTTGCCAAATTTGGGCAAGATCTGCTCAGGCCTTAATTTGCAATGTTAAAGAAACATCCCTGAATCCTTGTCAAAGAAGAATTATATTCCACCCTCCAACCTTCTCTTTTACAGGTGGGCTGTGATGAGCCTCTTACTGCTCTATCCCTACTTTCATGGAAAGTGCCCAAACGAACTATATTCCTTGGTTCCACCAGGTCTAACATTTAATGCTAGGACCTGCTTGCCACATAGATAGTGGCAAACCACCCACATTACCTCTGTATTCCATTAACAAGATGTAAGTTCCAGTCAGACACCTTCTTCCAAAAAACCACTAGCCAGACTCCCAAGTGGATATTTCCCCGATCACTACAATCTTAACCTGTTCAAGTCTAGAGTTAACCATTATTTTACTCAAATAAACTACCCATTTACATAACCATCACCGAGTACATATACCAGGCACTCGACAGGAATGGCGAAGCCCGAACCGTTGCATTGGATATATCTAAGGCGTTCGACAGAGTTTGGCATGCTGGCCTTCTATGTAAACTGCGGAGCTATGGTATAACTGGACATTTGTTTGAACTAATCCAGTCATTCCTCTCTAACTGCACAATGAAGGTGGTATTAAATGGACATGCCTCTCAGAACTACCATACAAATGCAGGTGTCCCCCAAGGCTCCATCTTAGGTCCTACACTCTTCCTGATATACATTAATGATCTCCCTGATTCCATAAGAGCCCAAATAGGTTTGTACGCCAATGACACCACAGTTTATTCTTGCCTCCTACAAAAATCTGGTGTAGGCATCAAAGCTAACCTCGCAGCCGAGATTGAAAAAGACCTCCAATCCATATTGGACTGGGGTAAGAAATGGCTAGTAAATTTTAATGCTTCTAAAACAAAGCTACTCTCAATTAACCATCATCGACAATCTCACCTACCTCCCATTAGCATGGACCAGGCTTGCCTCCCAGAGAGTAAAACACTATGCCTCCTTGGTCTCACACTTTCAGCGGACATCAAATGGAATGACTATATCGAATCCATTGCTAAATCCGCTGCAATGAAAGTCGGTTCTCTGTGTAGGGCCCGGAAGTTTTTTCCGTCTAAATCTATCCTGCACATTTATAAATCTACCATCCGCCTGTGCATTGAATACTGCTGCCATATCTGGTTGGGTGCCCCTGCTATTCTCCTCGGGCTTCTAGATAAGGTTCAGAGGAGAGTCTGTAATGTGATAGATACCGACTTGGCAGACCGCCTGCAGTCTCTCTCCCACCGGCGCAACGTGGCTTCCCTGTGTCTCTTCTATAAATACTTTCACAGCTTCTGCTCTGATGAACTTAGATCACTGGTGCCCCCTAAATACGAATTTGTACGATACTAGATTAGCAACTAGATCCCACCCTTTTACAGTGAAACCAATAAAATGCAGCCGTAACTTCTACTCCAACAGTTTCTTTCCTCGCACTTCCCGACTGTGGAATTCTCTTCCACACGATTGCTTCCCCGACGGCTACAATCTCCAGGAGTTTAAATGTAAGGTCAATAGACACCTCCTAACACACTAACCTGCTCCCATTCTATCAAACACTCTTCCCATCTGCCCAACCCTCATCCTCGCTATCCTTACTCATCTGTCACCTTCCTCCTGACATTCCCTATGTCTAACCACTCCTTCTCTTTACCTTCCCCTATGTAGCCCCATGCGCAATAGTGGCAGTGGAATGCCTTGCTTGGGGTGAGATGATTAAAAAAAAAAATAACCTTCTACTTTGAGTTTATTTAACTTGTTGCCGATATTTCAATATCAAGAAGGTGGCAACAAATTTTTACTTCATAGTGTTTACCCTGAAGGGTTATGGCATTTAATAGAGAGAAAATAATATTTTTATCCACTTTTTAAAATTTAATTTAGTTTTATTCTCACTTATTGTTTCAAATCTGCACCTTCCAATTTTGGCAGTCAGTTGCCAGACTCTCATCTCTCTTCTTTAAAAAAATAAAAATAAAAATAAAACAAGAATTCTTTTACTTCTGCTGTTTTTGATATTTCTATTGTTCCCCCCCCATGTCAACAGTATCTTATTGTTAATGTAAAGTAAACATGTAAAAATAACAAAGCCAATCTCAAAAGACTTAAACAAGATCTGCTCTAAGTAATGTTCTAATGCCATGGGTATCAAATGTCCAGCAAGTGATTTCTTTTGGAGAGTCAGTTAGACAGTGGGTGGGACTCAATTAATAAGTGTGATGACATCATCAGATTTAAAGACCCACCCTTCTTGTCACGCAAAATAATAATGGCACTATAAAATTATGTTTATGTACATCTTTATATATATATTCCTTTCCATCTCTTTGAATATGAATATATAGTTGTACTTATAAGATTTCCTCTTTGTAGCTCAACTTCATGAATTTAAGTATAGTACCAGATTGACAGTTAGTTCTCATCAATTCAATGTAGAAATAGTTAAGTTTAATCATGAGCTAGATTCTGATAGAATCTTCTTTATTCAATTTTGAGCTCTTTTTTGCTCCTCCCAGAAATCATGCAGGTCCCACGCTCTTTCTGATCTACATTAATGATCTCCCCGACACCATTAGATCCCAAGTTGGCATGTATGCCGATGACACAACAATCTACTCTCGCATCGATCAGAAACCAGGTCTGGACGACAAAGTGAACTTCGCTGCCGTACTTGAAAGGGACCTCCAATCCATAGTGGCCTGGGGTAGGAAATGGTTGGTAAATTTCAATGCCTCTAAAACAAAGCTGTTATCAACTAACCACCATAGACAATCGCATCTACCTCCCATTAGCATGGAACAGGCTAGCCTCCCAGAGAGTAAAATACTACACCTCCTTGGCCTTACACTCTCGGCGGACCTCAAATGGAATGACTATATTGAATCTGTTGCCAAATCTGCTGCTATGAAAGTCAGCTCCCTGTGCAGGGCCCGGAAATTTTTCCCACCTGAATCTATTCTGCACATATACAAATCTACCATCCGCCCGTGTATTGAATATTGCTGCCATATCTGGTCGGGTGCCCCTGCTGCTCCCCTTGGGCTTCTTGACAAAATACAAAGGAAGATCTGTAATGTGGTTGATACTGACTTGGCAGACCGGCTGCAGCCGCTCTCACACCGGCGTGATGTAGCTTCCCTGTGCCTCTTCTACAAGTACTTTCATGGCTTCTGCTCCGATGAGCTTAGATCACTGGTGCCGCCTAAGCACGAATTTACACGAGATACTAGATTAGCAACTAGGTCCCACCCTTTTACAGTTAAACAAATAAGATGTAACCATAAATTCTACTCCAACAGCTTCTTTTCTTGCGCTTCCCGCCTGTGGAACTCCCTTCCACAAGTCTGCTTTCCCGACAGTTACAATCTCCAGGTGTTTAAATGTAGGGTCAATAGACACCTCCTATCACACTAACTCCCAACTATTCTCAGAACACTCTCATCTACCCAACCCTCATTCTCGGTATCCTTACCCGCCTATCACCCACCCTCTGACATTTCCTATATTTAATCAGCCTTTCTCCACTCTACGTAGCCCCCTGCGCAGTAGTGGCAGTGACATGCCTTGCTCAGGGTGAAACGCTTATAAAAAAAAAAAAAGATAAGTATATATAATAAGAGAAGAGTTATTTCCTCATAGGAGAGCACCATAACATATATATATATATATATATATATATATATATACAAACCCTTATAACCTATCATTTCTCAGATCTCAACAGCCATACACCAATTGTAACAATTCCTGAATGATACTGTCACCTCCATACTTAACTACTAATTATAGCATTAAGTCCACCCAAGAATTCTTTCAAATTCTTAAATCTACAACCCTAAAACAAGGCACCTTCGTGTTTCTTGAAAACCTATTTACTAATCTCCCTGTTCCTGAAACCACTGACATAATCATTAACTTCTTATATAAATATACTTCAATCTCACTACCATCTATAAATCCTAATACTCACAAAAAACTTTTGTTTGCCTGTACAACTAAGGCCCCTTTTTATGACCATGAAGGCCACATTTACACAGAAACTAATGGAGGAAGTATGGGAAACCCCATTTTGTCTATGTTTCTCTAACTTTTACATATCCCACATAAAATATGCAGTTTTTAAAAAATTACCAAACCAAAAATATAGATCTGCTACATAGACGATATTTTCATTTTAGCTAAGAACAAAAATGAAATTGATAATCTTAAAACTACATTTGAAAAAATTCCATCCTCAACTTTATATATATATTGTCCTCTTCTCTGTTGCAATTTATATGATGTTTTGACCGTTGTATGCTCTGACCTTCTTCAGGTGCTAGGAATTTCAAACTGAACCCTGTATTATGATCACTGGGGTATATGAATGCCATTCCTTGTGGGAAGCCTCGATTGGAAGTCATGAGTTATCTCCCTCTATCTCTGCAAGTTACTTGTTCACCACTGCTGTAGCCTGGTATTAAACTCACAACTCTAAGAGTCAAATCAGGAACTAACCAATGTCTATATCCACTGGGTCATGTGTCCTTAAGGAAACGTCGTATGAATGGCAACAAAGATGAGGACAATAGTTCGAATAATGTAAATACTGTAAATACTTTCATCTCAGAAATATAGACAAACACTAGGTAAATACTACCTCATCTCAGAAGTATAGACAAAAAAAGTTATTAAGAGTTACAAAGATAGAGAACTGTGGAGAGCCATCACTGCCAACATCTTGAAGGGATATGGTACATAGAAGAAATTCACCAGTACTGATATATATATTTATTCCATAAGTAATATTGAATATTGCTGCCATATTTGATCTGGTGCTTCTGCTGTCCACCTAGGGGTCATTGACAAAACCCAACAGAGTATCTGTAATGTGTTCGATCCTGACTTGGCAGCTCAGATACAGTCACTTTCTCACCAGCACAATGTGGCTTCCCTCTGTCTCTTCTACAAATATTTTCATGGCTTCTGCTCCAATGAACTTAGCTTACTTGTTCCCCCTATATATGAATTTACTCAAGCCACAAGATTAGCTACTAGTGAAACTAATAAAATGTAAACGTAAATTCTACTCCAACAGCTTCTTTTCTCAAACTTCCTGCCTGTGGAATTCCCTTCCATTTCCTTGCTTCCCTGACAGCTATAATCTCCAAGAATTTAAATGTAAAGTCAATAGTCATCTCGTATCTCACTGACATGCATCCTCTTTCTCATGCTCCTTTCTTCATCCACTCTACTCTCATCGGTATTCTCATCCTTCTCTTACCCACTTCCTGACACCCTCTATAATCTGTCACTCTTTCTCATAACTTTCCTCCTATGTAACCCCCTGCACAACAGTGGCAGTAAAATGCTTTGCTTGGGGCGATATCATTATAAAAAATCTATCTATCTCATTTTCTTGATATCTGTCTATCTTTCTATCTTTCTATCTATCTTTCTATCTATCTATCTATCTATCTATCTGTCTTTAAATGTAAAAATAGTTGTCTCCTATCTTGCTGACTTGCATCCTCTCTCTCATGCTCCTTTCTTCATTCACTACACTCTAATCAATATTCTCATCCTTCTCTTACCCACTTCCTGGCACCCTCTATAACCTGTCACTCTTTCTCATAACTTTCCTCCTATGTAACCCCCTGTACAACAGTGGCAGTAAAATGCCTTAATTAGGGCGATATTTTTTTTTTTTTCAATCATATCACCCCAAGCAAGGCGGTAATGCCACTGATGCGCAGGGGGCTACATAAGAGTAAGAAGATTGGAAAAGAGAAAACTGGAAACCACATCCTAAACAGGGAACAAGGGATGAGCCTCTTCACCTGTTCAATAGACATGGGTGAAGTGTGAACCGGGCGATAGTTTAGTCTATCTACTCCAATTGGAAAAGAAAAAAAAGAGTAAAAAGATTGGAAAAGAGAAAACTGGAAACCACATCCTAAACAGGGAACAAGGGATGAGCCTCTTCACCTGTTCAATAGACATGGGTGAAGTGTGAACCGGGCGATAGTTTAGTCTATCTACTCCAATTGGAAAAGAAAAAAAAGAGTAAAAAGATTGGAAAAGAGAAAACTGGAAACCACATCCTAAACAGGGAACAAGGGATGAGCCTCTTCACCTGTTCAATAGACGTGGGTGGATATGATTATAAAAAAAAAGGAACTAGTAAAAAATGATGCGATCAAAACCGTAGAGTTACAATCATCATAATAAAGTAATACCAAACAACCAAACTGTAATTTTCTGAAATTGGTTTGCCAAGTTACTCAGACTCCGAAACAAACAGCTGTTGCGTCAAAGCCTATCACTTTTTCTAATGGCATGAAATCAATATCACCGAAATTTGATCCTCCAAAACAGTTTTCTTTCCAGAATGTAAAGAGAAGGGCAATGACCATGACCTTGAACCTGACATGTCCTACAACCCATCAACCTTATCAAAATTATAAATATATACAATATACAACTGCTAGGATTTTCAAGATTATCAACCCATTTCTGTCTGAGATATATACAGATTTTACAAGTGTAAAGTTTTACTGCTTGTTGGTATAATATGAGGTGTTCACCATGAAATATAAAACACATATCTAACAGTATGAATATTTTGGCAGCACAGGTAAGAAAAACTTATAAAGAAGATAATGATGACTTAACAAATAAGGAACCTTGCAATATATTTCCAAAGGGTCATAAAATTACACACATATAAACATATATATATATATTTTTAAACTTATTTATAAATAGAACTTTGTCTGTGTGTACGTGTGTGTGTGTGTGTGTGTGTTCATTACCTATAGACTCTGAAATGGCTGAACCGATTTTCCTGAAAATTTACACAGTTGTACTATAAGCGTTTGCGAGTGTTCTTAGCTAGGTTTTGTGTCAAGGTACCCCCGATAAATATTGAAAATTGATAATCAAAAAAATTGGGTTATAAAAGTAGTGGTCCGATTTTAATCAAATTTGATGCACTCATAGGCAAAGACATAAGAAACAATATTCAGAAGTTTCAAGGTTGCAGTTCTTACAATAGTGCACAAAATCGATAATATATAAAAAGGCAAGATGTTTGCGTATGTGTCTGTTTATCTACCTCTATGTCTGTATTTTTTTCAGCTCTTTTATTTTAGTTTTTGCTTCAGGTTTGGCTCTAAGTAGGTATAATTGTAGTTCTTAGTCTCAGCCCTGATACCATTTACTCAGAGGACTATTTTAGCCTTCAAAATTCAGTTTACGATGAAAAACTTATTTGATATCGATACCAGGAAATCAAAATTTGACTTACATCCATTCATTTTTCTTTCAGTCTACGGTTTTGCTTTAACTGGAAACAACTATTGCTTTTTAGTCTTTTGTGCCAACATCCAAAGAGTCTGAGCTCCAGGACCATGGATTAGTTTTAAAGCTTTCATTACACTTGAGCAATGTCGGGCTATACTGCTAGTATGTATATATATATATATATATATATATATGAGGTGCGATTGGTAAATTGTCGCAATTGTTTTATTATTTCAAATATTCTTTCAGCAGAGTCTGAGTTCTAGGACCATGGATTAGTTTTAAAGCTTTCATTATACCCGAGCAATGCCGGGCTATACTGCTAGTATATGAATATTATACTTTGAATAAGTTCTTACTAATTTTTCCTGAAAATAATGTTTCATTTACAAAAATTAGTGATTGTCTCTCACTAACCACTAGTTTTTTCTGTCTTTCTGGCAGCTTTTGAATGCCATGTCAGAAAAACAACACATTTTGAGGATAACTACGAGTCGACTAATTTTTTGGCATCTTCATAAGAATTAAAGTATTGCTCAGTCAGGCCATGTGCCGTCAATTGAAACAAGTGATAATCAGACGGGGTCAATATCTGGTGAATATGGCCAGTGGGATAGGACTTTCCATTTAAGTGTTTCCATTTAAGTGTTCCGTTTAAGTGTTTCCAAGTTGGTTTGCATCCATTTTGCAATGTATGGCCTAGCATTATTACACTGCAAAATCAATTTATCATGACTCTGCTTGCATAGCAGCCATTTTTTATTCAATGCTCAAATGAAACACATCAATTGTTGTTGATAGCAATCTCCTGTGATGGTTTTGGTTGGTCAGAGCAGCTCATAATAAACTCGTCATCCTGCGGCCTCGGCCAAGATAGAACTCACTGCACCCCTCCAGTATTCCCTGTGCATTTGGAACCCTGGTGCAGTTTATAGCAAAATTCATAATCGTGTCAAATAGTTGAATACTTGGTGCTTTGCCAGGGCTACCAAGGGTGTTTTTATTGTGACACCAACACTGGATGGGTTGCCTTCCAGGCCCCATCCTGTTATTTAGCCCATAACTAGAAGGAAGTAACAGATTAATACCTTTCCCAAGGGTACCAGTGCTTAAGTGAATGCAGGGTACTCAACTGGAATTTAAACTTGGCTCACCAATTTCTCTTTCCAAGCCAATATCCACATCTGTCATAATAAACTACACCCATCTGATCCTAACAAATGCAAAGCAGAAGCTTCAAACCATGAATATTTGGCTTTACTATCAATTTTGATGCATGGCCAGGATTACCCCACAATCTTCTACTCTTAGGATTATTGTAGTGTATCCTCTTTTCATTGCAAAAAACCTTTCCTTTCCTGCTGTTGAAGTAGTTGTTCTTATGTGACAAAACAGTTTGACGTCTCTCAGCATCTACTCGTATAAACCCAATGTCATTGCTTTTGAATCATTCCTAATGGTATTGTTCCTTAGTATCAACTGATCCATAGTATAATGTTTTATTTACAAAAATTAGTAAGAAACATGTCACTGAAAGTATTATCCATTGCTAGCCACTACTTTTTCCCATTTTTATGGCAGCATTTGAACTACACAGCTTTTGAGGCTAACCATGAGTCAAGCCATTTTTTGGTATTTTTGTAAGAATGCAAGTGCTGTTCAGTCAGATCATGTGCCGTCAATCAGAACAAGAGTAAATCAGATTGGGTAATGTCTGGTGAATATGGCAAGTCACATAGAACTTTCTACTTAAATGTTTCCAAGTAGGTTTTCACCCATTTGGCAACATATGGTCGAGTGTTGTCATGTTGCAAAATCACTTTAACATTTCTCTGATCATATAACTGCTGTTTTTCTTCAATGCTAAGCTCAAATGCATCATTTGTAGTTGATAGCAAACTATACACATGCAGTTCTGGGAATGCTATCTGTTAGAAAACAGCAAGAACTTATCAAGGTTTTAATGGTTCACACTCCACCCACGTCTATTGAACAGGTTAAGAGGCTCATCCCTTGTTCCCTGGTTAGGATGTGGTTTCTGGCTTTCTCTTTTCCAATCTTTTCACTATTACATAGCCCCCTGCACATCAGTGGCATTACCGCCTTGCTCGGGGTGATATGATTAAAAAAAAAAAAAATATATGTCCAAAAAGTTTGTCTTTTTAACAGAGCAAATTCATGCCTACTTTGAAGTTTCATGAGGACACCGTTAGGATGTTCTCACTGGTCAGGGCTGTTTATATATATATATGTATATATATATATATATATATATATATATATATATACACACACACACACACACACACACACACACACACATATATATATATATATATATATATATATATATAGTATTGTAATGGTTGTTACAATGGTTTATAAAATCATAGTATTACTACACAAAAATTTTCACGTTTCGGAGCTGCATTTGCACCTCATCTGGTGATAAGTTAGATTTCAACTTTGGTATTTTCACATGATTTATAATCATTGATATTCCAAAGTTTTCAAACACGCATCAAGGATTTTTACGAATATATATAATTTCCAAATACACCCATCTGTGAGGGTATCTAGCAAATCCTTGTTGAAGACATCTTCTCAGGCCAAGCTGTGTCTGTTCAAAATCATATGGTTTATATGCCAACTACGGTGGATGTGCATTGTGGTGCAGCGGATATCAGAAATCTGTGAGCCGAGTTTGAATTCAAGTTGAATTTCTTGCATTCACTTTCTGTCCAGTCAGTCATGTCTCTTTCGAGACATGAACGCCCAGAGCATGTATCATGTATGGCACTTAACTGACTGACTGATGCTGAGTGGACCTTAATTTCAAATTTTATAGAGGCATAACTGACCAGGATTAACAATTTGAACAAGCCAGTATGCTCAAATCTCTGTCATGATGATTTGTGACTTTATGCTAGAACAACCACCAACATCCTCTGAATAAAGTCATTAAATGAAGAAGAACTGATACTACTGGCCAAGGGACCCAAATTTACGATCAAAGAAAAAAAAAGTCAACCACACTAACATCCAGGCTAGCTTCTGCAAAGTCACATACCAAATCAGATTGAAAGAACAGCGAAATCTAACGAAACAACCAAATGCTTTTTTTTTTTTCAATCATTTCACCCCAAGCAAGGCAGAAATACCACTGGTGTGAAAGAGGTTACAGTGAGAGAAAAAAGATATCAAAGAAAAGCTATAAGATGAATGGAAATCAAGTAGATAAAAGATGGCAATTGACATTGCTTTTAAGCTTTCGGAGATTGTAGCTATCATGGAAGAAAGGAAATGGAAGTTATTTTTTTTTTTTTATAATCATTTCACCCTGAGTAAGGCATTTCACTGCCACTATTGCACAGGGGGTTATGTAGAGGGGAAAGTGGTGAGAAAGGATGGTTAGATATAGGAAATGTCAGAAGGAGGGTGATAGACGGGTAAGGATACTGAGAATGAGGGTTGGGTAGATGGTTAGAGTGTTGGGAGAATAGATGCAAGTTAGTGTGATAGGAGGTGTCTATTGACCTTACATTTAAACTCCTGGAGATTGTAGCTGTCAGGAAAGCAGGCATGTGGAAGAGAATTCCACAGGCGGGAAGTGAGAGAAAAGAAGCTGTTGGAGTAGAAATTACGGTTACATCTTATCAGTTTCACTGTAAAAGGGTGGGAGCTAGTTGCTAATCTAGTATCTCGTGTA
Source organism: Ascarosepion bandense (assembly GCA_037127315.1). Taxonomy (NCBI): domain Eukaryota; kingdom Metazoa; phylum Mollusca; class Cephalopoda; order Sepiida; family Sepiidae; genus Ascarosepion; species Ascarosepion bandense. The sequence goes on from JBBBDQ010000264.1 coordinate 4,583,995, forward strand.
AATTCATACCTAGGCGGCACCAATGATCTAAGTTCATCGAAGCAGAAGCCATGAAAGTATTTATAGGAGAAAATATATGAATCAAAATACTTTGGATTACCACCTAAAGCCAACAATAGAAAAGAAACAAACCTCAAAAGACCGTTTGTTGAGAAAGGGAAAATATCCCTAGAAATGTAAACAAAAACAAAATACTTAAATGGAGACACACTGCAAAATGAAGAAGACACATTGTAGCTAACCAGCAGAAAGGGCGAAATATCACTCGAGAACTGCCGTCATTAACCTGACAAGGACGTAGAGTGCCAAAAATTTGTTTCACGAATTCACTGACAGCTAAAGGCTCGACAAAAATCAACAAATAATAAAATAATCCTCTGAATAGTTTCATCTACCCAATTTCCATCACAAGACTCGGATCAAATCATTATACATTAATATATAGGCATGTATATTATCTATACCTTAATATTCAGGAAAAAGTCACCTCACCATAAAGCAATGGTTAGCAAATGAGTCTTGTAGTTCTTGTAGCCGAGTTCGAATTCCAATTGAATTTCTTGCATTCACTTATGCACAAATACCCTTGGCAAAGGTATTAATCCATCTCTTCCCTCCAGTTATGGGTTAAATAATAAAACAGATTGGGTTCTATAGACTTGGCTGGCAACCAGTCTACCATAGAAAGTAATGTCAACCAACTGTGTGATAATCTTCTGTCCAGTCAATCATGTCTCTTTTGAGATATGATTGCTGAAGTGTGTATCACATTGGCACTTAACTGACTGAGTTCATTATGAGCCAAATGAAACTAACCTGCATTGGGTACCTCACACTTGTTTGCAACATTTAATTGTTTCAAAAGCAGCTGTATAGATCTTTTTTTTACCATTTCACCCCAAGCAAGTTAATAAAGCCTCTAGGTGCAGTTGTGGGTTACTAATCATTTGAGAATATGAGAAAAATATACTATTAAGAAAAGATTATAATAAAAGAACAAGTATTAAAAAGACAAAAAATAACAATTAACATTGCATTTAAATTTTTGAAGATCAAAGTTGGAGAGTAGGGAGTCAGAAGAGAGTTCCACAAGTGAGAAGTGTGGGAGAAGAAACTGTTAGCATCATACTTACATTTCTAGCCATTTCAACTATAAAATGATGAGACTTTACCACCAATCTAACTAATATTAGATTAATGAATATCTTTATACAATAGAACAAATAATTTTTTTATTGTACTTCATCACAGTTTTTCGAATGAGGTTTGCCCATTGGTATCTCAACTGCATGAATTGGCAGTTAAGTTTCATTGTTTTAATCTTTAATTTTAGTGAGATAGGAGATGACTATTGACTTTACATTTAAATTCTTGGAGATTATAGCTGTCGGAAAAGCAAGTAAATGGAAGGGAATTCCACAGGGGGGGGGAAGTGAGAGAAAAGAAGCTGATCGAATAGAATTTGTGTTGACAATTTATTGGTTTCGCAGTAAAAGGGAGGGACCTAGTTGAGTTGCTAATCTTGTGGCTCGAGTAAATATATATACATATATATATATAGTGTATTGAGGCAGCAAATAATTTTCTAAGCATATACTGTTAAATATAAGAGACAATGAATGTCTATTATGTTTAATTATGAGCAGTTCTAAACGTCATATTTTGGCTTTAATTTCAGTTGAAAATAAAGATAAAATTCTCCAACATTTGGATAATTTTTTATTAATTTGGTTCTAAGCTTTCGGCTCACATGAGCCATCTTCAGAGAGGTCACCAAGACAGTAACACAATAACATCCACCATCACCGACGATTTTATTTTGTGCTGACATAAAACCCCACTAGACAATGGCAATAGTTACCAAAAATAACAAACACAGTTCACAAATTTGCAATTCGGTTCTATGATGTCACACTATGTGATAGCGCAAAATGACAACAGAACCATGTATTCAAATGCAATGTAATGTGTTATGGCCAGATTTAAAAATTATTTTATTAAGTGTGGGTTGTTTGGATTTAATATACATGGCCTCCAATATCTGAAGGTTTTTTGGCTCACATGAGCCGAAAGCTTAGAACCAAATTAATAAAATTATCCAAATGTTGGTGAATTTTTGTCTTTATTTTCAACTGAAATTAAAGGCAATATACGACGTTTAGAACAGCTCATGATTAAACATAATAGATATTCATTGTCTCTTATATTTAACAGTATATGGTTAGAAAATATATATATATATATATATACAAAGTTCTATTCTAATTTCTTTTCTTGTACTTCTCACAGGTGGAACTTTTCTGTAGAATTCCCTGAATGTCTACAATCTTCAAAATTTTAAATGCAATGTCAGTCACTATTTTCTGTTTTCCTGAACCCTCTTCTTTTATTGTCCTTTTTCCTCACTAGACTTCTCATTCTCTTTCAGTTCTTGCATCTTAGTGGTATTATCATCTTGCTTGGGGTGAAATGATTAAAAAGAAAGGTTCAAGAGATTATCTCGTTGTTCCAGTATATCTTCCCCGTAAATGCTGTTATCATTAAATCAGCTCAGGGTTGATACCCCAATAGCAAAATTTCCCCCAAAAGATAAGATAGAAAGCCAAAGATACCTCACAAAAAAAGGACAAGCTTGTTCTCATTAAATTTCCTAAAAGAAAAAAAAAACTGCTTCTAAAAGGGAAGAAAAAGAGAGTGAGACTTAAATAAATTACAAGCATTTCTGATTCTAAGAAAAAAATGTCTGTTGCAGGAAAAAGCTCATGGTTTAGGTTTTCCTGTTTAGGTATCAATGTTTGGGTAGAAGGAAAAGCAAAAAGTGGGTGGTGGGTGCTTGTTTTGGGCTTTCTTTTATTTGCTTTTTTTTTCATTTTATGTTTATAGTTTTGAAGATAGAAAGCTGATAAGACTTGTTGATGTTATGCACTTTACATTTGTAGGATAAGAAAAAATTTAAAAAGAACACAAGAAAATCCGAAAGAAAATAAGGAAGGTATTGTCATGGAGAAAATCAGAAAGAGATTATTAGAGATGCAAGGAAAGAAAGAAAAAGAGGGAGGAAAAAAAATTATTTAAAGAAAAATAAGGTAGTTATTTAGAAATAATGAAAAAGAAAGAATGAAATCGAAAGTAGTAAAGGTGTTAAGAAAAATAAAAATTAAGCAAAGCTTTTGAGAGAAAGAAGGAATGACTGAAAGAAAGAATGAGAATAATAAAGAAAGAATGAAAGAAAGAAAAAAGAAAGAGTGTAACAAAGAAAGAAAAACAGAGCATAAGAAAGGAAAAAGAAAGAAAGAAAGAAAAAATGAGTGCAAGAAAAAAGAAGAAAAATGAGTGTAACAAAGAAAGAAAAATGAGCATAAGAAAGAAAGAAAGAAAGAAAGAAAGGATGAGTGTAAGAAAAAAGAAGAAAAATGTGTGTCAAAGAAAGAAAAATGAGCATAAGAAAGAAAGAAAGAAAGAAAGAGTGTAAGAAAAAAGAAGAAAAATGAGTGTAACAAAGAAAGAAAAATGAGCATAAGAAAGAAAGATAGAAAGTGCATAAGAAAGAAAGAAAGAAAGAAAGAAAGAAAGAAAGAATGAGATTTTTTTTTTTTAATCATATCACCCCGAGCAAGGCAGTAACGCCACTGATGTGCAGGGGGCTACATAGGAGTGAAAAGATTGGAAAAGAGAAAACCGGGAACCGCATCCTAAACAGGAAACAAGGGATAAGCCTCTTCACCTGTTCAATAGACGTGGGTGGAGTGTGAACCGGGCGATAGTTTAGTCTATCTACTCCAATTAAAAAAGAAGAAAAATGAGTGTAACGAAGAAAGAAAAATGAGCATAAGAAAGAAAGAAAGAAAGAAAGAAAGAAAGAAAGAAAGAGTGTAAAAAAAGAAGAAAAATGAGTGTAACAAAGAAAGAAAAATGAGCATAAGAAAGAAAAAAAGAATGTAACAAAGGAAAAAATGAGCATAAAAAAGAAAAAAAGAAAAAATGAATGAAATAAAGAAAGAAAGAATGAGTATAAGAAAGATATATTTGTTTTACTTTTCGTCATCCAGCAAAAAGTTTGATGCAAAATGATAAATGTAAAAATGTGTGTGGACAGGAGATATTTCCATTTTCTCACTGGACAAGCAAGCAAGCCTGTCTTGGAAGCCACCATTTTAGGTGAGCTTCAATATTGACCCCCAAAGTCAATGGGAAATACCCCATCTTATTTGCCAAGCAAGTTCTCTTGCCAACAGATGGTATATATCCAACAAAAACATTTTACATTCCATGTGTACAAAGTCTACAGATTTACACGATCAGAGAAGATGTAATCTTTTTTAATTCCGGTTAGAAAGGAGAAGGTCACTTCAAAGATGAGGCACTTGTGTAGAGAGCCGTTTACCATTATACAAAGTGAAATTGTGTGTTTAGATTCCTGGATAAAATTCTTCCCTCGCTCTTCAAGAGTTCTTTTTCATTATCACTTGCCAGTTCTGGTATCTAGTTCAGTATTGCCAAAATTTGTGGAGTGCCAAAATGGCTGGGGGAGGGAAGTGTGCCTAGCATGATGGGATAGACAAGGCTAAAAGCCAGTGAAGTGGGGTAGGCTAGAGTTTAAGGAAGAAATATAAAACACTAAGCAGGAAATAAAGAATGAGAGGCAGGAAAGTATTAGGAAGTGGAAAAATATACAATGAGAGAGAAAGAAGAAGAAAAGAGTAGAAATAAAGAAAGGATAGGTTATGGAAAAAGGAATGAAAAATGAAAAGGAAAGGGAAGAAAGGAATTAAAAAATAAGAATGAAATGGGTGAAAGAAAAGAAGGAAAAATGAAAGAATTAGGGAATAGTAAAAATAAAAGATTATGCAAATGAAAAGTGAAAGAAGGAAAAAGTAAAAAAGTGGAAGTATATAGAAACGAAAAATATATTAAATACTTTAAAGAAAAAGAGGAAGAATGAAATAATTAAAAAACAAACAGGATAAAAAAGCCAAATAGAATAGAAAAAAAAGCAAATTGCCTAAATGAAAGAGGGAGAAAATATGATAAGAGAAAAGTGTGAAAAAAACAGAAAAATAAATGGTGGTTGTGGTGGTGGTGTTGGTGGTGGTGGTGGTTGTGATGATGGTAGTGTTGATGATCATCATGATCATGATGGTGGTAGTGGTGATGATATTAGCAGTGATGATGGTGTGGTGGTGATGATGGTGGTGTTGTAGAGTGTGATGATGATGATGATGATGCTGTGGGGGTGCAAAATGAAAGAGTGAGAAAACATAGTGAGACAGAAAAGTGTGAAAAAACAAAGATAAATCTTGGTGGTAGTGTCGGTGGTGGTGGCTGATCATCATAATGTTGATGATCATCATAATCATGTTGATGAGCATGATGATGGTAGTAGTGATGATGTTAGCAGTGATGATGGTGTGGTGGTGGTAATGATGGTGGTGTTGTGGAGTGTGATGATGATGATGATGATGGTGCTGTGGGGGGGAGAGAACAGAGGTAGGGGTTCATAATGATGAGCTAAGGAAGGAACATGAAAAATAGAAGAATTATGTGGGGGAAAAGGAAGGAGAGAAAAAGTAGAGAGAAGAAAAGAAAATACAAATATATATATATATATATATATATATATATATATATATATGTTCATATGAATAAGAAATGAAGAAAATGCAATGTTCAAAACAATAATTTAAAACAGTGCTCAATATAAAAATAGAGCAATGAATATTTATTGTAAATTATTACTTTAGAATGTGTACAAACTACAATCTACTACAAAATTGTACAATTTGTTTCAACATTGAAAGAATAATGTCTCATCAGGTAGCTAATAATGATGGTAACGAACTTTTTTTTTAAAGAAAAATGAAAAAAAAATACTTCCTTTTATTTTATCTTTTTGTACGAGGTAGAAGGATATTAAAAAAAGAGGAAAAGACAGAGAGCAGAAAAAATGAGAACACAAAAAGAAAAATTAAGAAACGGAAAAGGAAAAAGAAAGAGAGGAAACAGAAAAGCAAGGAGGGAAACAAAAGAGAAAGGACTGAGAGGAAAGAGCTGATGCAAATGGCTAAGAGAGAGAAGTTTTAAATTATACCTTGTACAAAAAGATTTCCAGAAATGTATTGTGGACCAAAATATGTCCGAAAGAAAACACAACTCAGGTATTAGAGTAACAAAGATATATTTACGAAAAACAAGTAAAAGTATTACACATCAGGCTGGAGAGACCAACTCAACTCCTCTGTCAATCGTCAATTGCCAGATGTTCACTTGAGACAGTCTTCCGATATCTATAGTCATGAAAGGTGTTCATTATGGTACAACGGGTAGGTTCCATAACAAAATAAAAGGAAGTGTTTTTTTTAAATTTTCATTTAAAAAAAAAGGGTTATTACCATTCAACTGATAAAACATTGTTCATTCAATGTCAAAACAAAGTGCACAATTTTTTAGTAGCTTGTAGTTTGTACTGAAGTATAATTTATAATAAACATATATATATATATATATATATATATATATATATATATATATATATATTATATTGATTGTTTAATTACTTAGTTTTTGGTCATAATAAAATTAGACCAGTGCACATTTGTATTAAAAAGTGTTCAATTCAATTATATTGTAGAATTTTAAAATATTTTCCATTTGTAAACAAGTTATTACATGACCTGGGTTTCTACCATAAGACACCACTCATGGTAGAAACCTAAGTCGCATAATAACACGTTTACAAATGGAATATATATATATATATATATATAAAGGAAACACAAAGAAAGACATGAAGATAGAGTTTTAAAAAATGTAAAATTGTGAAAGGAAAAGAAGCTAGATTAAAAAGAAAAAAAGGAAAGAAAGAACAAAAAAAAGCAAAAGGGAAGAGAGTGAGATAAAAAGAGAGCAGGTTGGTGAGGGTACATTTTAAAAGAAGGTAAAAACCCAAGAAAACTAGAGAGAGAAAGAGGTTATGACTATCTAGAGAAGGTAGGGCTCCACTGTGTCAAGAGATTGGCTGCTGGAAGACCCTGTGTCTGGCAACAAGACTCTGCACCATACTAAACAAATAGAAGATTTCAGTCATGGCTGTCAGACAACCTAACCCCTCCAGATTGGCACACCATTTGACTATTATGTATGAAATGTAGTTTAAAGAGAGCCCAACGAAACTATTTATAACACCAAAGATAAACTGAAGGCAAAGATTATGGCAGCATTCATCAACTTAAAGAAGGAGACCGTCCAGAAGAGTTGCAAGAGATTCTGAAGTTATCTGTAGGCTGGGGTTGAAGCCAATGGCGATTTTATTGAATAAAATTACTTTTTACTATTTCAACATATTTTGTAATTTTGGTAAATATATCTGTTAAAATGAGATGTCAATGTTATCTTCATTTTTTGTGTTATTTAGACAATTTATCCATTGCATGATATATATATATTATAAATTACATTTTAGAACATGTACAAATTTTTTATATATCCACTACAAATCATACATTTGTTTCGACATTGAAACTACAATGTCTCATCAGGTGGTGTAGACAGGAATAGAAAGCCTCTTTTCTTATATAAATGTATCATATATATATATATATATATATATATATATGATGTATTTAAGCAGTGAAGGTTTTTAAGGAAAATGCTATTGAAAACGACAAACATTTTATGTCAATTAATTTAAATGATCGTCTTTTCCAAATGATAAATAATCTTTCCCAAAATTTCTTTCCAATATTATCTTTAGACAATGCCTGAGAAATATTTGAGAAATATCATTCGTAATTTTGAAAAGACTATCATTAAGATTGACATAAACTGTCTGTTTTTTTCTATATATATATATATATAGGAGAGAGAGAGAGAGAAAGAGAGAGAGAGAGTCAGAGGGAGAGGGAGAGAGAGAAAGAGTCAGAGGGGGATATAGAGAGAGAGAAGGAGAGAGAGAGTCAGAGGGGGAGAGAGAGGAGAGAGAGTCAGTGGGAGAGAGAGGGGAGAGAAAGAGAGAGAGTCAGAGGGAGAGAGAGGGGAAGAGAGAGAAAGATAGAGAGTCAGAGGGAAAGAGAGAGAAGGAGAGAGAGAGTCAGAAGGAGAGAGAGAGTCAGAGGGGGAGAGAGAGAAAGAGAGAGTCAGAGGGAGAGAGAGAAGGAGAGAGAGAGTCAGAGGGAGAGAGAGAAGGAGAGAGAGAGTCAGAGGGGGAGAGAGAGAGAGAAAGAGATGTTATGACAAAGAGATATAGAACAAAAAACAGAGGAAATCACGGGAAGAGCCAAATTTAAATGTAAGGAAAAAAAAGTGAAGAAAGATTTAAAAAGAAAGAGCAAAAGATGATGGGGAGATAAAATAACGAAATAAAACGAAATGATCATGAAATGAAGCAAGAAAAAAAGAAAATGTATAATATGAAGAAAAAGTTTGAAAAGAGAAAGAGAGAGAAGAACAAAAGCAAAAAAAAAACAAGGAAAAAGAAAAATGGATGAAGTCAAGAAGCAGGGTGGGGGAAATAAAAAGAAAAACAAAATGAGGAAGATATAAAAAAAAGAAATAGAAAAAAGAAAATTATAAAAAGAAGGAAACTTCAGATTAAAAAAAAGAAAAAAAATTTGGCAGAGAAGCTAAGAATTTGTTGATGGTATAGATGCGAAGGGATATTTAGAAAGCCTTTTTCAGAAAAGGAATTCCCGATCTGATTTTTTTTTTCTGTTCGTTGTTTTGAGTTTTCTATATTGAGTTATGAATAGACATCCCCAAATTTGCCCTCTCACTTTATTTCCTGGTCTGTCTTTTTACCCACCTACCCAACCTCCACCTGTTTCTCCAGCTTTCATTTTCTTTTCTCTTCCAATTCTGCCCCACTTACTGGCTTCCTCTATCAGAAGGCTTACTGACTGCCCTTGATTTAAATCTAACTCCTTTTTCTTTTCCAATCTCTCTGTATTGGAACTGATTTTTCTTTTTCTTCATACACCTTGTCATCATCAGCAGCAGCAGCAGCCAACAAGTGTTTTCCCCTCATGTTTACTGATCTCTCTCTTCCCAAATAACAGTCTTCCTTTTAGACTTATGCCAAAAAATAAAAATTAATTGTTTACATTATATATTATAATAATTTATGATCATATTTTAACAGCCACAAAATCGACTTGTCTATCTGGCTATCTATTCCAGCCTCATTCATATCTATCTATCTCTATCTATCTATCTATCTATCTATCTATCTATCTATCTCATTCTATTAATATCTATCTATCTATCTCATTCTATTAATATCTATCTATCTATCTCATTCTATTGATATCTATCTATCTATCTATCTATCTCATTCTATTGATATCTATCTATCTATCTATCTATCTATCTATCTCATTCTATTGATATCTATCTATCTATCTATCTATCTATCTATCTATCTATCTCATTCTATTGATATCTATCTATCTATCTATCTATCTATCTATCTAATTCTATTGATATCTATCTATTATATCTATCTATCTATCTATCTATCTATCTATCTAATTCTATTATTCTATCTATCTATCTATCTATCTATCTATCTATCTATCTATCTATTTATCTATCTATCAAAAGAGAGATAGATAAATAATGATGTCAAGTCCATAAACGGAGAGGATAATCCAAAAGATCTATTTAATAAAAAGTATTAAGTGAGGATCTATACAGAGAGCTCAATAAATATTATCCAAAGCAATATGATATACATAAAGAAAAACTTGACACATCAAGTTTTCTTTTATATATATATATATATATATATATATATATATATATGTTTACATTTGTTGACATTACAATACATTTCAGACCAGATATAGTTGTTGCGATGAATCAAAAATTGTGTTATATAGACTTGATTGGCACCTCATTTAGACTGGAGGTCATTCGTGGTCGAGCGGTCTAAGATGTTGCCAGATCAAATGGTAGCTTCCTCTATGTAGAAACAGGTTGCAGGTTCGAATCCTGCCGAATGACACATTTTCCTAATAAAAATCTATTGTAGACAATCAAGCCAGTAGATATAAATATATAATACTGCTTAATTAAAAACAGAATATCTACGTAAATACGAGTATTGATCAAAAATAATGTTCAAACAATTCATTTCAAATTGTTGGTTGTTTATAACCAAGCTTCGTTAAAATTCGTTAATTTCTGTAACATGTTTATATATATATATATGCCAGTTTTGTTAAAAACTTACTACATATTTAACATAGACTCATGTAACATCTCTCTGACTAAACTATATATATATATATGCCAGTTTTGTTAAAAACTTACTGCATGTTTAACATAAGACTCATGTAACATCTCTCTGACTAAACTATATATATATATGCCAGTTTTGTTAAAAACTTACTACATGTTTAACATAAGACTCATGTAACATCTCTTTGACTAAACTATATATATATATGCCAGTTTTGTTAAAAACTTACTGCATGTTTAACATAAGACTCATGTAAGATCTCTCTGACTAAACTTCTATTAATTCTCATTTAAACACACAAGACCCACCAAACTCCATCCGTAATATATTCATTGATAATACAAACATAATAACATCATCCACCTGTAAAAAAAGGTTAAAAATAATGGAAGCATTATTAATAAGAAAGAAAAATCCAGCACTCAATAATATCATCTACAAATATGGCTACAATGGGCTGAGCATGTTTAGAAAATAAAACATTCCTATATCTCTAAATATATGCATAAAACAATCTATATATTCTTTTAAAAGTAAAATAAAATTCATCCCTCATAATGGCTGAAAGTAGAGTCAAGGCACTTGGATAAATAAAAAATTCAGACAAATTTTATATCATTTATGTTCTGAAAAGAAAGATTATAAGATCATATGAAAAATTATATAAAAAACTTAACCATGTCTGTCATTTTTAACAAAACAAAGAGAGTGTTGCCGAAATACTATACATATATATATTTTAAGAATAACTTTTATCCAAACGGAAAAGTAGGAAGGTAAATCCCAAAAACCTTATCCTAATTAATATTAAAATTTTATTATTAAAAAATGATACAGGTGGAGAGCTCAATGTAATTAAAATTACAAAGCTAATATAAAATAAAATAAGTTTTCAACATTGAAAACTTATTTTATATATATATATATATATATATATATATATATATAAATTAAAGATTTTTATTTAATGTTATTTTTTATTAGTATAAATGTTATTTTTAGTGGGTGCATGTGTTAAATTTCTTTTATTTTATAAAATAGTGAAATATTGTGAAATTAACATCAACCAACCTAAATCAATAAGTTCTACAAAAAAAAATGTGCTTTTGGTGAGAATGACACAGGCACAATTTTTCTTTGGTGACTTCTGAATCTAAAACAAAAAAAAATAGCAAAGCAAACACATTTCCACCCTAAAAGGTAACATTTATAATGATATATATATAGCACACCAATTACTTGCTACCTAGGTAGGAAGTATTCTTTGATATATTGTTAGCAATGCATATTCAGTCCATTTGTTTTGTTTTGATTGTGCTTGAGCACTTTTTTTCAATCTATCATATGCTGGTTTATCCAGCCACTATTTTACTGATATATATCAGTAAAATAGTAGCTGGATAAACCAATATATATATATATATATATATATATATATATATATATATGAAGGGTGGCAATTAAGTCACTATACTGTTGTATATAACATATTTTACAACATATCAGGTCAGAGATAGCAGTTGTAAATATATTTGTATTTTTTCTATTATTCTCATCTTAGTTTAGAGGGTAGCAACTTTGACTGACACCAAATTGGTCGCATTTCAATCCTCAGAAGTAAGTGGATGTGTCTAGCCATACTGAGCTGTGATATGGTGAAACAGGCTTGTATGTGGATGACTAATATATATATATATATATATATATATATATATATACAAGTAAATTAACCTAGTGAGCCAACAAACCTACCAAGGTTTCACCTAAACGGATCTTCAGGAAAAGTTGGCTATACGCGGAGGGTTTTTTTAAATGAGTATAGTGATAACTTTGCATTTATATATATATATATATATATAAATATTGCAGTCTAAACAGTATGGGTAATGAATTTATTATTGTTTACCATAGTATTTTATTTTTATTAACTGGAATTAACCAGAACATTTTAATAATAAATTTCTGGACTGTTGATTAATTCCTTTGTCTTAATTGTTATTGTGAGTACCTGTATGCATTGGATACAGTGGGTATCGGCTCGGAATGAGAAACCGGGGAGCTGAGTTCAAATTCCAGTTGAATCCATGGTATTCACTTATGCACAAATACCCTTGGGAAAGGTATTAATCCGTCACTTCCTTCCAGTTATGGGTTAAATAGCAGGACAGACTGGGTTCTATAGCCTTGGTTGGCAACCAGTCTACCACAGAAAGCAATGGCAACCTACTGCGGGATAATCTTCTGCCCAGTCAGTCATGTCTCTTTCGAGACATGATCGCCCAAGTGTGTATCATGTATGGCACTTAACTGACTGACTGACTGTTGTACCATTTGAATCTGACGAGCTGCGTTAAGAACATCAAAGCAGTGAAATATGTATCATCCAAGGTAATAATCAAAAATCATTTATAAAATATTACACTGTTAAATTACATAAATGAATTTAAAATTGAGTTCTCTCGAGTTCGTCTCTTTTGGAATTTACCCAGATTACATACCAAGTGTACTATGTTATATATATATTTATATATATGTGACATTGTAATTTCAATGTCGAAACAAAATGTACACTTTCTAGTGGATAAAAAAAGTGTACATGTTCTAAAATATAATTTATAGTAAATATTCACAGCTCTATATTATATATTGAGCACTGTTTTAAATTAATGTTTTAGACGTAAATTTTTCATCATTCCTTATTTATTTGTATATATATATATATATATATATATATATATATATTGTTACTGTATACTCAATTTTTCTTACATACACACATACACACACACACACACACATATATATATATATATATATATGAATTTTATGGAAAAGACTGTTTATTATATATATATATATATATATATTGATACTGTATACTCAATTTTCTTATACACACACACACACACACACACACACACACACACATATATATATGAATTTTATTTGTATAAACATTATTATTATTTAGTGGAAAGTCGTTTATTATTATTATTATATATATATACATATATATACATATGTGTGTGTGTGTGTGTTAGATTAAATAAATTCCAAACATTATGTTTGCTAAATTTTAATAAAATTCATTCATACTCACAGATAATCTTTCATGTATTACAATCAAAAGATGTCAGAAATTAGCTGTAATGTTGACAGATGTTATTTTCATTCATTTCTTAAGGTACCCAAGTACTTTCAACCTCTTTCCGAGGTCATCTTCAGGAGTGTGAGTTATAGTAACGAATGTAACCAAAAAACTGTGTTGCTAAAAATTACTGTACTTTTTTTTCTGCTTCAAATATAATGATTGACGAATTGCTCGCATTCGTTAGAATGTGAAAATTATCCAAAATGGAATGTCAACGTCATGCACATGTTAAAGTATGAAAAAACTGTTCTTTTTACACACATTTTAGGACATTACTGCAGTATTCATAGCTGATTCTATTAATTGATGGCTTAAGTGTTTTAATGAACATTGCCTCGAGAATCTGTAGTTTGCTTTTGGTGTTTCCTTGGTGCAGATTATTAAAAATAAGACAACATATTGTTTGCAATTTATTTAATCTGACATGTTTCAAAGAAAATTTGCTGCCTAAATACACAAATATATATATATATATATATATATATATATATATATATATATATATATATATAATTGAACAGTACATTATAATTTCCACTGGCTTTAATCATTCGGGAAATCTTATTTGAAAAATATCTATCTTCCAGCAGGAATCAAACCTGCATTCGCACAACACCAGGGAGATGTCATCTTTATATTGAATGTGTCTTTCCACTAGACTACAAAATATTTCATCGCAGACAAAATTCAATTTAACCTTTTAATAGACGTTCTCTTTATTAATTATATATATATATATTTATATATATAAATAAAAAAAATAAACTTTCCACTCGAACATGAGTATACATAAAAAAAAATAATGTTAAAACAAATAAAAAATCAAATATGTTGGCTAATGCCTGTTTCATAAATCTGCGTGTAATGCAGACATATATATATATATATAAATTCTTTATTGAGTTTAGTGAATTCTTTATATATATATATATATATATATATATGATAGATTTGATGATTTTAGTTTCAATGGTGATGGAACAATGCCGGTTGGTATAGTTTACTGCTTATATTTTAAATGATTTAGGCTCAAGACCAGTGGCTCTCATCCTTTGGTGTTGGTCGTTGCATTTCAAAGAGGTCAACCTTGCGTCTTCTCCTTGAAGTGAATCCTATGAATAAGACTTGATGTAGGAACTTTGACTCTTCTATTTTTGCTATATGAGGATGGTGTTTAATGATAAGCAATTCAATGCTTTGATTGTTGGCTCTTTCCAGAATTTTAATGTTGGTCACATGTATATATATATATACACACAGTACTGTTCAAAAGTATTAGGACAAGAACTATTTTATTTTTTATGAAGCATATTGACAGAAAATAAACAATTTAATTAAACTAATTTTATTTGATTTACTCAACAAATGCTTCAACAAGAAAAAATACTTCTTACAAAATAAACTTAATATTTAGTATAAAAGCCTGTTGCTTTGGTCACAGCCTTCGTTCTGTCAGGCATTGACATCACAAGCTTCTTCAATGTATCTAATGGTATCTCCTGCCAAGCAGCTTGTATTTGTTCCCAAAGTGTGTCTTGCAAAGTAACATTAGATTTATCAATTTTTTTTTTATCCAAAATATCCCACAGATGTTCAATAGAGTAATTTCAAAATAACTTGTTTAATAGAAAATAGGAAAAATGAAATATAACTTCTTTTTAATACATTTCTTTTACATCTAGTTTTAAATAATCAATATTTATTAGCAATTTACTTGGCTTTTCACCCTGTATTTGAATTTCAGTGAGGTTTTTAGGAAAATTATCCCTGTCTTAATATTTTTGCACACTACTGATAGTGTGAAAAAGTGTTAGAACAGGGGTGATTTTAAACTTTATTTTGATGCCTCATAAAAGATAAAATAGTTCTTGTCCTAATACTTTTGCAAAGTACAGTATTTATATATATATATATATATATATATATATATATAGTCATCCGCAGACAGATCTGTTTTGCTGTATCACAACTCATCAGTATGGTGAAACTTCAATTGCTTCTAACCCAGGATTGAAACCCGACCGAATTGGTGTTAGTCAGCAGTTCTACCTCTGGGCTATGGCCGCTCGGTAGAAGAAGGTAGACATTTAGTGTGCATATTATCATTATACATGCCCAATATATATATATATATATATATATATATATATATATATTCTTTTAGTGAATTATAGGTTCCTTGAACACATGTGTTTACTCATGCTACTAGATTGGCATCTAGGTACTAACCTTTTACTGTCAAAATAGTGAAATGTAACCCTCACTTCTACTCTTAGTGTTTCTTTTCTCTCATTTTCCATTTGTGGAATTCCCTTCTGTTTGCTTGCTTCCCTGATAGTTACAATCTCCAAAAGTTTAAATGCAACGTCAATTGCCATCTTCTATCTACTTGATTCCCATCCATTTCTTATCCTTTCTTTGACATCCCCTGCACATTGTTTTTCTCTCACTGTAACTCCCTTGCGCACTAATGGCGGTCCTGCCTTGCTTGGGGTGAAATGATTGCAAAAAATATAGAAACAGTTAACTTTAACGAGTTATATATAGCAATAGAGAAAACTATCAGCATTTTGATTAGTTGTTCTTAATTTTATATTATATTTTAAAATCTCTTTCTCTCT